>CM069138.1:94564629-94751585 GCA_035221665.1 Okamejei kenojei
GTGGAAATAAGTATTTTGAGATTGTAAGGAGAGAATTATAGTAAATAAAATGAAGTATATGGTAAGGGTTAGGGTGTATTGATATGGGTTTTCATGAGAATGGGGTTAAGTATAGTAGATCAGCCATGATCCTAACTAGTTGGAATGCCTGATTGGCCGAATGCCTAATTCTTCTCCTATCTTATGACGTTCTTATGAAAGATTAGCATCTTCCAGGAAAAAACTCAACAGGATGTTTATCTCCCAACCACGCCAATTATAACTACCTGTATAATCTTTTAGGATTTTCGCTTACCTGCCTACCACTCCATATCATGGACAAATCAGAAAACGCGATACTCGATATTTGAGCACATTTGATATTTTTGATTGAACCCCTTCTTCAAAGAATGGAGTACTAGGAAAGTAACTTGTACATAGAGGAGGATGTGCCTGCCTTTTGCAGCTCACCTACTATTGCATCATCGAAGAAGGGCCCTGGCCCGACATTCGTCTCCCAATTCCCTCCTGACGGTGAAGCCTCAGTGGTTTTTGCTTGAGCGAGACTTCACCATCTAACTCTCGGTTCCCTGATCCCTGACCAGTCCGTGAAGCAAGTCTCGACCCCGTAACGTCGCTCTCCTTCGCTCCTTAGAAGCTGCTGCACCCGCTGAGGTCTCCAGCTTTTTGTGTACCCTTCATGCGCTCCTGAGTTTTCTTCTGTTGCCCGGGGGGGGGGGTGAGGGGGGTGCCCCATTCCACGCGCAACGCGCCCGCCCTGGGTCACGTGTCCCGGGGCCTCGCTGACTGGGGTCAGGCCCGGGTCAGGGAGCGGAAGCGGCTCCCATTGGTCGCTGGCGTAGAGGCGGGGCCAATGAACCGCGCGTGACACGTATTTCAAATCGAGCGGCAACAAGTCAGCGCGGCCGCGTGGCGCCGGACCACGACCGGCGGCAGTGTGAGTCCCCGCCCCCACCGCCCCGTCCCCGCCCCCGGCCCCCACCGCCCCGTCCTCCCACACCCCGCCCCGTCTCGCCCCCACACCCGACCTCGCCCCCCCACCGACCCCCCCACCGCCCCCACCGCCCCGGCTCCTCACACCCCGCCCCGTCCCGCCCCCACCGCCTCCGTCCTCCTGCACCCCCGCCCCGTCCACCGCCCCGTCCCCGCCCCGTCCTCGCCCCGTCCACCCGCCCCGTCCTCGCCCGTCCTCAGCCCGTCCCCCCTGCCCCCACCGCCCCGTCTCCTCACCCCCCGCCACGTCCCCCAGCCCCCACGCCCGGCTCCTCACCCCCGCCCCGTCCTCGCCCCAACCGACCCCCCACCGCCCCGCCCCCCCACCGCCCCGCCCCCCCATCCGCCCCGTCTCCTCACCCCGCCCCGTCCACGCCCCCAACCGACCCAGCCCCCCCACCGCCGCCGTCTCCTCGACGCCCAGCCCCGTCCTCAGCCCCCACCGACCCCCCCCCCACCGCCCCCGTCCCTCCTCACCCCCCGCCCCGTCCTCGCCCCACCGACCCCCCCCCACCGCCCCGGCTCCTCACCCCGCCCCGTCCCCGCCCCACCGACCCCCCACCGCCCCGTCTCCTCACCCCCGCCCCGTCCCCGCCCCCACCGCCCCCGCCACCGACCCGTCCCCGCCCCCACCGCCCGTCTCCTCACCACCCGCCCCGCCACCAAACCGCCCCCCTCGTCCCCACCGCTCCCTCCCAGTCTCCGCAACCCCAACCCTCCCTCCCGTCCCCGTCCCCGCATCCCCACCGCCCCGTCCTCCCACCCCACCCGTCCCTTCCACAGCCCCTCCCACGCCTGATCCTCACCACCCCACACCCCACCCACCCGTACCCCACCCTCACCGCCCCCACCCCACCCACACCACTGCCCCGTCCTCTACCAGCCTCAACACCCCACTCCCTCACCACCCAGCCCCACACCCACCCCTCAACCACCCGCTTCCGTCCCACTGCCTCACAACCCCGTCCTCACCGCCCCACCCCATCCTCCACCCGGCCTCCACCCCACCCTCACCGCCCACCCCGTCCCCACCCCCCGCCCCGACCCGACCCCGTCGCACCCCACCCCCACCGCCGTCCTCATCGACCCTCCACCCCTCTACACGCCCCACCCCCACCCACGCGTCCTCATACAACCCACCCCGTCCCTCACCTCCCCCACATCACCGCCCCACCCGTCCTCCGCCTCCCCCACCCTCACCCCCCCCACACCCCCAACCCCCCACCCTCACCGCCCCGTCCCCGCACCCCCACACCCACCACAACGCGTCCTCATGAACCCACACCCCACCCCGTTCCTCACCGCCCCAACCCCCCACCATACAAGCCCCACCCTGTCCTCACCTCACCGCCCATCCTCACCGCACCCGTCCTCACCCGCCCCACCCCGTCCTCACACTGCTCCACCCTGTCCCCCCTACCCTCACCACCCCACCCTCACCACCCCACACCGTCCTCACCGCTCCACCCCGTCCCCACCTCCGCGTCCTCACCGCTCCACCCCGTCCTCACTGACCCACACCCCCACCCTCACCGTTCCCACCGCCCCGTCCCCAATGCCAACATGTAACCCCACCCTTATCATCCTGTCCCCTTCCATCCCACATCATCAGCTGGGCTCCCCCGGTCGCGAGTACCTGGGCTGGACTGGATCCCAGTCCCCGTATATGTCCAGGCTAGCCCCCTTCCTTGTGAGAACCTGGGCTAGCCCCCTCCCACAGTGCTTTTGTGGTACGAGGTTTGAGAACCTCTCCCTCTCCACATGCCGGCTCGGACTAATCTCCCAAGCGCCCATAGGCGATGTCCTGGCTACTCGTGTTATATTTGTGTTGCAGACTGGCCTCCTGCTCAGCTGTCTGTACCTGGGCTGGCCTCCACCTGACTCAACCTCCCCCGTTATCATCTTCATGTGGCTCCCTGCTGCAGCTCTGCACTTGCTTGAACATTACTGTATGCTCAGACCGTCCTGATTAAATTTCACATGCGCAGACTGTTTCTTGGCGAGTGGCATTGTCAAGTTCGTATTTTTTTCTAGATGTGATCTTGACATGTATGGCGCAGTCTGGAGGAAATGGTGAAGCTTGCAGTGCAGAATTACAACTGCAAATGTTTGTAAGTCCACAACTGTCTGGAGATGTATTGCATCGTGAAATGAATCTTATTATGAGCTCTAAATATATAATTGGTTGAACTGAATTTCAGATTAGACTTCAGTATTTAGTCAGTACAATGGAGGAGAAATTTCTACACTGCAAACTATTTAAAACATTTTAAGCAGTTTTAAAATTATTCGTCTCTGATAAATGACAGAGTAGAGAATTGTTGAACATTGTATAATAATATCAGCATTCCACCTAAAATCAAAGGTTTCATGTCCAGCAAAGTACATTTAATATGACCCAGTTTTTGTCTTGTTTGTACAAAGGTTTAGCCATGGATAATATCCTAAACATGTAGGAAATAACTACCTTGAGGAGATTTTGCAGTGAGTATCCTAAATCTATTTATATCCTAAATTAATATCCTAAATGGTTTACTCAAATAAACTTTCCAAATCTGTTACTTAGCTCACTGAAAAAAACTGCTCGAATATAATTCATGAGTTTGAAGGTTAAATTTCCTCAAGGAGTATTAATCATTATAATGAGCGTTATCTAGAGTTCTGTTAATGAAAATATTTACAAAGAGATCAGGATCAGCTGCCACACATTATGTAGCCAAAAAAGGAGAGTAGCTGGAGGAACATAGTGAGTCAGGCAGCATCTGTGGAGGGTATGATTATGTGATGTATGAGCTCAAAACCCTTCTACCGACTGGAAAAACATCCCGATATGAAACATCGTCAATCCATTCCTTCCAAAGATGCTACATAACTAGCTGAGTCACTCCAGCACTTTGTGTTTTGCTCAAAGGAAGAGAGGTGTTGTAAATGGTCCAAGTGAAGTTGAGGCCAGTTAGTACAGTTAGAGGAAGTTGGTAACAAAGCTGATTAGGTTTTGGTGTTTGCAAGGGAGCAGTCTTTAATATAGGGGAGAAAAAATTAGGTAGTGGTGCCAAGGTAGGTTTGAAATAAAGACTGCTTCGTGTAGCTAACAAAGAGGTAGGCATGAAGAAGTCTGAAGAAGGGTTTCAGCTCAAAACGTTGCCTATTTCCTTCGCTCCATTGATGCTGCTGCACCCGCTGAGTTTCTCCAGCACTTTTGTCTCCCAAAGCGGCAGGCATAACTGGGCCTGTCTATTGATGCGCCTTTAATTTGTAAACTGGGATGAATTAAAACAGAAACTGTTAAGGGACGAACAATGGAATGAAAGTGTATAGGGACTGGAAGCCCATGTGAAAGATGATGTGTTGGGGACCAGAAATGTGGAAGTTGTTGAAACGGTGGAGAGCATGCAACATATCCCAGATTACAGTGGGAAGATGTTGAAACCGGGGGGGTGGCGGGGGGGGGGGGGAAAGAGATAAAATAAATTTGAGGTGTAAGGATATAGGTTCAATGGGGTACAAAGCAGGCAGAAACAACGTGCCTACTGGGGCAGTTTTCATAAGTTCATGCCATAGTAGCAGAATTAGGCCATTGGGCCCCCATGGAGTCCAATCTGCCATTCAATCATGGTTGATCTATCTTTCCCTCTCAACGCCATTCTATGGTCTTCTCCCCATAACCCTTGATACCCTTACTAATCAAGAATCTGTCAATCGCTGCCTTAAAAAAAAAACCCTGTGACTGCGTGGGTTTTCTCTGAGATCTTTGGTTTCCTCCCTCATTCCAAAGTGGTAAATTGGCTTGGATATAAATGTAAATTGTCCCTAGCGTGTGTAGAAGAGTGTTAATATACGTAGAGCTGCCAACTCTCCCGGATTCGGCGGGAGACACCTGGAAAATGCCTCAATCTCCTGACATCCCGACATAGTAGAAATCTCCCGGATTTTTGAAGTTTCTAATGAAAAATGTTCAAAATGTCCTTTCTATTAGAAAGGATAACGAGGAACCAGAATGGACAGCTATCTGCAGAGCCAAAAGAGATGGGGGAGATATTGAACAATTTCTTTTCTTCGGTATTCACCAAGGAGAAGGATATTGAACTCTGTGAGTTAAGGGGAAAAAGTAGAGTAGCTATGGAAACTATGAGATTCAAAGAGGAGGAAGTACTGACACTTTTGAAAAATATAAAAGTGATAAGTCTCCAGGTCCTGACAGGATATTCCCTAGGACATTGAGGGAAGTTAGTGTAGAAAATAGCAGGAGCTATGACAGAAATATTTCAAATGTCATTAGAAACAGGAATAGTGCCGGAGGATTGGCGTACTGCGCATGTTGTTCCATTGTTTAAAAATGGTTCAAAGAATAAACCTAGCAATTATAGACCTATTAGTTTGACGTCAGTGGTGGGCAAATTAATGAAAGGATACTTGAGAATAATATATAAGCATCTGGATAAACAGGGTCTGATCAGAACAGTCAACATGGATTTGTGCCTGGAAGGGTCATGTTTACAAACCTTCATGAATTTCTGAAGCGGTAACTAGGGAAATTGATGAGGGTAAAGCAGTGGAATGTTGTCTATATGGATTTCAGTAAGGCCTTTGACAAGGTTCCCCATGGAAGGTTGGTAAGAAGGTTCAATCTTTGGGTGTTAATGGCGGAGTAGCAAGATGGAATTCAACAGTGCTGAATGGGAGATGTCAGAGAGTAATGGTGGATGGCTGTTTGTCAGGTTGGAAGCCGGTGACCAGTGGGTGCCTCAGGGATCTGTGTTGGGTCCACTGTTGTTGTTTGTCATGTACATCAATGATACCTGGATGATGGGGTGGAAAATTGGATAAGTAAGTATGCAGATGATACTAAGATAGGTGGTGTTGTGGATAATGAAGTAGACTTTTCAAAGTCTACAGAGAGATTTGGGGCCATTGTAAAAGTGGGGCTGAAAGATGGCAGATGGAGTTTAATGCTGTTTAAGGTGTGAAGTGCTACATCTTGGCAGGACAAATCAAAATAGGACGTACATGGTAAATGGTAGGGAATTGAGGAATGCTGTGGAACAGAGGGATCTAGGAATAACTGTGCATAGTTTCCCTGGAAGGTGGAATCGCATGTAGATAGGGTGGTAAAGAAAGCCTTTTGGTGTGCTGGCCTTTATAAATCAGAGCGTTGAATATAGGAGTAAGGGAAGTAATGTTAAAATTGTACAAGGCATTGTTTGTAAGACCAATTCTGGAGTAATGGTGTACAATTTTGGTCGCCTAGTTATAGGAAGGATGTCAACAAAATAGAGAGTACAGAGGAGATTTACTAGAATGTTGCCAGGGTTCCAGCAACTCTGTTACAGAGAAAGGTTGAACGAAGTTAGGTCTTTATTCTTTGGAGCGCAGAAGGTTAAGGGAGGACTTGATTGAGGTCTTTAAAATGATGAAAGGGATAGACAGAGTTAACGTGGATACGTTTTTCCATTGAGGGTAGGAAGATTCAAACAAGAGGGCATGACATGAGAATTAAGGGACAGAAGTTTCGGGGTAACGTGAGGGGGAACTTCTTTACTCAGAGGGTGGTGGCTGTGTGGAATGAGCTTCCAGCAGAAGTGGTGGAGGCAGGATCGATTTTAACATTTAAGAGTAAAGTGGATAGGTATATGGACGTGACGAGAATGGAGGGGTATGGTCTGAGTGCAGGTAGATGGGACTAGGGGAAAACAAATGGTCGGCACGGACTGGAAGGGCCGAGAGGGCCTGTTTCCGTGCTGTAATTGTTATATGGTTTTATATGGTTATTATCATTATTATTTCTGTCCATTTATAATATCAAAAACATTTTTAAAAAATGCTCCTAACACTCTTGAGACTTGCGCTGAACCTCGATGCATGTTACAACCATGTTATAACACAATTAAAACTGACGCTTCACTGCACTGTGTAGTAACGATAGCTCCGGTGAGAAGGAATCTGCACAGTGACTGCACGCATGTTTTCATTGCCATGCATTACAAGTCATACATCGTTCCTCTATCAAGCCCTGTAACATTCAAATGCACACGATCGAACAGCTGAGACGGGCCATCCACATCTCACACTATGCAGCAGTGCATGGAGCGCACCACTTCCCACAGTGTGGAGTTCGCTATTTGGAGGGAATAACTATATCATATTTATGTTATGTTCACTGTATAATGTATTATTGTGTTTGAGTTTGAACTTGAAAAGATTAAATGATGAATAATGTTTCATTGTGTATTTCATTATTTCCCATCTTTACTTTTTTTTTAAATTATTACAATTCGTAAGTTTTAACAGCAAGAAAAAAAACCTCTCAGTTCTCATGGTCTTGCCCTCAAAAGTATTTTGCCACACTATACCGGGATTCCTTCATTTAGGCTTTGTCCAATCATTCTTAGAGGTGGTCGTTTAGGTACAAACATTTTGTATTGCATCAACACTCAACAATGTATTCTAAAAGAAAAAAATTATTATTAAAATTAAGTAAGTTTATTGGCCAAGTATTCACATACAAGGAATTTGCCTTGGTGCTCCGCTCACAAGTAACAACATGACATACAGTGACAGTTGCGAATGACTCGGAAAACACTAAACATTAATAATAATAAAAAATTAATGATAAAACACCATTGATCAAGCATGTGAACCAAGAAAATACCAGATCAATGGGCGACAACAGATTTTTGGCTGTTGAGGAGAGCAACTACTCGTGTCTGGCTGTGGCAGCTTTGGACAGTCCGGAGTTGCCTTCCAGAGGGAAGTGATTCAAAGAGTATGTGGCCAGGGTGAGAGGGGTCAGAGATGATCTTGACCGCTCGCTTCCTGGCCATTGCAGTGTACAGTTCATCAATGGAGGGAAGGTTGCAGCCAATAATCTTCTCTGCTGATCGGACGATTCGCTGCAGCCTCCAGATGTCGTGCTTGGTGGCTGAGCCAAACCAGACCATGATGGAGAAGGTGATAACAGACTCTACGATGGCCGTGTAGAATTGGACCATCATTGCCTGTGGCAGATTGTGCTTCCTCAGCTGCCGCAGGAAGTACATCCTCTATTGTGCCTTTTTGACTGTGGAATTGATGGTAGCCCCCCACTTAAAGTCCTTGGAGATGATGGTTCCCAGGAACTTAAAATACTCCACAGATGTAACTGTGGTGTTGTTGATGGTGAGTGGGGTGAGGGGAGGGGGAGCTCTCCTAAAGTCTACAATCAATTCCACTGTCTTAAGAGCATTGAGCTCTAGGTTGTTGCTACGGCACCAGGGCGCCAGCTGTGACACTTCCTGTCTGTGGGCAGATTCCTCCCCATCCTGGATCAGTCCAATCGGGGTTGTGTCATCCGCAAACTTGAGAAGCTTGACAGAGGTGCCTGTGGAGGAACAGTCATTGGTGTAGAGAGAGGAGAGGAGAGGAGAGTACGCAGCCTTGCGGTGCTCCTATGCTGAGTGTTTGCGGGTCTGAGATGTGCTTTCCCAGCCTCACATGCTGCTTCCTGTCTGTCAGGAAGTTGGTGATCCACTGACAGGGGTTCAGGCACAGTCAACTTGGAAAGTTTGGAGCGTAGTAGCTCTGGCACAATGGTGTTGAATGCGGAGCTAAAATCAACAGACAGGATCCTCGCATAGGTCCCCTGGCGTTCTAGGTGCTGTAGGATGAAGTGACTACAGAGGTCAGTGCGACAGGCCTGTAGTCGTTAAGACAAGTAATCCTTGCCTTTTTGGGTGCAGGGACAATAGTGGAGACTTTGAAGCAGGCAGGGACGGTACATGTTTGCAGGGACTGGTTAAAAATGTCTGTATAGACCGGTGCTGTTTGGCACAAAGCTTAAGAGTAGAGGGGAAAACATTGTCAGCTCCTGGAGATTTCCGGCTATTTTGTCTTCTGAAAAGCCTCTCCACCTCCTCTATTTTTATTGTTGATATTGGAAGTTATGTTGTGCAGCACAGAGGGTGTGGATGATTGGGTGTGAAGTGGCGATTGGAGGGGGGTGGGTGTAGAAAGGCACAGTCTTTGCAGACTGAGGTCAGGCTGTGAGTGGGTGTAAAGTGTTGGTTGGGGTGGGAAATGCTCCAGTCTTTTCATACTGGAGTAGGTGTGAAGTGGTGAATGGGAAGGAGAGGGTGCAGGGTCCATATTTTGTAGACTGGGGTCTGGCTGCATTGGTTGGGGAGGGGGTACCAGGGTTACATTTCTGATTTTCAAACCTGCAGTAAAACTCATTCAGGTCATTGGTCAGCAAACGATTGTCCAAAGAGCGGGGGGCTTTCCTCTTGTAGCTGGTCATTTCTTGCAAGCCTTTCCAAACTGAAGAAGAGTCACTAGCTGAGAACTTGCTCCTCAACTTCTCAGAGTACCTTTCCTTGGCAGCTCTGATTCCTCTTCTCAGCTTGTACCTGGCCTGCCTGTAGAGGTCTGCATCCCCGCTCCTGTAGGCCTCCTCTTTAGACCGTCAGAGCTGTCTGAGTTCTGCAGTGAACCACGGCTTGTTGTTGTTGAACCATGTCCGGGTCGTAGTTGGAATGCAACCGTCCTCGCAAAAGCTGACATATGACGATACAGTTTCCGTATACTCATCGAGGCTTGTGGTTGCTTCCCTGAGCAGTCAAAGCAGGATTGTAGGTTCTCAATGCCCTCGCTCGTCTACCTTTTTGTTGTTCTGACCACAGGCTTAGCAGCTTTTAGTTTCTGCCTGTAGGTCGGAATAAGGTGAACTATGCAATGATCAGAGAGACCCAGTCCCACCGGGGAACAGAGCGATATGCGATATTGATTGCCGTATAACAGTGATCGAGTGTTCTCGCCCTTCTGGTGGGGCAGGTAACATGAAGTCTGTATGTTGGAAGGTCACGGCTGAGGTTAGCTTTGATAAAGTCCCCCAAAACAATGACCATGGAGTCCGGGAAGTCACTCTCTAGCCTCATTACCTGGTCAGCGAGTTGCATTTGCACCTCACGTACGCAGGCTTGGGGGGGGGGGGGGGGGGGATGTAAACTCCAGCAAGAATAAAGGAGTTAAATTGGAGAGTAGAAGGGTTTGCAGTTTATAAAGAGGGATTCTAGGTTGGGAGAGCAGAAATTTGACAGTACAGTGATGTCGCTGCACCAGTCCTGGTTGGTAAAGAAGCATATTCCACCGCCTCTTGATTTCCCCGCTGCCTCCACTTTGCGATCCGCTCTGTGAAATTAGAAGCCAGCCAGTTGCAGCGCGCTGTCCGGGGCCGACTCACATAGCCAGGTCTCGGTGAAACACAGGGCAGCAGCTCGAGAGAAGTCCTTGTTTGTCCGATGCAGGAGTTGCAGTTCATCCACTTTGTTCTTGAGAGAACGTACGTTTGCCAGGAATATGCTCAGGAGTGGTGTACGTGATCCTCGTCGCCGGAGTCGGGTGAGTGCTCCAGAGCGCTTCCCACGGGTCCTCCTCTATCTCAAGACCTTGAACGCAGCCACAGCCCCACCGACGAGTATGTCCAAATAATACAGCGAGTGAGAGAAACCCGGAATGATGTTTGGAGGTACCGTATGTCCGATGTTTATGAGTACCTCTCTCATGAAAGTAATCTTTGTCGGGTTTTCACAGACGACACAAACGAACAAACACATACAAAACACGAAGTAGCAGTACACCGTGGCCAGCCAGCAGCAGTAATTATGAAATCAATTCTGTTATCAAGCTGTTTCATCAATAAATGTTTTTATATTCATTTTTTAAATTTTAAATATACTCAGTTCTATTCGCGTACCCCCATTGGCAAACATTTAAAGGTTTCCTTGTTGGCCAGTTTGTGTATTTACCACGACTTTGGGCTTCAAGCGTTCAAGAGAGTTTATTGTCATCTGTCCCTGATAGGACAATGAAATTCTTGCTTTGCTGTAGCACACCAGAACATAGCAGGCACGAATACAGAACAGATCGGTGTGTCCATATAGCATTGTATAAATATATACACACATGAATAAATAAACTGATAAAGTGCAAATAAACAGATTATGGGCTATTAATGTTCAGAGTTTGTCCGAGCTGAGTTTAATAGCCTGATGGCTGTGGGGCAGTAGCTTTTCCTGAACCTGGTCGTTGCAGTCTTCAGGCTCCTGTACCTTCTACTTGAAGGTAGTGGGGAGATGAGTGTACGGCCCGGATGGTGTGGGTCCTTGATGATACTGCCAGCCTTTTTGAGGCTGCGAGTGCGATAAATCCCCTCGATGGAAGGGAGGTCAGAGGTTATTTTACGGAAGCCGCAGACAAATTTGATTGGTCACAGAGGGAAGGCATGAAATTTTGCGGGTTATGGTTACAGATTAGCTTGTTTTTGACAACATTTCCGTGGGTTCCCTGTCAGTGCGTTTGCAACCTGCACTGATAGTGCTACACATGTTGGTTGGGTTGGGAGTTTTTCGGGAAAAAAAATTTGCAAAATGGCATCTACGAAGAAGGCCAAGTACTATCGAAAATACAAGGAGGATTACCATGCGGAATGGCCATGTGTTAGGAAGTCGAGTAAAGGGGAATTTTCGCATTTTGTACTGTTTGCAGCACTGATATAAGTATGAACATTGGGAGACCCCTACATGGGGGATTCTTGAGGAATACTTTGGAACAGTGGATACTGATGTCAGTGTCATTAGTTTTTTGGTGGAACACAATTTGCCTATATCGTCATCTGATTATGCTGGCCCTATTTTTGGGGAAATGTATCCAGATTCAAAATTTGCTGCCAAGTACGCCTGTGCTCGGCGATTATCGGTGCTATGAGCAAAACTACAGTCAATAGACAATAGACAATATGTGCAGGAGTAGGCCATTCGGACCTTCAAGCCACCAGCATGGCTGATCATCCACAATCAGTACGCTGTTCCTGCCTTCTCCCCATATCCCCTGACTCTGCTATCTGTAAGAGCCCCATCTAGCTCTCTCTTGAAAGTATCCAGAGAACCGGCCTCCTCCACCCTCTGTGGCAGAGAATTCCACACACTCACAACACTCTGTGTGAAAAAGTTTTTCCTCATCTACATTCTAAAAGGCTAAAAACCTTGCAATCATGGCAGATTTTGTGTGATACAGGTGCGAGAAAAATCTTGAAGCATGGATCAACTCGATGGCTGTCCCTTGGAATTTGTATTGATAGACTTTTGTCACAGTGGGAACCACTGCAACTCTTTTTCAAAGAGGAAGACAAATACACAAAAGCTCATCAGCAACAACAAAACAAGGACCATCCTCCATGTCAGCATCTGCACCAGTGAAGCAAGCTTCATCTGCTGACAAAACACAGAAGCAATGTCAAAGACTGACCTCTGGTTGTGCAACTGTACCAGTGAAACAAGGTTCATCCACCAAAAGTAAAACATCAACACCAAAGGCAAAGCAAGTGTCATCCACTGCTGGAGCAAAATCAAAACCAATTATGTCCAAAAGTAGTACTACAAAAACTATACAAAAGATGGCTGTTTCCACTCTTGGAATCAAACAGACTGCATCAAAAGCTGTGAAAAGGAAACTGACAGAACCGTCTCATCATTTCCAAGTGAAGCGTTCTTGTCTACAGTCTGGCACTGCACAATTCCTTCTCAGTTACAAGTGTCACGGTCTAGCCAGGGTCCACCGCTTAATGATTTCACCCCAAACTAAACTGTGTTGTTTTTTTCTGAAGTACTGCAACAAGATCTTTGATAAGACCAACCTTCTTCTACAGAGAGGAGCCTTGTCTACATATCCTTGACAGGGAGTTGTGAAGAGTCTTCCATGATTTGCTTGTTAGATTTGTGAGACCAACGGTTATTTCAGAGTTCTCATCAGATTTGAAAAAAGTTGAATTCGAGGGTGGGCGTATTGCTGGAGTAGTCGCACTTTTCCACGCTCCCAATCTGTTCACCTTCAACTGTTATTATAGCTCAGCCTAAGTTTTATAACTACCCATAAATATTTAAACACCATCGACAGCACCTCTCCACACCGCAAAGATGCCAGGCAGAGGAAAGAAAGAGAAGCCAACGACGGAAGACTCAACGAGCAGCACCGTCATGGTTACACTAGCAGCCATGTTAACAGCACAAGGCATCGCTACTGGCAGAACTCAGCGCAGCGTTCACCAAACTGGAAACAAAGCTGGACAATATCCAGACCACTATTCTAGACCAACAACAGCGTCTTTCGTCATTAGAGTCATCTCCCGATACCACCAGCCAAGACAGGCGAGCTACGGAGCCAATGCTAACTACGGCGACTGAAGAGAACGTCAAGCTAAAGTCAAAGCTTATCGACCTGGAAGGCAGGAGTCGCCGAAATAACATAAGGATAGTCGGTCTCCCCAAGAACATCGAAGGCCCCCAAACAACAGCTTTTTTCTCTCAACTCTTGCTCGAGACTCTTGGCGAACACACACTGGAATCAGCCCCGGAGCTAGACCAAGCCCAACGTACGCTAGCAGCCAAGCCAAGCCCTGGTGAGAAACCCAGAGCAGTTGTGATTTGCTTCCGTAGATTCCAGATCCGCGAGTTGGAGGTGCGTGAGGTTCGGAGCAGAGGGGGTAAGCTGAAGTACAAGGACATCCCGATCCACATTTTTGAAGACTACTGTCCCGAGACAGCTGAACAACGCTTCGCATACCGAGACATTATGAAGGAGCTGTACAACCTGGGTCTCAAACCCTCTCTTCATTATCCGGCCAAGCTGTTCATCACGGCCGGGGAAGGAAAGAGGCGACGGTTAACATCTCCCGAGGATGCTCAGGATTTCATTTCATCTTACCGTCGACGCAGACCGGGACCCACAGATGACTGACTTCGCTCGGTACGTCTACATCCAAGTGGCACAGGGGCCCGGTTAACCTACGGTCACATTATGGGCTAACTTTAGCTCATAACTTTAGCCTGACTGCTCTTAGCAACTAGCCACTACTAGTGCTTGGCCTTGCTGATAATACTAGACCCCTGTCCTGAAATATATGAGGCCGGTAAGAACTCACCACGATTCATGACTATGTTATACCAACTTTTCCTTATAATGTTTATGTGTAATCATACTTGAAAGGCTCTTCCCCTGCACATGCTATAAAATTGGGCTTAAGGGACCTACTTTGTGGTTTGTGATCTGATCTCTGCCTTCTTGTTTTTAGCAGTTGGCTGCTAACGTTGCCAGCATTCGACCAGTTTGTTTACACTAGTCTTCATAGCGGACTGTCTGGGACTGATAAGAACTCATTATAGTCAAGGCTGCGTTACACCAATTAGTTCTTACAGCGTTTTTGTTTAACAATACTTAATTGATGTTCTTCCGCGTCTCGGCCTTTTGGCTAAGATCAAGTGTAGTATCTGTTCTTTTTGTGAAAGAGACTATCTGTTCTTATCAGAACAGTTCTGGCGGTTCCTTGGGGACAAGGGCCGTGGATTGCGGAGCGAAATCGTTGAGGAGTCGGTCGGCTGCAGGCTTAGAGGTGGATCCATGCTGGTTGGGAAACCAACCTAACACCTTATTCAGCCACAATGTCAGCAGGAGCAGGAGCAGGAGTGCAGGGTATTCGGAATACCCTGCGAATAAGCGTCGAGGACCTCAGCAAGGGGACCCCCTTCTCACGAGACCTGTTCGTGAAGAAGGTCTTGCTAGAGGCGTGCAAATTTGAGGCCAAGGACATCTACTGCCTCCAGGATTTTCCGTGTAACGGATATTTTGACGTTACCTTCAAGTATCCAACGGTATGGCAGAAGGTGATGGAAGTCTTCCAGGAAAGGGGAAATGAAGCCTCACTGTCACTGCTTAAAGTGCAGCCGCTCTTCACCCTCCCCACCCATGTTCAACCCACATGTGCCCGTAGTGGATGTCCTCACCTTCCTTGCTCGCTACGTTGAGGGAACAGGAGACTGTGTGGACGTGAAGGACATGCACGGGATTTGGACCAGCAAGCGGCAAGTCAAGGTAAAGCTGAGGGTGGACAAGGATGGAGAAATCGTCCACCCCCCCTCGGTTTTCGCGATTGGAGGAAACCGAGGATACTTGAGCTATGTAGGGCAACCCAGGCTGTGCAGGAAATGCAACAAGCCTGGGCATGTGATGGCCCAATGCACTGCAGTTGTCTGCAAAAACTGCAAGATGGAGGGCCATGAGACAAAGGACTGTCAGGCCAGCAAGAACTGCAACCTGTGCGGGGAAGCAGGCCACCTTTACAGGGCTTGCCCTAAAAGAGCCTGCACCTATGCACAGGCAACAAGAGGAGCTGCTGCCAGCACCCCAAAGGGGGGTGAGGCAACCCCCCACCACTGCCAAGACCCCAGCAGAAAGAGGGAACACAGATGAGGACAGCCCGACCACCTTGAGGCCCCAAGTGCCAGAAGGAGATGCCCAGCATCCTGCCCAGGAGGGAGAGTCGATGGAGGAGGGGGAACAGCAGGAGAAATGGACAATGGTGAAGTATAAGAAGAGGGGTCAGCCCAAAGAGCCAAGGCCGGAAAAGAGTGGTAAGTCCAAAAGAAAATCACAAAAAAGGTGTCTTTCTCTTACAGAAGGCAGCAACCTCTCCTCCTCGTCGGAGGATGAGGCGACCGGGAAGTCCCAACGAGGGAGGCAGAGGAAGAAAACGGGGGAGGAAAAGGAGACCGAGAGCAGAGAAGTGGCCGAGGGGCTCCAGCCCCAGGACATCGGGAGCAGCGCAGTGGTTGAGGGGCTCCAGCCCCCGGAGACAGGAATCATCACAACGGCAAGTGGACCCCAGCTCCAGGGGACTGGAGCAGTGCAACGGCCGATGGGCCCCAGCCGGGCGACCGGAGCATTGCAGCGGCCCATGGGCCCCAGCTCCAGGGACCGGGAGCAGTGCAACGGCCGATGGGCCCCAGCTCCGGGCGACCGGAGCATTGCAGCGGCCCATGGGCCCCATCTCCGGGCGACTGGGAGCATGCAGCGGCCCATGGGCCCCAGCTCCGGGCGACCGGGAGCAGCGCAGAGGCCATTGGGCCCCAGCTACAGAAGACAAAGGAAGTGGCATGCCCAAAAGGGGGTGGATCGAGAAGGCCCCTCCCAACGACAACTTTGGTTACGCCACCTGATACTCACCTCACCGCTGGATTCCTGAGCCCAGGAAAGCTGAGGCAATTCACCGAAGCGGTGGGAATGATGGGACATGGAAATGGTCAGTGACTCTAAAGACAATGGAGCTCAAACTGGCATCTTTAAACGTGCACAGTATAAAGAGCACTGCGCGATGTGTTAATGCCTTACAGTACCTGGCCAAGGTCAAGGTAGATGTGACTTTTCTTCAGGAGTGCGGGCTGCCACACCTCCACTGCTATCGGAGGTGGTCGCGATGGTGGCCCCACGGACTGTCTGTGTGGTCGGGGGGAAATGACTGTCGTGCTTCCGGCCTGGGGATTTTGCTGCGGGGAGGGAACTTCACCATCACTGAGGTCAAGGAAGTGGTTGGAGGGCGTCTCCTCGTGGTGGACGTTATGTACCGTGGCTCTCCGCTCCGGCTGATAAATGTGTATGCCTCACCCACGCAGAGCGAGCGGCTGGCCGTTCTCCAGCAGCTCCCAGTGCTGCTGGCCACGTCCCGGCAGCTCGTTCTGGCCGGTGACTTCAACTGCATCATTGATGCAGCTGGACGATCCGGCAGTGCCGACAGCAGACTGGACAGCACGTCCAAGTTTCTGATGGAGATGGTAAAAGACGCAAAGCTGCGTGACGCCTTCAGCGATCCTGCAGGCGGGTCCCAGCCGCAGTTCACTTGGTCGAGATCGGACGGTTTAGCCCGATCTCGGATAGACTTCGTCTTCACGACGAAGGCCGTCACGGTGAGACACACTGACCTCACGCCAGTGTTCTTCTCCGACCACTGCCTTCTTCAGGCTTCCTATCACCTACGGGAGGACAGGAAGGCAGGCAGAGGGACGTGGAAGTTAAACACGAGACTGTTGACCCCGGAGAGTGTCGAGGAGCTAAAGAGGGACTACGCATGTTGGAGAACGGTGAAGCCCCTCTTTGACTCCCCCACACTCTGGTGGGAAGCAACCAAGGAGAACATTAAGAGGTTCTTCATAATTAAAGGGGTTCAGAGAGCAAGACAGGGTCAGAGGGAATTGTGCCAACTCCAGACAGATTTGCAACAACTGCTCCTTCTGCAGTCGAGCGGGGTGGATGTGAGGGAGGAACTTAGAGAGGTGAAGGACCGGCAAGCTCAGCTCTTCACCTCTGAATTCTCCAAGATCATCTTCCGATCTAGGGTCCGCCATGTGGAGCAGGATGAGACGTGCTCACGTTTTTTTCTTCCATAAGGTTCACAGGGGGAGCTCTGTGATGAACAGCCTTAGGGAGGAGGACGGCACGGTAGCATCCTCACAGACAGACATGCTGAGGATCTGCAAATCCTTTTACACAGATTTGTATGACCAAAAGACCACAGACAGTACCTCCTCCCAGAACTTCCTGTCCTCAATCACGGAGGTCTTGGAGGACAGCAAGCGGGAGAGTCTGGACCAACCACTGACCCTAGAGGAGCTGACTGGCTCCATCCGTTCCTTTGACTCGAATAAAACTCCCGGAAGCGATGGCTTACCGGCCGAGTTGTATTTGGCTCTGTGGGACAGGATGGGCCCGGACCTGCTAGAAGTGTACAACAACATGCTTCTGGCTGGTAGCATGTCAGACTCCATGAGGAAGGGCAACATCACCCTAATCTACAAGCAGAAGGGGGAGATGAAGGACGTAAAGAATTGGAGACCCATAACACTCTTGAATGTAGACTACAAGATCCTGTCCAAGGCCATCGCCAATCGGGTCAATGTCTGCTCTGGGACAGGTGATCCACCCGGACCAAACCTGTGCTGTACCTGGCAGGAAAATCTCAGACAGCCTAGCGCTGCTGAGAGATACCATCGCCTACGTGCAGGACAGACGGGTGGATGCCTGCCTAATCAGCTTGGACCAGGAGAAGGCCTTCGACAGGATTTCGCACACATACATGAGGGACGTGCTCTCCAAAATGGGTTTTTGGGGAGGGAATCAGAAATTGGATCAAACTGCTCTACACCAACATCCGTAGTGCAGTCCAAATCAATGGGTGGGAATCAGACAGTTTCCCTGTAAGGTCTGGAGTTAGGCAGGGTTGCCCTCTCTCTCCTGTCTTGTTTGTCTGCTGTATTGAACCTTTTGCTGAATCCATCAGGAAGGATGTGAGCATAAGAGGAGTGACATTGGCAGGCAGTGGGGGCATTCAAGTAAAGACCTCCCTGTACATGGACGATGTCGCTGTCTTCTGCTCGGATCCAGGGTCGGTTCGCAGACTGATTAGTATCTGCTACCAGTTTGAGTCGGCCACGGGAGCCAGGGTGAACCGCAGGAAGAGCGAGGCCATGCTCTTTGGCAACTGGCCCGACAGATCTTCCGTCCCCTTCACTATCCAGCCTGACTTCTTGAAGGTGCTGGGGATCTGGTTCGGGGGGGCTGAGGCATGTAACAAAAATTGGCTGGAGCGGATAGCCAGGGTGGGGAGGAAGCTGGAGCTGTGGAGGCAACGCTCCCTCTCCATAACGGGAAAGAATTTGGTCATCAGGTGTGAGGTGCTCTCGGGGCTGCTGTACTTGGCACAAGTGTGGCCTGTCCCTCCCTCATACGCCACAGGGATCACCCGGGCCATCTTCCAGTTCATCTGGGGGTCGAGGATGGACCGGGTGCGACGGGCCACAATGTACAAGTCGGCAGACAACGGGGGTAAAAGCGTGCCCAACGTCGCCCCTCATTCTGATGGCCACCTTCGTGTGTGGCTGCATCAGGCGGAGTGTAGAGCCAAGGCACGTGGGCACCAAGTGTCACTACCTGCTGAGGTTCTACCTGTCCCCGGTGTTGAGAAGGATGGGCCTGGCGCAGGTGCCACGCAATGTGCCAGTCAGCTGGACATTGCCGCCCCATCTGTCGTCGGTGGAAGGGTTCTTCCGGACCAACACCTTTGACCACATGTCCATCGGGCAGTGGTCAAGCACAGAATGTCCTGCAGGCACTGCAGGGAAAGGACTCTATGGACCCGGTGGCGTGGTTCCCTGAGCAGACTGCCCAGCTTGTCTGGCAAAATGCCTCATTGCCAGAACTCACCAACAAGCACCAAGACCTGGCTTGGCTGGCGGTGAGGGGAGCCCTCCCAGTCAGATCCTTCCTGCACCGTCGGAACCTCACTACCAGCGCACGCTGCCCTCGGGACGGCTGCCATGGCGAGGAGACGGTTGCCCACCTCTGCACAGAGTGTGGGTTTGCTAAAAGAGTCTGGAGAAAAATGCAAGGGTCCCTGGTACGCTTTATCCCGAACAGCTCTGTCACAGAGGACTCTGTGATTTACGGACTGTTCCCAGGGACACATTCAGAGACTGACATCAGGTGCTGCTGGAGGGTCATCAACTCGGTAAAAGACGCCCTTTGGTCTGCCCGAGCATTGTTCACCACCCAGCAGAGCGAGATGTCCGTCAGGGAATGTTGCCGACTGGCCCGCTGCAGACTGCAGGAGTACGTGCTGAGGGACGCACTGAAGCTCGGTGCAGCCAACGCCAAGGCTCGGTGGGGGAGGGCTACAGTCTAAGGCCCTTCCGCTGCTGGACATGGGGGGTACGGTATGGTGGAGACGCCCCTCAATATAAGGGAAGGTATCCCACGCCATTGTGGCACGAGTGGGGGACTGATTTGTGAAATTTGGGGAAAAAAATGTCTAAACTGTATTGATCTATTGTACAGCCTCCGAAAATGTCGGATGGATTTTACCGCAAGGTTCATGTATTGTATATATTTATCACTTGAATAAAGTATATTTTGAAATATAAAAAAATCACCGCGGACAGTGGTCATTGACAAATCCACACCTGACTCCAGAAGAGTGTTTCTGATCTGTCGGTCCTGCATTATACCTGCATTAAGGAGGCAATTAAACACACCTGAGCAATTACAAACGCCTGTGAAGCCATGTGCCCCAAACATTATGGTGCCCTGAAATGTGGGGACTATGTATGAACACAGCTGTCATTTCTACACGGTGAAACCAAAATGTATAAAAATGGCCTATAATAAAATCTGACAATGTGCACTTTAACCACATGTGATTTTTTCCTATTACAAATCTCAAATTGTAGAGTACAGAGGCAAATAAATAAATGATGGGTCTTTATCCCAAACATTACGGAGGGCACTGTATTTCTATCAGGTCAAGTCAATGGATATTAAGGCACAGATAGATAGATTTGTGATTAGTACGGGTGTCAGAGGTTATGGGGAGAAGGCAGGAGAATGGGGTTAGGAGTGAGAGATAGATCAGCCATGATTAAATGGCGGAGTAGACTTGATGGACCGAATGGCCTAATTCTACTCCTATTCCTTACGACCTTATGGGACAGGCAGTATCCATGGAAGAAGCAGACAGATGAGAGTTTAGAAGCCTTCACACTAGAGAGTTTAGTAAGCCTAGAGTTTAGAAGCTGGGGGGGGGGGGGGGGGGGGGAAATAAACCTCTGAGATAGAGGATAGGAAGTTCAGGGAGGCGGTGCTGTCTGTGGGCATTCTGTTGTACAAATCCGTATAAAAGGATTTGCAGATCCTCAGCATGTCCGTCTGCAAGGATGTTACCGAGCCGTCCTCCTCCCTAAGGCTGTTGATCACAGAGCTCCCCCTGTGAACCGTATGGAAGAAGAAGCGTGAGCACGTCTCATCCTGCTCCCCGTGGCGGACCCTGGATCGGAAGATGATCTTGGATGATTCAGAGGTAAGAAGCCGAGCTTGCCGGCCCTTCAACTCTCTAAGTTCCTCCAGAAGGAGCAGTTCCTGCAAATCTGTCTGGAGTTGTCACAATTCCCTCTGACTCTTGCTCTCTGAACCTCATATATATTTGAAGAACCTCTTGATGTTCTCCTTGTTTGCTTCCCACCAGAGTGTCGGGGAGTCTAAGCGGGGCTTCACCATTCTTCAACATGTGTAGTCCCTCTTTAGCTCCTCAATGTTGTCTGGGGTCAACAGCTTCACATTTAACTTCCACGTCCCTCTGCCTGCCTGCTTTCCGGTCCCCCTGTAGGTGACAGGAAGCCTGAAAGAGGCAGTGGTCAGAGAAGAGCACCGGCGTGAGGTCGGTGTGTCTGACCGTGACGGCCTTTGACGTGAAGACGAAGTCTATCCGGGACCGGACTGAACCGTCCGATCTCGACCAGGTGAACCGCGACTGGGACCCGCCTGCAGGGTCGCTGAAGGCGTCGTGCAGCTTTGTGTCTTTGACCGTCTCCATCAGGTGCTTGGAGGTGCTGTCCAGTCTGTTGTCGTCCAGCTGCATCGATGATGCAGTTGAGGTCACCGGCCAGAACGAGCTGCCGGGACGTGGCCAGCAGCGGTGGGAGCTGCTGGAGAATGGCCAGCCTCTCGCTCTGTACGGGTGAGACGTACACATCAATCAGCCGGAGCGGAGAGTCCCGGTACATTACATCCACCACCAGGAGACGCCACCAACCACCTGGGTGATTCCAGGCGAACTTCCACCCCGCAGCAAGGTCCCCAGACTGGATGAGCGACAGTCATTGCCCCCTGACCACACCGACAGACCCGTGGGGCCACCATCGCGACCACCTCCAACAGCAGCAGTGGTGTGGCAGCCCGCACTCCTGCAGAAAAGTCACGACCGCCTTGACCTTGGCCAGGTACAGCAAGGCGTTTACACATCACGCAGCTCTTCACACTGCGCACGTTTAACGATGCTATCTTTAGCTCCATTATCCTTACAAAGTCACTGACCGTCATCTTGTCCTCTCATGCCCACCGCTTTGGTGTTTTGCAGCACCGTTTGGGGACTCAGCTACTGGGTGCTGGCATCCTCAAGGAGGGGGGTCTCCTCTGGCCAAGCTAAAACCGCAAACCGTGGTCCATCACGGGTACTGACTTTCCCACCATCTAAAGGATTTATGGGAGATGCTGCATCAAAAAGTTCTCTGTGTCCCTCTTTGACTCGGATATTGGCAACCTAATCTCCCACCTGCAACACTTCGCATTCTGTGAAATTGCTCCTACATTGGAATCACCATATCAAGTTCGTTCAAGAGTTCAAGAGAGTTTATTGTCACGTGTCCCCGATAGGACAATGGAATTCTTGCTTTGCTTCAGCACACCAGAACATAGTAGGCACGAATACAGAACAGATCAGTGTGTCCATATACCATTATATAAATATATACACGCATGAATAAACAGATAAAGTGCAAATAAACAGATAATGGGCTATTAATGTTCAGAGTATTGTCCGAGCCAGGTTTAATAGCCTGATGGCTGTGGGGAAGTAGCTATTCCTGAACCTGGTCGTTGCAGTCTTCAGGCTCCTGCCTGAAGGTAGCAGGGAGATGAGTGTGTGGCCAGGATGGTGTGGGTCCTTGATGATACGGCCAGCCTTTTTGAGTCAACGACTGCTATAGATCCTCTCGATGGAAGTAGGTCAGAGCCAATGATGGTCTGAAGAAGGGTCTCGACCCGAAACGTCGCCTATCTCCTTCGCTCCTTAGATGCTGCTGCACCCGCTGAGTTTCGCCAGCTTTTTGTGTACCCCAGAGCCAATGATGGACTGGGCAGTGTTTACTACATTTTGCAGTCTTTTCCGCTCCTGGGCGCTCAAGTTGCTGAACCAAGCCACGATGCAACCGGTCAGCACGCTCTCTACTGTACATATCAAAATAAGTTGCAGTTTGGTTTCATTCATGTGTACACATTTTAATGCTTGATTATCTTGCTGATAGATTGGGTCCAGAACGTTCCTGCAATAGTTGCTAACAAAGAAGCAAACTATTGGCTGCTTGCTAATTTATGCAAATTAACATGTATGTTGGGGAATGATAGAGGAATAGAAACTATATTTTTCCATCATGAGTAAGTTTATAAATGACGGAAAAGATCAATAGAGCTTGTGTTTAATTCCCTCCTGGATTTGGTCGGGGGTCGAAGACCTCGGGTTTGGTCAGCCTGACTCTAAGGTGTGTGGCTGAGCATGGAGAGCGACGCGGCGGCGGCTGAGAGGCAAGGCTATACTTTTAAGGATCATTTCTATAGTCTCTGACTAGAGAAATCGTGTACTAAAGAGTAAGGTCTCACCAACCACGATGAGGAGCTGCAGCGTTCCCTCCTGAGCGCGAAGCGATCCTCCGGCTTTGTTTTATACAAGGGCTGGTGGATATTGATGACCGTTCCCTGTCCCCATTGCGGGGACTGTGGAGGGAGGAAACGCAGTCTGAGTGGTTGGTTTTATTATAATCAAAAGTAGATGAACACTTGTGCTTCAGCACCCATTTCTGACACTTGGTAATTTTTATGACCAATGCAGAAAACTGAAATCTTACTCTTTTTTAAATATTTTTTTAGAAAAATTGGCTTTCTCCCCATCCATACATTCATACATTTTGAAGGACAATGTTTCTGCTCGTGGCTCGATTGTAATCTTTCTACTGACTGGATAGCATGCAACAAAAGCATTTCACTGTACACGTGACAATAAACGAAACTAAACTACTGCAGTCAGACATCAAGGGCCTTCCTGGAGTTATTTCACAAGCATGGCCCAGGTGTTTGTGTACTTTGGGGAGAATGTATTTTCTCACCTGAGCCTATGTTCCCTTCCTTAGCATTCTGATAGAGTCTGGTCACTATAGCAAGTTCATTTGGAAGCCTTCCAAAAGTCTGTTTTCCTTTTTGTCAGGATGTAGAACAAGTCTTTGTCAGGGTCGGTACTTGGCAGCATAACCGGGTTTTCAAGTGTGCTTAGCTGCAGCAATTGAGAGGAGGAGAGCACAAGTGAATTCAGTCGGCATCAGGACTGAGGCAGCAGTGAAAGGTAGAGAAAGGAAGTTTGCAGCTGGGTATGTCAGGCACGTCATGGGGAGCCAATGATTGGGAGATGCGGGTAGATTCGGGAGGAACGCTTGTTGTTCCGCAGGAAAGAATTACTACTAGTTTGCAGTCTGATATATGTCAGCGGATAGTGTTTTTTTACAGAACTGGTGGTGCCTTGGAAAGAACTTAGTGGATGAGGCTCATGAAAGGAAAAGGCTTAGATATGTAGAGTTGGAGATCAACCATGTTGCTATTTGGAGAGCTAGGAATTTGTGAACAGTGCATGAGGCAGTAAAGCAGATGTCAGAGGCAGCAGAGCAAAGTAGTTGGTGGATTTGGTGGAGAAAGAATGGTGTCAGTTGGAGGCAGAAAGAAAACATATGACATGCTGCATGTGTATTTCTTTGTAATTGTACTCTGTGGAAGAGTATCTCGGTCTTATGCAAGGGTGACATCTGTGATGTTACAAGTTTGATGATGGGCTAGGATTAGTGGTAGATAGGATGCAGGTGTTGAGTATTTCTTAGAGTGAGCTAATTGGCCTTTTGGCTAAGATCAAGTGTAGTATCTGTTCTTATCTGTTCTGAGTGAAAGAGAGTATCTGTTCTTATTAGAACAGTTCTGGCGGTCCCTTGGGGACAAGGGCCGTGGATTGCGGAGCTAAATCGTTGACGAGGAGTCGGCCGGCTGCAGGCTTAGAGGTGGATCCATGCTGGTTGGGAAACCAGCCTAACACCTTGTTCAGCCACAATGTCAGCAGGAGCAGGTGTGCAGGGTATTCGGAATACCCTGCGAATAAGCGTCAAGGACCTCAGCAAGGGGACCCCCTTCTCACGAGACCTGTTTGTGAAGAAGGCCTTGCTAGAGGCCTGCAAATTTGAGGCCAAGGACATCTACTGCCTCCAGGATTTCCCGGGTAACGGATATTTTGACGTTACCTTCAAGTATCCAACGGGATGGCAGAAGGTGATGGAAGACTTCCGGGAGAGGGGAAATGAAGCCCCGCTGTCGCTGTTGAAAGTGCAGCCGCACTTCACCCTCCCCACCCAGAAGGAAAGGTTCATCACGGTGCACATGTTTAACCCACATGTGCCCGTAGTGGATGTCCTCACCTTCCTTGCTCGCTACGTGGAGGGAACAGGAGACTGTGTGGATGTGAAGGACATGCACGGGATTTGGACCAGCAAGCGGCAAGTCAAGATAAAGCTGAGGGTGGACAAGGACGGAGAAATCGTCCACCCGCCCTCGGTTTTCGCGATTGGAGGAAACTGAGGATACCTGAGCTACGTAGGGCAACCCAGGCTGTGCAGGAAATGCAACAAGCATGGGCATGCAATGGCCCAATGCACTGCAGTTGGTAAAAGATGCAAAGCTGCGTGACGCCTTCAGCGACCCTGCAGGCAGGTCCCAGCCACAGTTCACCTGGTTGAGATCGGACGGTTTAGCCCGGTCTCGGATAGACTTTGTCTTCACGACGAAGGCCGTCACGGTGAGACACACTGACCTCACGCCAGTGTTCCTCTCCGACCACTGCCTCCTTCAGGCTTCCTGTCACCTACAGGAGGACCGGAAGGCAGGCAGAGGGACGTGGAAGTTAAACATGAAGCTGTTGACCCCAGAGAATGTCGAGGAGCTAAAGAGGGACTACGCATGTTGGAGAACGGTGAAGCCCCTCCTTGACTCCCCCACACTCTGGTGGGAAGCAACCAAGGAGAACATTAAGAGGTTCTTCATAATTAAAGGGGTTCAGAGAGCAAGACAGTCAGAGGGAATTGTGCCAATTCCAGACAGATTTGCAGCAACTGCTCCTTCTGCAGTTGAGCGGGGTGGATGTGAGGGAGGAACTTAGAGAGTTGAAGGACCGGCAAGCTCGGCTGTTTACCTCTGAATCCTCCAAGATCATCTTCCGATCTAGGGTCCGCCATGTGGGATGAGACGTGCTCACGTTTCTTCTTCCATAAGGTTCACAGGGGGAGCTCTGTGATGAACAGCCTTAGGGAGGAGGACGGCATGGCAGCATCCTCACAGACAGACATGCTGAGGATCTGCAAATCCTTTTACACAGATTTGTATGACCAAAAGACCACAGACAGTACCTCCTCCCAGAACTTCCTGTCCTCAATCACGGAAGTCTTGGAGGACAGCAAGCGGGAGAGTCTGGACCAACCACTGACCCTAGAGGAGCTGACTGGCTCCATCCGTTCCTTTGACTCGAATAAAACTCCCGGAAGCGATGGCTTACCGGCCGAGTTGTATTTGGCTCTGTGGGACTGGATGGGCCCGGACCTGCTAGAAGTGTACAAACGACATGCTTCTGGCTGGTAGCATGTCAGACTCCATGAGGAAGGGCAACATCACCCTAATCTACAAGCAGAAGGGGGAGATGAAGGACATAAAGAATTGGAGACCCATAACACTCTTGAATGTAGACTACAAGATCCTGTCCTAAAGCCATCGCCAATCGGGTCAAGTCTGCTCTGGGACAGGTGATTCACCCGGACCAAACCTGTGCTGTACCTGGCAGGAAAATCTCAGACAGCCTAGCGCTGCTGAGAGATACCATCGCCTACGTGCAGGACAGACGGGTGGATGCCTGCCTAGTCAGCTTGGACCAGGAGAAGGCCTTCGACAGGATTTTGCACACGTACATGAGGGACGTGCTCTCCAAAATGGGTTTTGGGGAGGGAATCAGAAATTGGATCAAACTGCTCTACACCAACATCCGTAGTGCAGTCCAAATCAATGGGTGGGAATCAGACAGTTTCCCTGTAAGGTCTGGAGTTAGGCAGGGTTGCCCTCTCTCTCCTGTCTTGTTTGTCTGCTGTATTGAACCTTTTGCTGAATCCATCAGGAAGGATGCGAGCATAAGAGGAGTGACATTGCCAGGCAGTGGGGGCATTCAAGTAAAGACCTCCCTGTACATGGACGATGTCGCTGTCTTCTGCTCGGACCCAGGGTCATGCTCTTTGGCAACTGGCCCGACAGATCTTCTGTCCCCTTCACCATCAAGCCTGACTTCTTGAAGGTGCTGGGGATCTGGTTTGGGGGGGCTGAGGCATGTAACAAAAATTGGCTGGAGTGGATAGCCAGGGTGGGGAGGAAGCTGGAGCTGTGGAGGCAACGCTCCCTCTCCATAACGGGAAAGAATTTGGTCATCAGGTGTGAGGTGCTCTCGGGGCTGCTGTACTTGGCACAAGTGTGGCCTGTCCCTCCCTCATACGCCACAGGGATCACCCGGGCCATCTTCCAGTTCATCTGGGGGTCGAGGATGGACCGGGTGCGACGGGCCACAATGTACAAGTCGGCAGACAACGGGGGTAAAAGCGTGCCCAACGTCGCCCTCATTCTGATGGCCACCTTCGTGTGTGGCTGCATCAGGCGGAGTGTAGAACCAAGGCACGTGGGCACCAAGTGTCACTACCTGCTGAGGTTCTACCTGTCCCCGGTGTTGAGAAGGATGGGCCTGGCGCAGGTGCCACGCAATGTGCCAGTCAGCTGGACATTGCCGCCCCATCTGTCGTCGGTGGAAGGGTTCTTCCGGACCAACACCTTTGACCACATGTCCATCGGGCAGTGGTCAGCACAGAATGTCCTGCAGGCACTGCAGGGAAAGGACTCTATGGACCCGGTGGCGTGGTTCCCTGAGCAGACTGCCCAGCTTGTCTGGCAAAATGCCTCATCGCCAGAACTCACCAACAAGCACCAAGACCTGGCTTGGCTGGCGGTGAGGGGAGCCCTCCCAGTCAGATCCTTCCTGCACCGTCGGAACCTCACTGCCAGCGCACGCTGCCCTCGGGACGGCTGCTATGGCGAGGAGACGGTTGCCCACCTCTTCACAGAGTGTGGGTTTGCTAAAAGAGTCTGGAGAAAAATGCAAGGGTCCCTGGTACGCTTTATCCCGAACAGCTCCATCACAGAGGACTCGGTGATTTACGGACTGTTCCCAGGGACACATTCAGAGACTGACATCGAGTGCTGCTGGAGGGTCATCAACTCGGTAAAAGACGCCCTTTGGTCTGCCCGAGCATTGTTCACCACCCAGCAGAGCGAGATGTCCGTCAGGGAATGTTGCCGACTGGCCCGCTGCAGACTGCAGGAGTACGTGCTGAGGGACGCACTGAAGCTCGGTGCAGCCAACGCCAAGGCTCGGTAGGGGAGGGCCACAGTCTAACGCCCTTCCGCTGCTGGACATGGGGGGTACGGTATGGTGGAGACGCCCCTCAATATAAGGGAAGGTATCCCACGCCATTGTGGCACGAGTGGGGGACTGATTTGTGGAAATTTGGGGGAAAGAAATGTCTAAACTGTATTGATCTATTGTACAGCCTCCGAAAATGTCGGATGGATTTTCCGCAAGGTTCATGTATTGTATATATTTATCATTCGAATAAAGTATATTTTGAAATTTAAAAAAAAAAAAAAAAGTTGCAACAGGAAGCTGAAGTAGTTGATGTTACCTCAAGGAAGACTAAAACCTTTGCATCTGTGATGGTTTTTGTGGTGACGTTCCCAAACATTCTGCATGATACAAGTTCTGATGTAGTTGATCGACTGGAAGTGGAGTATGCAAGCTATCAGGTTGAAGGTGTCAGTGAGGCACTCTGAGATTAGATACAGCCGTCAGAGTGGACAAGAAGTGGGATATTATCTCCAATATGAAAGATGCAAATGGCTGCAAAAGGTTCCCTGTACTCAGTAAAGTCATGAAGGGACTTCTTGTTATACCACATTCAAATGTGGCATGTGAACGTGTTTTCAGCATCGTAAGAAAAAATAAAACAGACTTCAGAGGATCAATGAGTCTTCAAACATTGCAGTCCTTACTGATTGAGAAAATCAGCAATGCAGATGTACCTTGCCATGAAAGACCGTTCTCTGAGAGCCTCCTGTGCAAAGCAAAGCAAGCTGCATGTAAGTCACTGCAAGCAAGGAATGCATCGACACAAGTACATCTACACCCCAGTCCTCCTCACCCAGCAGGGAATTTTAAGTAGGCATAAAAGGTAAGAAACCAAGATTCTTATTGTAGTTGCAAATACATACTGTATGTTTAATTTGGTACTGACTAAGTGGATCTATATCAAAAATTAACAAATAATTTATTGCCAAAATACTCAGGAATCATTGAAAATTTGAACAGGGAAAGGGTGTCAGAATGGCTAAAACCCATGAGCTTCATGAGTCCCTGGAACCCACCCGCAAGTGCTCGCTCACTTCACTCGCTCTCAAAAATCTCTCTGATTGGAAAATCCCAATGTTGGCAGCTCTGTGTGCTGGTTGGTGCGGACTCGGTGGGCTGAAGGGCCTGTTTCCGTGCTGTATCTCTAAAGTAAAAACTATAATTTCCCCTCAGAATGTTATGCATCTATTGTGAGACCAAGCGGAGGCTTGGCGATCGTTTCGCCGAACACCTCCGCTCGGTCCACAATAACCAAAAATACAAAAAGAGTATTCCTGCTTTGCTATTTTTTCCAATCCTTACAAGGTCACCCTTCGTTCTCGATTGGTCCAGGAAAAAGTCCCAGTCTATCCAACATCTCTTTTTAGCTCCCGATAACAGCGATTCCAAATTCATGCCTTCTATATTCTGTTGTGCTGAAGCAAAGCAAAATGTCATTGTGCTATCTGGGACACATGACAATAAACTCTCTTGAATCTTGAATCTAAAATAATCATAATTTTTTCCAGCTCTATGACATCCTTGCTATACCTGGGTGACCAGAATATTGCACAATTCTCCCAAATGTGATTTCACCAACAGCTTATATAACTGCAACATGTTATCCGAAGCCCTCTAAGTGCCCGAACTGATCACCCGCAATGGCCGCCTCGCCAACAGTCTTTCTTGTCCTTTCTTTGTTGTTTTTTAGTAGGTGTTAAAAGTATGTTTTAGTGTTCTTTAGCTTGTTTTATGTGGGGGGGGGGGGAACTTTTTAAAATCTCTTACCTCGATGGAGATGCGATTTTCTTCCGTATCATAGCTCCTAAAATCGTGGAGCTGGTGGCCTCTGCTGAAGACCGACTTCGGGAGCTCCATCTGCGGGAGCCTGCAGACTTACCATCATGGAGCTGGCGATCCCTGTCGGGGATCAACCTCGGAGCTCCATGCGCAGGAGCCTGCAAACTTTAACATTGTGGAGCTCATGGTTCCTGATCAGAGACCAACTTCGGGAGCTCCAAGCTGCAGGAGCTTTGATCGCTCCGACATGGAAGCTTCTATCGCCCTGTCGTGGGGGCTTCGATCGCCCCCACTGCGGATGGTTCGACTGCCCCGACCGCGGGAGAATAAAGAGGAAGAAGTGAGGAATGTGTGAAATCCGTTGTGGTGGATGTTTAAGTTAACTTTTATGTAGTTGTGTGTCTTGTTGCTTTTTTTAGTATGGCTGTATGGTCATTCGAGTTTCACTGTACCTTAATTGGTACACGTGATAATAAACAGACCTTTGGTGAAGGCAAGCATACCAAATAACTTCCTCCACACCCTGTTTACCTGGATGGTCTTTTTCAGGGAATTTTACCCCTGGTCTCTCTGTTCTACAACATTTTCCAGAGCCTTGCCATTTACTGTGCAAGTTCTGCCCTGATGTAACTTTACAAAAGCAACAAGTCATAATTTTCCACATAAAAATTCCATCAGAATAGATACATCTAAGGGTTGTGATGTCAGTCCCATAATCCACTCTCTTTACAGCTATGATCATGAGGCTAAACACTGCTCCAATACCATCTATACATTTGCAAATGACTCCGTTGTTATTGGACCAATTACAGTGATGAGGCAGCAGCATACAGGAGACAGATTGACTATCAGGATGAGTGATGTTGCAACAATATCCTCTCAGTTATAGTCAACAAAAACAAGGAACTCATCATTGACTTCAGAAAGAAGAAGTCAAGTGACTATATGCCAGCTTTTATTGCTTGTTCGGTGGATAACAGTTAGCAACCAATTTCCTGGGTGTTAATAACTCAGATTAACTATCCTGGGCTCAGCACATAGATGCAATCAAGAAAAAGATGCGCCACTGGCTCTCTACTTTCTTGGAATGATAAAGAAGTCATAAGGACAATGACCTTCCTCAATGTCAGCAAGATGAAGGAGCTAGTTATTGACTCCAGGAAGCGTGGTGGAGTACATGCTCCAGTCAGCATCAATGGTGTAGATGTGGAAATGGTTGAGATCGTCAGGTTCCTTGGCATTAATGTTACCAACGATCTGTCATGGGCCAACCACATTGATGCAACATCCAAGAAGGCACACCAGTGCCTCTACTTGCTGAAGCGACTGAGGAAATTCAGCATGTCTCCAATGACTCTTAGAAAGTTCTACAGATGCATCATAGTAGGAATGTTACAAAATGTTGAGGTTTTAAAAATCAAGCCTGTAATTTATCCCATCAGATTTTTCCCTTTCATATCTTCAGTATTTAAAAAGTTTTGGTCATTTTCATACTCGGAAATTAGCATCTTGTTCCCTATTGCTTTTCCATTGACTTAACACAAAAGCTGTGATCGAGGACCGTCAAAAGCCCATAACTTTCTTAAATATTAAGGGAACTGAATGAAATGATTATAGATTGAAGCATTCTGAAACAAATATGAAACATTTTACTTGGATGACCTGAAATTAAAGCATATAATTAGTTAGTTACCTAATTGTAACTAATTACAAAAATAGACTGTTGTGACAGAAATAGTAATAAACACCCAGATTGCCATGAAAATTCAAAAATGTGATATTCTCAAGATCAGAACTTTAATATCATTGTATTATATGATGTAAGTCAATAACAGATGGGTAAAGAAATTACAATTTCTAGCAAAAGACCAAGTATTTATGGAGAAGATCTGTTGCTAGCTGGTACATTGGCATATCATAATCAGTAGCATCATCATACTCCTCAGATTGTAAGCAATAAGCAACTTGTTTTTCCTCAACTTTTCAATTTTGGCATTGTAGTCTACAAGTTTTTGGTCTTCAAACCACGCATGACATGCCTTTCTGCCCACTACTTTCCCATTAAGAATGTCCTGTAGATCATCACATTTGGAGTAGTCCAAATTCAGATAATCTCTGTGAATGCTGTCTAAATCAGTCTCTTTTGCTGGGCATTTGTATTGGCAATTTTGCATTTCTTCTTCAGAAACATCTGTTTAAAATGTAAAGAAAAAAAACACTGAACAGCATTAACAGAAACAAGTTATTATTTGCAGTTTTAGCAAAAAAGCTAGAAATGATAAAGTTAAACGCTAAAACAAATAGTAAATACCCAACAAAAAATGCATATTCATCAGTTTCATCAAATCAAAATCATCTAATCAATTACATTCATCTAAATTCAATTACTAGATCTAAACATCTATCCATTTCTTAACAAAAGGCAAAAGAAATAGCCTCAGTATCCAAATAACAAATAACAAACTGATCCCATTCACACAAGAATTCACAATATACCATGATTTATAAATCTCACTTTGTCATGAATTTATATGCCAAACGGAAGTTTCCCATAAATTAATCCAGAAACATCCACTCTCAAGATAATCAAAATCATTATTTTTTTCACAATACATCTGACTAAAACTACTCTGGATATTGATCAAGGATAGATAATAACACAAAATATAGATGATTTAAATGTTCTTATGACATGATTGTGCAAAAAAAAAAAGAATTTGATTATCTTGAGAGTGGATGTTTCTGGAATGGGATCGATTGGAATGTTGCCGGTGCCATAAATTATGGGCATATGGGCAGGCAAGACGTGGCCGATTCATATGGGACCTAAATAACATTTTTGCATCATAAAATTAAAATGAAGGCACACCAAAAAGCAGAATAATATGTTAAATTGAGGACATACTTTTTGTTTTGTTCTGATATTGCGATCCGTGATGTTGAAGGCGTTTTTAGTCGCGTTTAACTTCAATGCAGCAATTAAATCATCCAGCAATTTGTTTTGTTAAATCCGCGAAAGGAAGCCCGAACGATTTTTCTTCATCAGCTAGCAGCCCGAGGAAATCCCTCTCCGACAGCCAATGCAAACCTGCATTTTAATCCCCCCCCCCCCCCCCCCCCCCCCCAAAGCCTCCAGAATCGCATGCACTGGCAGTGGCAGATCTACAGCGCCGCTGATGGTAGGTTTTGTAACATTGGTAACCATAGAAGTCATACTGTTAGGTTGCATTTCAGCTTGGTTCGGGAACAACTCTGTCCAAGACCATAAGAAATTGCAGAGTAGTGGATGTAGCCCAGATCATTAGACAGCCCAGCCATCCCATCATTGACTCCATCTACACTTCACGCTGCTTCAGAAAAGCAACAAACATATCAAAAATTACGAAAAAAGATGCAGAATAAAGTTCTCAGCTGAATCTGAAAAAGGGTCCCTACCGGAAACTTCATCTATCCATGTTCCCCAGAGCTGTTGCCTGACCCACTGAGCTACTCCAGCACTTTGTGTCCTTTTTCTAACATAATCAAAGAGTTGTCCCACCCTGATCACTCCTTCTCCCTGCTCCCACCCTGAAGACGATACAAGAAACTTGAAAGCACACACCACCGATCTCATGAACAGCTTCTTCCCCAACGTTATCAGGCTTCTGAACGATTCTTCCATAAGCTAGGGCACTGTCTGTCATTGAGTGATACAGTGTGTTTAACAGGCCCTATTGCCCAACTTGCCCACACCAGCCAACATGTCCTAGCTATACTAGTCCCACCTGCCCACATTTGGTTCAATTCCCTCCAAACCCGTCCTATCCATGTACCTGTCTAACTGTTTCTTAAATGTTGGGATAGTTCCTGTCTCAACTACTTCCACACATACACACCCCTTTGTGTGAAAATGTTACCCTTCAGATTCCTATTAAATCTTTTCACCTTCAACCTTTGTCCTCTGGTCCACTATTCATCTTCTCTGGGCAAGAGACTCTGTGTATCTACCCGATCCATTCCTCTCATATTCTGATTTACCTCTAGCTACCCCATTGCAGACATTGGACTTTGTTTAGGGAATGGATGCACTGCAATGCGCTACCACGTTGAGAGCTATATTCTGACCTCTGTACCTTTCCCTTTGCTCTATTGTAGTCAGGCACGTGACGTGAGTAATTACTCAGAGTAGGCAGTCAGTCAGCTTTTTAAAAAAAATTAAACTGCGCAGATTGTTCTCTCCGTAAAAATAAAAAATAAAAATAAAGGCAGTACCAATTCAATTTGCCCAAGGCTTCCAAGTCTCCATTATTCTGAATTACTGAATGGGTGGGGGATGAAGGGTGATGGCAGGTGGACCGATGGTGGGAAAAACGGGAATACAGGGAAAAGTTGAACCAGTTGTAATCTAATTGAATGACTTGTTCAAGGGACCAATTGGGGGGAGAGTTCCTTTCACAGCGTGTGGGGACTCTGTGCCAGGGGTAAAGTTGCGGGGAGGACAGGAGTGTTGGGTCGGGGATAATGGCAGTAACTCACTCGCTCACCGCTGCCGCTGCGCTCCGGGCGCCACCGCATTGTAGCCGGGGATAGAAGCAGCTCGGGGAGCTGTGAGCGGCCGCTGGGAGCCAACAGCGGAACTGGCCGCCACTTCAGCGCCTTCTGCCAGCCTGCTCACCTCTGGCAGTGCTCTCCGTCTGAACACCTCTATATTTGATGGTTGTATAGTTGTGGTAAAGGGTATTTGGGCTTCTATGTCAGGAATTTTCAATGAGTCAGCGATTTGTGAGTGGGCCATTATTGTGGCCACTTGCCGTGTTCTACAACTCCTCATTGGAGTGCATTAGCACAAGGTGGGAAGGGTGATTCCTCTTAGATTTGGCAAATGACAATGGTGGAACCGATAAAGTGCCTGCCAAGTAAAGGCTCGGAGCTGCTGATGTTTCAGTATGTATGAGGTGATGGAGTAAACTTGGGAAGGCAGGTGAAAGGGAGTATAGTTCTTAAACTTACTATCCTTGACCATTGAGGGGTACAAAATGCAGAACTGTACAGCACAGGAATAGTCCCCACCATGTCTGAGCTGACAATGATGCCAATCTAACTAATCCCATCTGCCTGCACATGGTCTGTATCCCTCTATTCCCTATCTGTTCCTGTATTTGCCCAAATGCCTCTTAAGCTGCTATTGTATTTCCTTCTACCACCTTCCATGGCAGCGCGTTCCAGACATCCAATACTCTGTGTAAAAAAAAAGTTGCTCCACACATTTCCGTTAAACTCTCTCACCTTTAAGCTATGCCTTCTGGTATTTGATATTTCCTAGGGGGGAAAAAATGTCTACCTTATCTATGCCTCTAATATGTTTTTCTAATAGTTGGTTGTGGATTTGGATGTCATTGTTGAGTAGCCTAGGTAAGTTACTCTGTCGCATTTTGTACGTAGAATGCATTATAGGTGGAGGAAATGCATGTTTCGAGTGGTTGATGGAGAATCAGTCCAGTGGACTGCTTTGTCCTGGATGGTGTGGCCATAGTCAAAGAGTTGTGCAGCATGGAAACAGACCATTTGTACCACCACGTCAATGCTGACAATGCTAACTCCACTTGCCCGCGTAAATTCCATCTCCCGTATGGCCTGATCAGATGTCTCTTAAATGTTATTACTGTTCCTGTCTCCATCTCTTTCCCTGGCAACTCAATCCAGATGCAAACTACCTTTCGGGGTAAAATGTATCCCCTCTAATTCTCCCTCATCCACTAAACCTATGTTCTTTAGCTTTAGACATCCCCACTATGGGAAACGACCAGGAGTTTTTACCCTATCTATGGCTCTCAAAATTGTATATACCTCTTTCATGTCACCTCTTAGCCTTTTGCTTCAGGGAAAACAAGTCCAATTTGAGAGTTGTTGAAACTGCAATCATTCCAGACAAACAGAGAATAGTTAATCTGAGGACACAACATGCTGGAGTAACTCAGCGGGTCAGGCAGCATCTCTGAAGAATATGGATAAATGACGTTTCGGGTCGGGACCCCTCTTCAGACATGAGTCTGTTTTTCCATCAACCACCCTAAAGACACATTTCCTCCACCTGAAGAAGTCTCCCAACCCATAGGCCTCATCTATCTAAGTTCTCCAGAGAAGCTGCCTGACCAGCTGAGTTATACCAGCACTTTGTGTCCTTTTGTGTAAACTGACATCTGCAGTTCCTTGTTCGTATAATGGTCGATCTGATCCTGTCACGTTTGCGCAGCGGTAGAGTTGTTGCCTTACAGCAAATGCAGCGCCAGAGACCCAGGTTCCATCCCGACTACAATAGACAACAGGTGCCATTCGAGCCAGCACTGCCATTCACTGTGATCATGGCTGATCATCCACATTCAGTACCCCGTTCCTGCCCTCTCACCATATCCCTGACTCCCCTATCTTTAAGAGCTCTATCTAACTCTCTCTTGAAAGCATCCAGAGAAATGGCCCCCACTGCCTTCTGAGGCAGAGAATTCCACAGGTGCTGTCTGCATGGAGTTTGTACGTTCTCCCCGTGACCTGCGTGGGTTTTCTCCGAGATCTTCAGTTTCCTCCCACACTCCAAAGACGTACAGGTTTGTAGGTTTAATTGGCTTGGTAAATGTAAAAATTGTCCCTAGTGGGTGTAGGATAGTGTTAATGTGCGGAGATCGCTGGTCGGCCCGGACCTGATGGGCCGAAGGGCCTGTTTCCGCACTGTATCTCTAAACTAAAACTAAACTAAACCAGACTGCTTATGTCTTCTAGATAATGTTTGCAACTCATTCACAGAATTTGGGCACCATTGGAAAAGCCATATTACTATCTGTCGTTGAACCAAGTGGCTTGTTGGACCGCTTCAAAGATAGTTAAAGAACTGGCGTCACATGGTGGTCAGCTCAGGTAAGGGTGAATCACATGATAATTTATAATAATTACACAATTCTGCTAATTAAATTTTGAAATTAAAAAACCCAGCTGCCATTGTAACATTTTAACAACTGTCTCAGGTTTGGTTTTCTGGATTACAACACTGAGAAATTAACCATTATGTTGTTCTACCCAGATGTACAAAGACTAAAATGAATGAGAGATGAGTTACTTTGAATACCAACCTCTGACCTGCTCTTGCATGCGTTGTGTAATGTATGCAGGGGAATCGGAACAATGCGGGCTTTTCTGAAATACTTTATTGCAAACAAGACTGGGGCACAATGCTCCAGCTGTTCACCTCCAGTGCTAAGCCAAAACAAGCCTACTTTGTAACACTAGTAGTTTCTTCCACCCCTGATGGGAAAGGGTGTCCCATGGGTGGGTTTAAATTAAACTAAATTAAACTAAACAGTGGGGGGGGGCGCGGGGTTGGAGTCAACAACGTGTTAGCATATGCGTGCAGCTAACGGGAAAAACAGTGTAGGAATGCTTACATTTAAACTAACGGCAGGCGGATGGAAACTAATGCAAGGAGACAGAGGGCCATAAAAGGTGATCAGAAGCATAAGGTAGAAGGCTGACAATTTAAAAAAACCTGAAAGCTTTGTGCCTTAATGCGAGGAGCATTCGTAATAAGGTGGATGAATTAAAGTTAGTAGTTAAGGAATATTATATAGTTGGAATTACAGAGACAAGGCTCCAGGGTGACCAGGGCTGGGAGCCAAGCATGCAGGGGTATTCAATATTCAGGAAGGATAGACAGAAATTAAGAGGAGGTGGGGTGGCATTGCTGGTTAAAGAGGAGTTTAATGCAATAGCAAAGAGAGACATTAGTTTGGATGCTGTAGAATCAGTATGGGTAGTACTGTGAAATAGCCAAGGGCAGAAAACGCTTGTTGGAGATGTTGTCAAGTAAGATAGCATCAAGTAGGAAATTAGGTTTGCGTGTAACAAAGGTACAGCAGTTATCATGGGTGACTTTAATCTACATACAGATTGGGCCAAGCAAATTGGTAGCAGCGCTGAAGAAGAGGATTCCCAGGAATGTATACAGGATGGGTTTTTTAAACCAATATGTAGAAGAACTGACTAGAGGGCAGGCCATCCTAGACTGGGTATTGTGTAATAAGGAAGTATTAGTTAGTGATCTTGTTATGCAAGCCCCCCTCGGCAACAGCAACCATAATATGGTGGAATTCTACATTAGGATGGAGTGACACAGTTAATTCAGAGACTAGGGTCCAAAACTTAAAGAAAGGAGACTTTGAAGATATGAGACGGGAATTGACCAGGATAGACTGGCAAATTATGCTTAAAGGCTTGACGGTGGAGATGCAATGGCAAAGATTTAAAGACCGCATGGATGAACTCCAAAAATTGTGCAGCCCTGCCTGGCGAAAAAATAAACTGGGGAATGTATCTCAACTGTGGCTAACAAGAGAAATCAAGGATATTGTTAAATCCAAGGATAAGTCATATAAATTGCAGCAAACCGGAGGACTTGGAGAAATTTAGAACAACAGAGCAGGACAATGAAGTTAATGAAGAAGGGGAAAAAGCGCATGAAAGAAAGCATGCCGGGAATATAAAAACTGGCTCTAAAATCATCATCATCGCTGAATACATCAACGGGCACGGTGCCTGACAATGCTATGTACGACAGTGATCGCAACTGTTACTGAAGTGTGGTTGGCCATTGGCTCGCTAGGAGCTCATCAGCCTTTGACAAGTCTTGTTTTTGGTCCTGCTGGGGGTCCACAGCCCCTCCTCACCTGGCAAACCAGGTGGGGCAGTTGGTTTAGTCGACGATTATCTGACCATGTAGCAGATTACATGGTACCAAAAGTTTCTTTAGATATATAAAAAGGAAAAGATTAGTGAGGACAATTGTAGGTCCCTTACAATCAGAGACAGGCATATTTATAATGGGAAACAAATAAATGGCAGAACATTTAAACAAGTACTTTGGTTCTGTCTTCACGCCGGAAGACGAACAAATTCCCAGAAATACTAGGGGACCGAGGATCTAGTTGGAGGGAGGAACTGAAGGGAATCTACATTAGTCAGGAAATGGTTGTAGGTAAATTGTTGGGACTGAAGGCAGATAAATCCCCAGGACTTGATGGTCTGCATTCCAGAGTACTCAAGGAGGTGGCCCTAGAAATCATGGATGCATTGGCGATCATTTTCCAATGTTCTCTCGACTCTGGATCAGTTCCTGTGGACAGGAGGGAAGCTAATTAACTCCATTTTTTAAGAAAGAAGAGGGAAAACAGGGAATTATAGACCAGTTAGCCTTACATCGGTAGTGGGGAGGAAGCTTGACTCGATTGTTAAAGATGTTATAGCAGCGCATTTGGAAAGCAGTGACAGGATCGGTCAAAAGTCAGCAGGGATTTATGAAGGGGAAATCATGCTTGACTAATCTTCTGGAATTTTTGAGGATGTAACAAGCAGAATGGATACAGCATGCAGTGAAGAAAGCTAAATAAAGACCTTTATTTCGAGAAGATTTGAGTTTAGGAGCAAGGAGGTCCCACTGCAGTTGTACAGAGCCCTGGTAAGACCGCGCTTGGAGTATTGTGTGCAATTTTGGACTCCAAATTTGAGGAAGAACATTATTGCTATTGAGGGAGTGCAGCGTAGGTTCACCAGGTTAATTCCCGGGATAGCGGATCTGACATATGATGAAAGAATGGGTCGACTGGGCTTGTAGTCACTGGAATTTAGAAGGATGAAAGGGAATCTCATAGAAACATATAAAATTCTTAAAGGATTGGACAGGCTAGATGCAGGAGAAATGGTCCCAATGTTGGGCGATTCCAGAACCAGGGGTCACAGTTTAAGAATAAGGGGTGGGCCATTTAGGAATGAGATGAGGAAACATGTTTTCACCCAGAGAGTGGTGAATTTGTGGAATTTTCTGCCACAGAATGCAGTAGAGGTAATTTCACTGGATGTTTTCAAGAGAGAGTTAGATTTAGCTTTTTGGGCTAACGGAATCAAGGGATATGGGGAAAAAGCAGGAACGGGGTACTGATTTTAGATGATCAGCCCTGATCATATTGAATGACGGTACTGGCTGGAAAGGCCGTATGGCCTACTCCTGCACCTATTTTTCTGTGTTTCTATGTCTTCTCGTCCTGGCTGTACTCAACAGTGATTGCTGCCTCATTGTATTTAAGTACTGCCTGTGTTCTCGCTCCATGACCACCATCTTCTACAAATACCTATAATTTCCATTCATACATTGACACTTTAATTGCATCTGCGATTGTAAATGTCACCCTGCCTGCTGTGCATCTGTAAAATGCAAACCCAGAAGTCAAAATGTATTTGCTTATATTTATTTGTGTTCATATGATGACAGATTCTGACCCACATCAATTTGCTCACTAATTTAATCCCCATTTAAAATACTTAATTTTACTATCCACCCAATGAATCTGTGTCCTGTTGTTGGTATACACTGATGCCAGATTGGATGTTTTACGGTGTAAGCTTTGTACTATATATTTTATTGTTCATTGTGTGACAACCAATATCCCCTGGTGCAAAAGTAAATCACAAAAGTTATTGCTGGTGTTCCTTCCATGTGTTGGTGTCAGTGCACGGTGGTGATATGTTTTACATTGAACGCTCTGTGCTGAAGCCTGTTGTGTTTGCTAATGTGAATGTGAAAGGACTGGAAATGGGTCTATTTGTGTCACTGTATCAAAACGCCCTTGAAAGGAGAGCGAGGACGGAGGAGGGCGAAGGCTGGAATATAAAGCTGAGCTGCTTGCTTTCTATTGAATCCAGAAACCTCTTTTCATTTGGAAGGACAATAACAGCATTCCAGGCAACAGGAGAGATCGGTATGGTGTCTTGTCTCTCCGTTCTCCTTCAAACTGCTTCCTGCTTTGATAAGTGAAAACCAAGCCTTGATTTACTGGAATGCTGGTGAGTGAACACAGGAGCATTCCTAATGGACTGCTGTGGAATTGCTGACCACCATATTGGAACTGGTAAGTATCTAACAGTGATTAGTATTTAGGCAGCTCTGTACTAGCCAGCAAGATTGTGGTGGTAGAGGAAGCTGTTGTTTAATGAACAGCAACTCTGACAGATATTCTGAGTACATTCAGTGTAAATGGTGGATGATATTATATTTAGTGGCTGAAACATGCAGCAATGTTATTGCTTGGCTTGGCAAGCAAATAGTTTGCCAGATAGTTCCTTTAATCGTCCTCAGCTAAATGCGTTTAAAACACACCGAGAATCCAGCACTCCCCACCCTTTATCCCAGTCGTAATGAGCCGTGAGCCTGCCAGCAGTTTGCTGCTGATGCTGATGTAACACACTCAGTGCTGAAGCGTTGTATCGGTGACTGTGAAGCTGAAAACATGTCCCGAGAGAGAAGAAAGGATCATCAGTGATTCCTCCTTCATTCATCCCATGCTGGCTGGGCTGAATGAAAAGTCTGTGTGTGTGTCTGTCATTCAGCATTCATCAGGATCACTGTTGTCGTCACACAGGGCTAAGGTCACCTGCTTCGTTCATTTCAGGAGAGATTAGATTCTTTCAGATTTCTGCCTGGGATTGAGGGAGAGATGGTATAGTCCACTTTAAGATGTACGGTAAGGCTTGAATTAATCATCTTATCAGAATTCAACATCAGTTTTAAAATAACAATGGACTGTTGTAATGCCACTTCAATAATTTAATACATTAAATTAATTTTAGTCTGCTGGTTTCTGACTGAAATGCTGTCCTCAATTTGTAAAGCTATCCGTTAAGTGGATACTGCACATCAAGTGTTGTAAAATGTGTTTGTGAAATAGCTGCAGTCATTTGTGCCTGGTGAATTACATCATCTGTGTGTGGTGGCATTGCAATGATATTGCCCTAACTTAATGCTGCAGAGATGCAGATGCACCATAAACTCGGCATGGAAGTGAGCAAAGCCACGCTGACCTCATCCAGTCCCACTCATGTGCCTCAGACAGCTTTGAAAGAGGAGGGAAAAGTCCACCAGATTGCTGTCTCTGACTGTCGCCCATGCTGGTCAAACTGAAACAGTGTGTGTAGGTGGATATTTGCTGAGGGCTGCATTCTCAATCATGCTGCCCAGCAAGCCCAGGCTTTGAGCTCAGTTCAGTGAGACATTCCGCTCAGCTAATAGTTCCATCACTGCAAACAAAAATCGGCACATCTCAGGAAGGAGAGGCAGGTAAAAGAGCGTGGAACAGATCGTTACAAACGACCGTCCCAAGTACTGCTTACACTAGTGCACATACCAAAGGCAGTCTCAAGGTTATTGTTTTCCTATAGGTGCACAGTTCCTCCTCTCTGCTACTCAGTAAGCCTGAAGGTTCATCTCTCAGAAACACAGGATAAATAAGCAAGGCTGTTAATGCGGGCTTTACAACAAAACCTCTCTGCAGTTGGAACACTTTCTAATGTTTGTACTATTGCTGGTTTGAGCAGTTTTGGATCATAATCTATTGTCTGTTCCACTCTGCGGAGGTTTTCCAGATCTGGTAAACCAAAGGCTAGACACGGAGTATAACTCCCGCTGAATTATTGCACCGTTTATTTCTGCCTCCAGATTCTGCAGGTTTTTGTATCTCTAAAGCTCCCTTCAGACTGTCCTGCTGCATATTACCTGGAGAGAAACAGCACACCTTAGACACAGAGCAAAGCTCAAGTCATACATTCCCAGGGCAGTGACAAAAACAAAATGTGGGTGAAATACAGAATTAACAATAGCAGTACAAGAGACATTTTAAATGGAGTTAGTCTCTGAAACAGAATTGATAAATCTATACTCATGAGGATTTGGAAAGGGGGCAAAAAAGGTTCACCAGGTTCTTGTCTGGATTGGAAATTGTCGGCAATAAGAGGACAAACTTGGATTGTTTTCACCAGAGGCCAAGGGAGGACATGAAGGAATTCTTCGAGATAAGATTTACTACCATTTGGAAGAGAATTAGGGATAGCCAGCATGGCTTTGTACGTGGCAGGTCGATTCTCACTAACATGATTGAGTTTTTTGAGGAGGTGACAGAAGAGATTAATGAAGTGGGGTGATTATGTTGTATACGTGAATTTTAGTAAGGATTTTGATAAGGCTGATACAAGAGATTAAGATGTACGGGATTCAAGATGACTTCACAAGTTCACATAGGAGTATAATTTAGCCATTTGGCCCAACAAGTCTACTTCTATTCAATCATGGCTGATCTCTGCCACCTAATCCCATTTTCCTGCCTTCTCCCCATAACCCTTGACACCTGTTCTAATCAAGAACTTATCAATCTATGCCTTAAAAATATCCACTGACTTGGCCTCCACAGCACTCTGTGGAAATGAGTTCCATAGATTAACTACCCGGTGATTCAAAAATAATTCTCCTCTTCTCCCTTTTAAAAGAGCGCCCTTTAGTTCTGAGGTTATGACCTCTGATCCTAGACTCTCCCACTAGTGGAAACATCCTTTCTACATCCAATCTACCTATGCTTTTCATTATTCTGTAAATTTCAATGAGGTCCCCCCTCAACCTAAACTCCAGCGAGTAGAGGCCCAACACTGTCAAATGCTCATCATATGCTAACCCACGTTCCTGGAATCAATCTAGTAAACCTCCTCTGGACCCTCTTCAGAGCCAGCACATCCTTCCTCAGATATGGGACCCAAATTTGCTCACATTACCTCAAATGTGGCCTGACCAGTGTATTATAGTGCCTTGGCATTACAGGCTCGTACGAAGCTTTTCAAAAAGGGGGGGGGGGATGGGCATGTCAGGATTCCAAAAATTATATGTGAAATAATGTGCATGCAACACACATCACAAGCGGCCCCTCATGTCCGGGTTCCAGGGCCCGCTTAAGAGCCCTGAAAGCTCTGGGGTTTTAGATGCTCTCTGAGCCTTATTTTGGAGCTTTTTGCACCAAATGTATGATCAATATTTCAGAAATAATTTTGGTTGTCAAGAATAATGAGTGGGTGGAATGGGATGATTGGGCTCATTGTTGTATACATTTTTTTTAAATTAAGAATTGTTGTCCTTGCTTTAATAATCAAGTTATACTGTTGTAAAATGTTATGTAAAATGTTATAAAGGAGCATGCAAAAACTGCAAAAAGAAACTGTACATTTTTGCAGTAAAGAAAACCTTTTTTTAGAAAATGTTTTGTGTGTTGATTTGATTGCCTGTTACTGTTAGACTGTGTTAGTGTCTGCAGTGCACCTTTAATGGTCCTCCTGACCTAACAACTTCACATCACATCAACCTCAACATGAAATAGTTCCGTTTTCCAAGAATGTAACTGTGCAAACCTACTCACCACTTTGTCCAAGTCATGGGCAAAGTCATAGTGAATGTGCATTAAGGCGAGTGCGGACAACCTGTCATTGCTCATGGAAGTCCTGGCGTAGTGATGCAGACGATGGACACTCGTGTACACTGCATATGTTGCCATTTAGCCATAAATCATGTTTTCCAGTTCCATTTTCGAACAATGGAACTGCGCAAACCTAGTCCCAAGTTATGGGCAAAATCATAGTGAATGTGGATTAAGGCAATTGCAGACAGCCTGTCAATGCTCATGGAAGTTCCTGGTCTTTCCTTCTTTGTGGATGTGAAAACGTGATTGTCCTCGTTTGCTGTATCAAAGTAAGGTGCCGAGCGAGATCGCGCCCACTGCAAGCATACCGCGTGGGGCGAGCATCTCTCTGCCACTCAGGCTCATGTCCAAGGGCCCCGGCTACCTCCGCAGTCAAATGGAGGGGGACAGGCAGGGTCGGCAGAGCGCTAAGAACTTGAAGAGTCAGACGGCGAGGGGGTGCAAAGTGGAGCCCAATGGTTTGGGCAGCTCTGCCCCCGAGGAAGGCAGCGGCAGCAGGGCCAGCAGCAGCATGAAGACTTACCTGGCCTCCGGCAGCCCCCAGCAGAGCGGGCAGCTGGGGCTCCCGCCTGACATTGTGCGTCGCTCCAGCTCCAAGAGGCAGCTCAGGCCCGATTCGCTAGTCATGTACCGGCAGAAGTGTGATTTTGTGCTCGGAGCGGCGACCACCAGCAGCGCCCGCAGTTTCAAGGTCACTGGCAGCCTGGTCCGTTGGCTGCTGCCCAGCTCTAGCGGCCGGGGTGACAAGCAGCAGGGGCTGGCAACAGGAGCAGCAACGTCGGAAGGGGAGAATTAGCAGCGGGTACAGAGGCTGCAACACCCCAGGGTGCACAAGTAACTACACCAGTAGCACCCAAATGGTGCACAAGTAACCAGTCGCCACGCTAGCAACATCCCAGGCTGCACAAGTAACCACGCCAGCAGCGCCAAGAGAAGCAGCAGCAGGTCGCCCCAAGGAGCCGCTAAAATGGCAGGTTGGTGAAGGTGGATTATGGCGCTCGCACTCTGACCTCAGCTGCCGCTTCTCCCGAGCCTGCTCGGGCTTGGACAGTTTCTTTGAGCACTGCGGACTCGAGCCTGAGGTGATGGAGAACCTGGCCAGGGAGAAGTTTGCCGCCGACGCCGCCTTCGAAAGCCTTGCCCTCATGTTTCGCAGCGTGAAAGGCCAGTCCCACTTGGGTGACATCTTCGGCAACAGCCTGAAAAAATGTTGTCGAGTAGTGGTCGGGTCGTGACACGTCCTGATGCCTGGTGACGCATGTAGTGGCACGCGGTGACTCCCTGTCACCTCTGGAATTTGGAATGTTCAAAATCCAGGGCCGTCATCTGGGTGTCTCATCATGTCGAGCACCCTGTCACACGCTGACGTCTGCAGCCCTGCGGGTGACGACCGGTTAGGGTTAGGGTTGGGGTTAAGGACCACAGATGGGCTGTAAAATATTCTTCCTTCAATGCATGGGTTCTTCCTCCCGTGCTCCGCCAGCCACCAGGAAGGTGTGGGGCCGAGCGGTGAAGGTGCTTCAGACGGCAGAAGGAGGCCTCCCCCTTCTTTCCTCACTCCCTCCTCCCTCCCAGCCTCAGCGTGCGGGAGGGATTGTTTTGAAGCGGTTATCGTCGTAGGCGGAGTGGTAAGCAGCAACCGCTGTGAGGGCTGGCAGGGTGCCACTGTTGCTACTGTGCGGGCCCATCATTTACTCTGACCCTCCGCTACCCCGCACTACAACCGTCGCCACCGCCAACCAGAAATGATGGGGGGGGTGCGAAAGGCGAGGGACCGGCGGGGGGGTGGGGGGAGGGTGGTGTGGTCCCAGCCTAAGCAGTGCCTGGTGTCGGGTCACGGCCGCTGCCAGGACCTGGTTCAGATTCTGTCCTTACCGCTTCCCGCCCGGCGACAGGAGAATGGTCTCCCCGGACCGACAGCCGGCAGCGGACGGTACCCGCTGGCATGGCTCAGAAGCCGTGGGTGGAGCCGATGGACCGGGCAGGCAGACACCGTACCCCCCCCCCCCCCCACCGGAGAAACGGGAACTTTTTTTCCCAAACCATCCGGATTGGACCCCCGTTTTATATCGGGAGTAGTTTACCACCCCTGATATAAAACAAACAGATTCCCCCTCCCCGCAATGCAACGCAATATTTCACGGCCCCACTCACTCAAACTAGGCCCGGAGCATCGAGGCGATGCATTGAAAATGGCGGTGATCTGATCCCTCCCACTGCGCACGCTTGCGGACAGAGACGCCGTCATTTTGCGTCGCTTCTGCGTCTTTGGTCACCAGCCTGGCTCCCCACTGCGCAGTGGGGGGGTGCCTCGTTTGGATGGCCATGCATTATATCTATGCTTTTGTATTCCAGTCCTCTTAATATAATCTCATCCACAATGTAATCAAACTGGATTACCCCGCCAGCACGCATGGCCCGACATTCTTCAAAGCAGCGGTGTGGAATCACAGAACGCACCATGACTGGAAATAGTAAGATTAAGAACATAGAACATACCAGCTGACCTTATGATAGAGGGTGGGGAGCGGAGGGCACGAAATCCCTCACCGCAACTCCTCATAAAATAAAGATCAACCTTCGAACTTGGTTAAGTTCTCGTTTTAATCCTACTATTTTATTTTCGGAGTCACGTGAGTGATTTCGTGAAGATTTCAAAGCTCTGTGATTTCACACCCTGGACAACGTCCATGCTATCACACTGCTGTAATACTGATGGAGGAAGGCTGTTAATGCAGTCCAGTCTGAACAGGCTGAAAAATAATGCATATTTATTGCACAGCCCCCCCGAACCAAATAACCCCGAACTCGGGGACAAACATTCAATGAGCGGCTCCCAGCACGGCTTCTGCGAACGTTGCGGGGGCGACCAGTGGTTTGTTGTAGAATCTTTGGAAGGTTGCCTCACTAGCCCAGCCCGCAGTGGCGAGGATGTGGTCCATGGGCACCTCCATAGCCCTCAGGGAAACTGCTGATGTGGATGCAGCCCTGGTAGAGTGAGATTTCCCAAAAAATGTTAGTAGCTACTCCTGCTGCACCCAACACCGTCCCCGTGAGCAGCAGCGCTGGCAATGAGATTTTCCTGCCACAGTCACAGGTTTGGTCCGGGTGATGTCCCAGGAGATTTGTGGCTAATGACAGGAGTCCCATTCTGGGCTCCATCTTCCGGATGGTTCGCTTGTAGTAGGGTGGATGTTGTCAGAGTAACTATGCGGAGATGGTTGTACACTATGCTAGCAGGTGGCATCAGCCAATACAACTGGGGTAAGCCACGCCCAAAAACTCCAACTGCAGCCCATGACCCCAGGTCTGTGCTGCTTCAATAGGTCCTGGACAAAGAAAGTCAGACCTGTGCAGACGTCTGGTGAGACCATGCTATCCAGCCGCAGCTTCCCCTGTGAATGCCTGAAGACGTTGAGCTGTAGTCAGTGCCATCAGCATCACCACTTTGAGGATGCGCACACGCTGTTTGAGTGGTAACTCGGTCATAGGGGACCAGCTCATCAGTAGGGTCAGAACGATCCCTACGTCCCAGGTAAAGTTGTATCTGGGCCGTGGAGGGTTGGTGTTAAACACTCCCCTCATAAATTTAGACACTAGGTGGTTGGAGCCTATACCTATGTCCAGGTATGAGGACAGTGCACTCCTGGTGCTGTTGATGGCACTGTAGCTAAGACCGGCATCGTAATGAAGGCCCGCTGGGAATTCCGGGACATCAGTGATTGTTGCCGAGTTGGAGGTCGTGTTGGTACGGGAGCAGAATGCCTCCCACTTCCTGACCTGTGTGAGGTACTGCCTCCTGGTTGATGCTCGGCATGACGCTGAGATGAGGCCCATGGCTCTTGGTGATCTGCCGGCCTTGACGAGCGGCCTCTTTAGAACCTGCAGGCCAACATGTTTAGGTGACCATGGCATGGGTGACTGTCCCCCGTAATGGGGTTAGTAATTAATTTGGGGTTTTTACCAAACTGAATCCACGGACGTTTCAAAATTTTGAGGACCATCGGGTACCATGGCTGTGTAGGCCAGTCGGGTATGATCAAAATGCCAGTTGCAGAATCCAGTTGAATTTTCTGCAATACCCGACTGATGAGGCAGAATGGGGGAAATGCGTAGCAAAACCATTTCCCCCAATGGAGAGAAAAAGCATCCATAGCTACTGCCCCAGGGTCTGGTTCCCAAGACACATACGTTGGTATCTGATGGTTCAACCTGGACGCAAAGAGGTCAATATCTGGTGTGCCATAGTGAGCTATAATTTCAGCAAAAATTTGGGGATTCAACATCCACTCGATGTTATCATTGAACACTCGTGACCTGGTGTCCACCACTGTATTGAGCTTCCCTGGCAAATAGGTCGCTGTGATCCAAATATTTCTCTCAATGCACCAGTGCCAGATTGTGTTTGCCAATTCATCACAAGATAACGACCTGATACCACCCATATGATTGATATAAGCCACCACCATTGTGTTATCTATTTGGAGGCGGACATGTAAGTCCGGTGAGTTAGTACAGTAAGCCTGTAGTCCATGGATAGCCCCTAACATCTCCAGATAATTTATCCCTTGTGTCTGGAGGAGGGTAGACTCGTGAGGGTCCCATCTGCCACCACAACTTGACATGGTGTCAATTGCACCCCAACCTTGTGCGCTTGCGTCAGTCTGTAGCACGACGGATGGGTTGCTAACAATGATGGGTCTGTGACACTCACTAATATTGCCAAACCACCATTGTAGCTCAGCTCTATCCTGATGTGCAACCGTATTGGTCTATCAAAGTGCCCAGCATTTGCTTTTAATGCTGCGATCTTTGCTCTTTGTAGATTTTGGTAATGTAACGGTCCGAATTGCGCAGCTGAGAATGTAGCTACCAATTCCCCAATTACATTTGCCGTTTGTCGGATAGTCGGAACCCTGGCGCAAGCAAGGCTGTAGCACGCTTCTTTTATGGCTAAAGCTTTGTTGGTCGGGATAGTGATCATCATTAAGGTTGTGTCAAGGGTGAAACCCAGGTAATCCATAATTTGAGAGGGGTGCAGTTTGGATTTGTCTGGATGGGTTACAAACCCTAACGTCTCAAATAAAGATTTGGTCGCTGTAACTGCCAGCGTAGCCAATTGGAGGGTCTGACCCACGATAAGGATATCATCTAAATACGCCATGACGATATAATTATGTTGTCGGAGGAGTGCCAATATGGGTTTTACTAATTTGGTAAATAGTCTGGGGACTGTGGTTAACCCATTGGGTAATGCTTTGTATTGCCACAACTGTCCCTTCCAGACAAATTTCAGGAACTTCCTGTGCGATTCTATGATGGGAACTGTATAGTATGCATCTTTTAAATCGATGCAAGCCATAAAGTACCGGGTAAAGCATAGCTGCTTTGGGTATATTGTACAAAAGTGTTCAACTCGGTTAGGTCTATGATAATCCGACACCCCCCCATCTTTTTTGTTTTTTGTGAAGATGTTGGACACAAACTCAAGGGGTTCGTGCGTCGTTTTGCCAATCACCCCTTTGGCTGCTAGCCATAAGATTTCAGCATGTCCTGCCTTTATCTCATTCTGAGAGAGCGTAAAAAGTCGCTGAGGTGCATGCTGTGTAGGGGGAAGTTGACCATCAATAAATTCTATGACATAACCGTGAACACTTTGTAGAATAAACGTGTCAGTGGTGATTGCATCCCAAGCACCATGAAATGCCCGCAACCATCCCCCGACTTGTGCGGGAAGAAGTGCTACTGCCTGAGAGGAACCAGACCCCCTTACATCCATGGTTAACGGCGGGTCCTGGCGTATGGCGTTTTGGGGGGACGTTGCGGTGCTTGTCGTGGCGGTGGCCGCATCTTCCATGCGGGCCGCTGCAGGCCTTGCCCTAAAAAAGGCCGCTGCGGTTGGGGAAGTGGAGGCGGATAGGTCCTTGGTGTCCTATCCGGCTGGCGCGGCTTCCAAGTAGTGTATGGTTGTTGACGATGATATGGGTGAACTTTAGCCGGGGGAGGTTTCATAAGGCCCACAGTCTTGGCCTCCTCGTCGAGTTCTATGACTTGCTTGGAGAGGTCTTCCCCAAACAGCTGATCTGGTGGTGGAGTGGTGGAGGGACGGCACAACCCTGCAACTTTCGGGTTGAGGGTGGGCCGGATGGCGTAGGCAGTTGATTTCAAACTGGGCGTTGCAGAGAAGTGCCAGGGCATTCTGCTGCTCGCTGGTCACATTATCACCAGCAGGGTCTTGGCAGACGGACATCCTGCATCTTGGTGGTCGTGCTCAAGTGTCCCCAGATCTGGGCATTAACCGTTGGAACACTGAGATTGATGCAGTTCTCAGGCGGTTTAAATTTGTCCATGGTCTCATTGAGTACCTGACCCTGAAGCTGGTGAGTGGTCAGGTAATTAATGGTGCCCGCCAGTTTGTGGTGCAGTGGCTCCCCAGTGTGTGTAGCCATGGCAAATTTCCCCACCACGTCCAGCAGGTCCACATCGTGCTCTGCGGTCTCCGGCATTCCTGGGTCGTCATCGAAGGCAGTGGCCGGACAACTGCTGGCACTCCTGGCTGAAGAAGACGAGTGGTTGATCGGGCTCCTGGCGTGGCTAGTGGAGGCCCGAGACTCCCGTTCATCCCGGTCCCTGTCGCGCTGGAGGAGTTGCTCCACCAAGAGCTCCAATCGCGCAATGCGACCGTCCCCGCTACTCGCGGTGAACAAGCCGACTTCCCCAGGCTCTGCAAATTCTCTGGGGCTCCCACCAGCGGACCACACCTCCATAAGATGTAGACTAGGGTCCGAAGGTAGGTTGTCGTGGGCTACTGCCCCTGTAGGCCCATACGACTCCCGCACGGACTCACCGCTGGTCGGCCTTCGAGCGGACTGTGGCGGTCCACCTGCCTAGTAGGAAGGCAGTGGAGATGAATCGGCGCTGGGCCCTGGAACCTGGCTCCCCGAAGTCCGTGCAGGCTTACCTCCACTGTCGCCCAATGTTCTGCGTGGAGGCGCATGGTTGGCAGCTGCCAAAGTAAGCTAACCGACCGTCTATTGCTGCCACCGGCGCCCTTGACCGCTGCCTGACGCGGCGTTATGTCGGCACCGCCCGCTCCTGCAGGGCTGCTCGACGCAGCAGTAGCTCTGCCAGACTGCCCTACGGCAGATATCCCCGGCAGCTGTATGTGGCGTGCTGAGGCTGCGTGGCTCCCCTGTAGCGCAGCCGCTCCCCGGCCCGGTCCCCGTGGATCCACTGCAACTCGGGGTGATGTCGCTGGTGGTGAGTGAGGCACCTGTCCACATACCTGTTTGCCCCCCCCACTTCCAGGGGGATGGGGGCACGAAGTCGGAGTCGGTAGGTTATAGCTCCAGTGCGGACATCCATTCAGGAGATAAGTCGGGCGCTGGTGTAACGTAGGCGCCCGACTTCCGCACCCTTACCCCCGACCGCCCGGATGCTGCCGGTGGTGCTCGCAGCTCCGGAGAAAGAGGCCGCTGGCTTGTCGGCGCCCCGCGGCTCCTGGAAAGTGTCGCCTTCCCTTTTCCTTTGACGTCCATCCTGTACCAAGTAAAGGTTAGTGGACTTACCTGAACGGCCTTTTGAAGGAGCTGGTGGAGAGAGCGCACCCCCCCCCCCCCCAGCTTGTCGAAGCAAATGCGCGCGACGATACGTGGTACATGTTTTATCACGTGACTCCGAAATAAAACAAATAATAACATTGGGAATGAAAACATGTTTGATTGCATTTCGTTATCAAACATAGTCAATGTTTACTCTGAAGACATTTCCAGCACAATAGGGTCGGGGGGGGGGGGGGGGGGTGTGACACAGTGCGGGGTGGATAGATGGCGGGGGGGGGGGGGGGGGGGGGGGGGGGTGAAGAGGTAATCGGTGAGGAATGGATGGATTGAGGCAGGTGAATTAGTGCGTGTTGGTTGGAGTATGTAAAATTGTGAAGGGAGAGCACGGGGAATGTCAGTGGTGTTGAATGGGGGGTTCAGTACGGGATGGATGGGGCGGATCAGTACAGGATGAATGGGTGGTTCAGTACAGGATGAATGGGTGGTTCAGTACAGGATGAATGGGGGTAGACAAAAATGCTGGAGAAACTCAGCGGGAGAGCGACGGAAATAGGCAACGTTTCGGGTCTATGGAGCGAAGGAAATAGGCAACGTTTCGGGTCGAGACCCTTCTTCAGACTGTTCCTCCCATTCTTCTTGAATGGGAGCATCAATACTTGATGGATGGGGGGGAAGGGGCATTCAGCTCAGGATGAATGGGGGGGATCAGTACAGGATGAATGGGAGGTTCAGTACAGGATGAATGGAGGGGTCAGTACAGTGTGGATCGGAGGGTCTGTGCAGGATGAATGGGTGATCACTCAGGATGAATGAGGAGATCAGTACAGGATGAAGGGAGGGCATCAGTACAGGATGAATGTGGGTAGACAAAAGTGCTGGAGAAACTCTGGGTAAGGCAGTATCTATGGAGCTAAGGAAATAGGCAACCTTTCGGGTCGAGACCCTTCTTCAGACTGTTCCCCCCATTCTTCTTCAATGGGGGGGATCAGTACAGGATGGATGGGGGGGGGTCAGCGCAGGATGAATGGGCGTATCAGTGCAGGAGGAATGGAGAAGTGCAGGATGGATGGGAAGGGGGGTAAGTACAGGATGAATTGGGGGACCAGTGTAGGATGGATGGGGTGGGGGCAGGAGAATCAATGTGAGGTGGATAAGGTGATCAGTGCAGGATTAATAGATGGGGGGGGGGGGTAGATGGGGAGGGCAGCACAGTGGATGTCAGTAATGACTGAATAGAGGTGGGAATGGGGATCAGTGTGGGATGGAGAGGAGGGGTCTCAGGATTAGGGCGGGTGGGTGGGGGTGTACAAGAGAGGGAAAGATAGAGGGGAGGTGGGGAGGAAGGAAGGTCAGCGCTCCTCAGACAGGGATGGCATAATCCGTCCCAAGACCGCTGCCTTGGCCGTCCCTGTTCACCACTAAGTGCCGCCACCAAAGGGGGATGCGGTTGGGATCTCCTCACAATCGCCTTCCCTCCTCCGCCAGCCAACAGCAAGGTACGGGGCCGAGCAGTACAGCTCAAAGATCCTATAGCTATAGGATCTTTGGTGCATCTGCTTCGGACGGCGGAAGGAGGCCTCCACCTCGCTCCCTCCTCCCAGCCTCGGCATGCGAGAGGGTTTGTTTTGAAAGCGGTTATTGCCGTTAGCGGATTTGCAAGCAGCGGACCGCTATCAGGGCGGGCGGGGTGCGAGAGGATGAGGCGATGGAGCCGCTGTCGAGGCCGCTGCTGCCGCTGTTCGGGGCCCGTCATTCGCTCCGACCGTTCGTCACCCCGCACCTAATATTTTTGCCCCGCAATACAGTCGCCGCCGACACGAAACGTCACGTTCCTTTTCTCCAGAGATGATGCCTGACCCGCTGAGTTACTCCAATTTTTTGTGTCCAGTATCTGCAGTGCCAAGCCGAACAAAATGACTCGCCGTTTAGGTCGCCCGGCGGCACTTTGGGTGTTCATTGGCACCCGGGCAACCGTTAACTTCGAGCCCTGTCGTATGGATTCAGAGCTAATTTATTCATAGAAGACAGAGGATTGTGGTGGAATGTGGATATTGTGACTGATGGTCTGTGACCAGTGGAGTTCCACAGGGAGGGTTACACAAAAAGCTGGAGAAACTCAGCGGGTGCAGCAGCATCTAAGGAGCGAAGGAGATAGGCGACGTTTCGGGTCGAGACCCTTCTTCAGACTGGTCAGGGATCAGGGAAACGAGAGATATAGACGGTGATGTGGAGAGATTAAGAACAATGAATGAAAGATACGCAAAAAAGTATCGATGATAAAGGGAACAAGCCATTGTAAGCTGTTTGTGGTGTGAAAATGAGAAGCTAGTGCGACTAGGGTGGGGGAGGGAGATGGAGATAGAGGGAATGCCAGGGCCCGAGGGCTGAGGGAGAGGTGGGAAGGGGAGGAGACAGCAAGGGTTAACAGAATTGAGAAAATTCAATGTTCATGCCCAAAGGATGCAGACTCCCCAAGCGGAATATGAGGTGCTATTCCTCCAACTTGCGGTGTTGCTCACTCTGGCCGTGGAGGAGGCCCAGGACCGAGAGGTCGGATACGGAATGGGAGGGGGAGTTGAAGTGCTGAGCCACCGGGAGGTTGGGTTGCTTTTTGCTCACCGAGCGGAGGTGTTCGGCGAAACGATCGCCAAGCCTCCGCTTGGTCTCACCAATATAGATCATCTGGCATCTGGAGCAGCGGATGCAGTAGATGAGGTTGGAGGAGGTGCAGGTGAACACAGGGATCTGTGTCGGGATCTCTGCTGTTTGTGATATATATAAATGACCTAATGCCCTTTGTGTAAAAACCTTACCCCTCAGGTTCCTATTAATTTTTTCCTAACCTAATTTCTCATGTTTCTAACCCTCACTTTAAATCTATGTCCTCTGGTTTTCTATTCCCCCATCTGGAGCAAAAGATTGTGCATTTACCCGATCTATTCCTCGCATGATCTTATACACCTTTATAGGATCACTCCCTCATCCTCCTGCACTTCATGGGATAACATCCTAGCCTGCACAACCTCTCCCTATAGCTCAGACCCTCGAGTCCTGGCAATATCCTCATAAATCTTCTATGCGCCTTTTCCTGCTTCACAACATATAACATGCTGTCCAAGACTAACACAATTATCGAAATGTGGCCTCACCAATGTCCTATACAACTATAACATGACCTCCTAATTTATAAACTCAGTACTCTGATTGATGAACACCAATATGGCAAAAGCCTTTTTGACCATCCTATCTACCTGCGACTCCACCTTCAAGGAACTATGTACCTGCACTCCTGGATCCCTCTGCTCTACAACACTCCCCATAGCCCTACCATTCACTGTGAATATAAAGGGTGATAGTAAAAGTGTAAATAATCTTTTCTAAGCTTCCCCCCAGTCTAGTTCAGTCAATAAAGCAATGAGTCAAGCACCAGAACAACTAATCTTTATTTTTAGATTGAACAGCAAATTCCCCATATATTATACCTAAACCACCACGGGTTTGATCCTTGTATCTGCCTGGCCAAGCTCCTTCGCCTCATGCAAGCAGATACACTCCAAAAGGTCACGCAGTCCCAAGCGCTCTTCCAGAAGATCGGCAAAGGATCTCTTGGGGCTGCCTTTTATAGGTCCCTGTACCTTGAGTGGCCGAACTACAGAGGGATGGTCTCTTTACAATCCAATCAAACATATTAATTACAACAATACATTATTGACAGTTACCCAAACCAATAACAGAATCCCCCATACATTGTTTCTGAGAAGCTTCTGGAAGAAGCTAACTTAACTGGAATAATGCAACATTTACCCTGGAATTCAAAACAACCCTGGCAGGACTTATCACTTTGGCCGATCAACAAACAGCAGGGTCTGTCTGGCAACATTATTTATAATATATATACAATGCTTTTGCAGTAATCCAATCATATCAATGCATTTAAGCTTGTTTGCAGAGTTTCTATACATTTTTATCTATTAGGGGGAAATGAGGAGAACACCTGGATCTTTCACCATCCTGCATATCATTCTGAGGCTCAGACTAATTGGCGCCATCCAAAGCCTGTAATTTTCCACTGACAAAGGTTAAGCAATTCTGACAAATGCAGGGATCCTCCATTTTATGGTGTCTTCAATTTGGTCAATATTAACATTCCCCCATTTTATCATTAATGTAACCCTCATCATTAATGATAACTCAAAATACAATAACAACTGCTTGACTTGTTCTAACAAAAAGATGCCGATGTATCTTCCAAGAACTGCATCAAGCTTCCCGAGTTTTCGTGGGCATAGCTTCATGATTCCCGTCTGATGTGCCTTCACCTCCCGAGTTTTCATGGGCGCGAATCCCATCCATCAATCTTGATAGTTCATCTGTGCTTGCTTAATCCATAATAGAGCCTACAGTTCCTAAGAGAACCTGCGATGAAATAAGTTAACAATCCATACCTTCACTGATGCTTTTACAGTGATGGAGATGTACCCATGCATTTCATCCATCCACTTTCACAGCTGTTGGAGTCATTAGAAGACCTGGTATGGTCCCTCCCAACGAACCTGCAATCCTTTCCTCACCCAATTCTTTATAAGGACATAGTCTCCAGGTTTTACTTTAATGGGAGTTTCTAACACAGGCATTTCACTATAGGCTGCTTTTACTCTATTATATGAATGCTTTAAGGCTCTAGTCAATGCTCGTATATAGTCGGTCATCTCCGCAGTCATATGGTGGAAATTGATTATTTTCATTGCATTCTGGTTCTCAAGGTGTTTTCAAGGGTCTACCATAAATAATTTCAGCTTGGAATAATCTAGATTTCCGTACAGGCGTGACTCTCATCTGAAATAAAGCTATTGGGAGTAAATTAATCCATCCAAGTCCAGTCTCCGCTTTCAATTTGGCTAATTTAGTTTTAAGGGTCTGATTTTCCCTGTCTACAAGTCCAACAGCCTGTGTTCGATAAACACAGTGTAATTGCTGCTGGATCCGCAACAGTGCACAAAATTCTTTATTGATTTGTCCAATAAAATGTGGACCATTATCTGAACCAAGTCGAATGGGGATACCAAATCTAGGGAGAATTTCTCTCATTAACACCTTGACAAAACCTTGAGCTGCTTTGTTATCAAGGGTTGGGTAAGCTTCGATCCACCGGCTGAATACATCGACTATGACAAGTACGTATTTATACCCCTGGCAACTTTCCAATTCGATATAGTCTATCTGCAATGTCTCAAACGGACCCATAGGCAATGGTGTTTTCCCTCCTTCACATCCTATTCCTTTCCCTGGATTGCATTTCTGGCAGGCCAAGCAATTACTGAGCTAAAGTTTGTAGTTTTGGATGCCACCAAGTAGCCAATAGAGTGTCCCCTATTGTCCTTGCACCACGATGGGTTGCATCGTGCATGCACTCTATAACCCATACTGGCAATGAGTCTGTCATGCAGGTCTGCCCGGTTGGAGTGGTCCACAGCCCAGTCATGCAATCCAGTACACACCCACGTTGTCTCCATCATTCCTTATCTCTGTCAGTAGCCTCCTCCTGTAATCGAACAATTTCTTGAGTTGGCATCAGTTTCTCCAAGGGGGACTTGTTATTATACTTTTAGCCTGCCTCATCATTTTAGGTACCACTATCTTACGTTCCCACGATACTTTCTTGGCTACCAAATCGGCATTACGATTCCCGATATCTACTGGAGTCTGTCCTCTAGTGTGGGCACTACATTTCATAACCAAAATTTGTGTGAGTAGCATTAAGGCCTTCAACAAATCTGTCACCAATTGTATATTTGATATTTGGGTTCCTGCAGAAGTTAGAAAACCCCCATTTTTCCATAATTATCCAAAGTCATGCACCACTCTAAATGCATACTGAGAATCAGTGTAAATATTGACTTTAAAATTTTCCCCAATACTACAAGCCCGAATTAAAGCGAATAATTCTGCTTGCTGTGCTGAATAGGGTGACTCAAAGGCAGCTGTTTCTACAATTTCTGCTTCCTGATTGACAATTGCATACCCAGACACTCTCTCACCCCACGGTCGAAAAAATGCACTCCGGTTCACATATAATGTGATGTCAGAGTCCTCTATGGGTGCATCCCTCAAGTCCTCTCTATGACAAATAGACAGTCATGTCCTGCTTCTGATTGCTCTTCTGGGGGTGAAATAAGGAAAGAGGCTGGGTTAATCAATGTACAATGTCTGAATTGCAGTTTATGGTTGTTCAAAAGGGTCTCGACCCGAAACGTCGCCTATCTCCTTCGCTCCTTAGATGCTGCTGCACCCGCTGAGTTTCTCCAGCTTTTTGTGTACCCTCTCATACTTATTTTGGCGGGCCATTGTTAAGCGCTGGGTTTGAAGCTGCCGCAACAATGCCAATACCGAATGTGAACTGTACACTATAATTTCCTGCTGGAGTGTCAAATTAGCAGCTGATTGTAAACTATTTTTATTGCAGTTAAATTTTGAGTGCAAAGTTAATGTCCCCTGGCAACCGGATCTAATTTAGAGGAGTAATAAGCAACTGGTGTATGTCTATCCCCATGTTTTTGAGTCAGAACTGAAGTTGCACATTCAAATAAAATGGTACAGTAGAGATGGAAAGGTCAGTCGTATAATGATCTTCCCAATGCCGGTGTTTGCATCAGCGATCTTTTTAAGTTTTCAAACGCCTCTTGTGCTTTCTTTGTTTATTTAAATTCACCCTCCTTGCTAGGGTGTTAGCTCCATGGTTTCCAGAGTTACGTTAAGGATCCAAGGTCTACAATAATTGACCATGCCAAGCCCTTGCCTCATTTGTTTGGTTTCTTTTGGAATTGGAAATTCACAGAGGGGTTCAAGTCTGCTTATCTCGAGACTCCTTTCGGTAGCCGAAATTATAATCCCTAAAAATTTTGGGGAGACTACATATCCCAAATCAGCTAGATGGTTTAGTAGTTGAACAGTATCTTGCCGATTACTGGATTCGTTTTTACTGGCCACTAATAAATCATCCACATACTGTACCAATGTTGAATTCATTTTGAATTTTAAAGTACTCAATTGGTCTTGTAGACACCTGGAAAATAAAGTAGGCGAGTTGATAAATCCTTGAGGCAATCTGGTCTAGGTGTATTGTTGGTCTCTATGTGAAAGCAAACAAATATTGGCTGTCTTCGTGGAGAGGCAGAGCGAAGAATGCATGTTCAGGGCTCTCACTTAACTTTTTTTCCCTGTTGCCAGCCGGGCAACCTTGACAGCTTTTTAGGTTGCCAAATGACAGTTTAGGTGGTCATTTAAGAGTTTGCATGACGCGTGCGATAATGTGCTCGGACGAAGTGCGTAGTTACCAGTCGGAATTATGCTCAATTTACATATTATGTTCAAGAAGGAACTGCAGATGCTGGAAAATTGAAGGTAGACAAAAGTGCTGGAGAAACTCAGCGGGTGCAGCAGCATCTATGGAGCGAAGGGAATAGGCAACGTTTCAGGCCGAAACCCATCAGTCTGAAGAAGGGTTTCGGCCACAAACGTTGCCCGTTTCCTTCGCTCCACAGATGCTGCCACATCCGCTTAGTTTCTCCAGTACTTTTGTCCACATTCACATATTATTTCTGCTTCAAATAACTCACAAACTAAACATATTCACCAATCAAGACATGATATATAACACAATGACATGCAGCAAAATTATAATACAATATGTCAACTCTTTTGACACATTGCAATTAATGCAATTTCTATTAGTTCTTTCCACTTCCAAACAAAAATGTGTATGGATTATTCAGCATATGATCAACCTGTGTCAATATATCCTGGACCATGGTAACATATATGCTTAACCATGCACACTACAGATTGATGCAAGCATGTTTTCTGTGAAGGACTGAAAATTACCATGACATGGCCTTAGCATGGGTCGTTATTGCTATTGGCACAGAAACACTCTGGCTTCCCACATAATTTATCCATAACTAAATATACAGGTTGCAAGGAAATTTCTAAAGTCATTTTATGATAATAGCTGTTAAAACCGACTATACCCATCTGACAGGTTAAACATTACACTAACTGACAAGAGATGGCCAAAGGACATAACTGCAGCAAATGTTCTTTTGGTAATATGTTTAAAGGTGTCAAAACAAATAATAACATTGGAAATTAAAACACATTTGATTGCATTCCGTTATCAAACATAATAAATGTTCGCACCGAAGACCCATGAGGCACAATAGGGTCGGGGGGGGGGGGGGGGGAGATGTGTGTGTGTGAATCAATGCGGGGTGGATAGATGGCGGGGGGGGGGGGTGTGAATCAGTGCGGGTTGGATAGATGGCGGGGGGGTGTGAATCAGTGTGGGGTGGATAGATGGCGGGGGGGTGTGAATCAGTGTGGGGTGGATAGATGGCGGGGGGGTGTGTGAATCAGTGTGGGGTGGATAGATGGTGGGGGGCTTGAGAAGGCACTCGGTGCGGAATGGATGGATTGAGGCAGGTGAATTAGTACGTGTTGGTTGGAGTATGTAAAATTGTGAGGGGAGAGCGCCGGGGAAGTCAGTGGTGTTGAATGGGGAGGATCAGTACAGGATGAATGGGGGGTAGACAAAAATGCTGGAGAAATTCAGTGGGTGAGGCAGCATCTATGGAGCTAAGGAAATAGGCAACGTTTCGGGTTGAGACCCTTCTTCAGACTGTTCCCCCCATTCTTCTTGAATGGGGTTATCAGTACAGGGTGAATGGGGGATCAGTAAAAGATGAATGGGCAGACAATAAAGGATTCTTTACTTACTTATGAGAGGATCAGTACAGGGTGAATGGGGGATCAGTAAAAGATGAATGGGGAGATCACTACAGGATGAATGGGGGGGATCAGTGCAGGGTAAATGGAGGGTGGATCAGTACGGGATGAATGGGAGGAACAGTGTAGGATGGATGGGGGGGGGGGGGGTGGCAGAAGAATCAATGCGAGGTGGGTAGGATGATGAATAGATTGGGGGGGGGGGGAGGTAGATGGGGAGGGGAGCACAGGGATGTCAGTGAGGACTGAATAGAGGAGGGAATTGGGATCAGTGCGGGATGGAGAGGAAGGGTCCCAGGATAAGAGGGGTGGAGGGGGGGCGTACAGAGAGAGAGAAAGAGAAAGGGGGGGAAGGGGCAGAGGAGGTCGGGAGGAAGGAAGGTCAGCGCTCTTCGGACAACATCGCCCCGCTGCCTTGGCCGTCCAAGTGCCGCCCCCTCCTCCGCCAGCCGACAGGAAGGTGTGGGGCCGAGCGCTGCAGCTCAAAGATCCTATAGCTATAGGATCTTTGGTGCAGCTGCTTCAGACGGCGGAAAGAGACCTCCCTCTCTCCCTCCCTCTGCGTGCGAGAGGGGTTGTTTTGAAAGCGGTTATCGCCGTTAGCGTATTTGCAAGCAGCAGCCGTTAGCAGCGATGGCAAATCCGCAAAAGGCACTTTCAAAACAACCCCTCTCGCACGGCAAGGCCGTGAGGAGGGAGGGAGAGAGAGGTCTCCTTCCGCCGGGCGGGGTGCGGGAGGAGGAGACGGTGGAGCCGCTTCGCGGCCGCTGTTCGGGGCCCGTCACTCGCTCCGACCCTTCGTCACCCCGCTCCTAGTATCTTTCCCCGCAATCAAAGATACTAGAGCAATCCAGCCGCCGCCAACACGAAATGTCAGTTGCTATTCGCCAGTGATGCTGCCTGACCCGCGGAGTTACTCCAGTTTTTTGCGTCTACCGGTATAAACCAGTATTTGGGTGCCAAGCTGGGCAAAATGAGTCGGCATTTAGGTTGCCCAGTGGCACTTTCTGTTGTCATTGGCACCCGGGCAACCGCTAATTTCGAGCCCTGATGTTGTAAGTCGACTATCAAAAAGGAGATGTGCAAGGCATGGAGCGGTTCTACAACAGAGTTGATTTCTCTCACATCTTGTACAAGTCAATATTGGCCCTCCTTTCCCGGCTTTGGAACGGCAAGAATGGGGTGTTACAGATCAATTGGCACTTCACCAATATTCCTTGTCCTAGCAAACCCCAAATTAATTTGTCAATGCTGCTGATGGCCTGTAATTTTAGTGGATATTGTTGTATTGAAGGAAGTGTTACCCCTTTCTGGAGAGCTCTTGGATGGGATTGATGATCACGCATCCTATCTGAGCTGTCCCTCCGCCCACACTTGAGGGTCCACATACTCGTCTACCTCACTCCCCAGATGATGGCGTAAGCGGGTAACCACTGTCATTGGGGTCTGATAAATTTCAACAACATATTCATTAGACAAGTTTTGATTTGGGTAATTATTCAGGTCTGCCATGGTGATTGCCTTTCTTACCATCGTTCCTAGGTCTTTAGCTCTCGCCGGCTAGTTCACCTTTCGGGTAATGTGAGGAGCCACTTCTTCAGTTCTTTTCCATAACTGTGCTGGTATTTTGATATATTCGGCAGCTCCCTCTTTTCCTTCAACACTTCCACCTCCCAATCCTGATCCTCATATGGTTTAAAGAAGGCTTCCAGCTCGCTATCTTTCCACTGCTGCCGTAAGCCAGTGTAATATGAGATGGGCGTTCTTCATCCAGATCTAAGGACCACCATTGAGGGGTCAATGTAGAGTAACACTGCCGTAAGGGAGCCCAGGGGGTCAGTACTATGCCTCTGTCGCCGCTTTCTATCGTTACTTGGAAAGCACAGAGCAAATCTCTAGCAATCAAGTTGCAATGTAATGATGTGGTTATCACAAATCTGTGTCTGATTGCCTTTCCTCCATATACTACCTCGACTGGCTCAGAGATGGGATACTGCTAGACCTGTCCTTGAAACCCAGACAGGTTATGAACTTCTTTTGATTCTGGGAGATTATAAATTGATTGGAGAGATGACATGCATGCGCCTATGTCTACCGAGAAGATGCAGATTTTTCCTTCTACCTGTAGAGACAATATAAGTTCTTTGTCAGACTTGCATCCAGTCACCATTAGGTTTGCAGATCATAGGCATGTGACTGGATTATTCTGGGAAAAGAAGATTTGCCCCCTTGATTCTTGATTTTCCTGCCAGTTTCCTCTGTACTCTCTAGGATCTCGTTGGTCTCTATTCTCTTTCGTCTTGGAAATTTTTCTTTTCTCTATTTGGGCACTGCCTACTACAGTGATCTATCTCTCCACAAGTATAACACTGGCCCACTCCTGATGACCGGTATCTCCTTAAACCTGGTCTCTGGTGGACTGGCCCCAGGGCAGGTATTTCTCTGTGATATCAGTCTAGATATTCCGGGACTCTAATTTTCCTCCTATCCGTAATTTGCTGGTATCACAGAGAAACACCTGCCCTGGGGCCAGTCCACCAGAGACCAGGTATATCTCCCCCATCCCTTTTGGCTCTGCAGATAGCTGTCCATTCTGGTTCTCTAATGGTCCAATTTTATCCCTCGTTATCCTTTTGCTATTAATATAGCTGAGAAACCCTTTGGGTTTACTTTCAGCTTTCTTGCCAAAGCAACCTCATATCTTCTTTTAGCCTTCCTAATTTCTCTCTTAAGATTCTTGTTACATTCTTTATACTCCTCTAGCACCTCATTTACTCCATGCCTCCTATAATTATTGTAGATATCTCTCTTGGAAGGACAAATCAAAATAGGACGTACATGGTAAATGGTAGGGAATTGAGGAATGCTGTGGAACAGAGGGATCTAGGAATAACTGTGCATAGTTCCCTGAAGGTGGAGTCGCATGTAGATAGGGTGGTAAAGAAAGCCTTTGGTGTGCTGGCCTTTATAAATCAGAGCATTGAATATAGGAGTAGGGAAGTAATGTTAAAATTGTACAAGGCATTGGTAAGACCAATTCTGGAGTATGGTGTACAATTTTGGTCGCCTAGTTATAGGAAAGATGTCAACAAAATAGAGAGAGTACAGAGGAGATTTACTAGAATGTTGCCAGGGTTCCAGCAACTATGTTACAGAGAAAGGTTGAACAAGTTAGGTCTTTATTCTTTGGAGCGCAGAAGGTTAAGGGGGGACTTGATTGAGGTCTTTAAAATGATGAAAGGGATAGACAGAGTTAACGTGGATATGTTTTTCCCATTGAGGGTAGGGAAGATTCAAACAAGAGGGCATGACATGAGAATTAAGGGACAGAAGTTTTGGGGTAACGTGAGGGGGAACTTCTTTACTCAGAGGGTGGTGGCTGTGTGGAATGAGCTTCCAGCAGAAGTGGTGGAGGCAGGATCGGTTTTAACATTTAAGAGTAAAGTGGATAGGTATATGGACGTGAAGGGAATGGAGGGGTATGGTCTGAGTGCAGGTAGATGGGACTAGGGGAAAACAAATGGTCAGCACGGACTGGAAGGGCCGAGAGGGCCTGTTTCAGTGCTATAATTGTTATATGTTATATGGTTATGTAGCACTTCACACTTAACAGCATTAAACTCCATCTGCCATCTTTCAGCCCACTTTTCCAAATGGCCCACATCTCTCTGTAGACTTTGAAAATCTACTTCATTATCCACAACGCCACCTATCTTAGTATCATCTGCATACTTACTTATCCAATTTTCCACCCCATCATCCAGATCATTGATGTACATGACAAACAACAGTGGACCCAACACAGATCCCTGAGGCACCCCACTGGTCACCGGCTTCCAACCTGACAAACAGCCATCCACCATTACTCCTCTGACATCTCCCATGTTGAATCCTGTTGTCCACTGTTGAATCCATCTTGCTACTCGCCATTAACACCCAAAGATTGAACCTTCTTAACCAACCTTCCATGGGGAACCTTGTCAAAGGCCTTACTGAAATCCAATATAGACAACATCCACTGCTTTACCCTCATCAATTTCCCTAGTTACCGCTTCAAAAAAATTCAAGAAGGTTTGTCAAACATGACCTTCCAGGCACAAATCCATGTTGACTGTTCCTGATCAGACCCTGTTTATCCAGATGCTTATATATATTATCTCTAAGTATCCTTTCCATTAATTTGCCCACCACTGACGTCAAACTAATAGGTCTATAATTGCTAGGTTTATTCTTTAAACCCTTTTTAAACAATGGAACAACATGCGCAGTACGCCAATCCTCCGGCACTGTTCCCGTTTCTAATGACATTTGAAATATTTCTGTCATAGCTCCTGCTATTTCTACACTAAATTGGTAACAAGGAATTGTTGTCTCATCCCCAGATGTATCTTCCCCCTCACTAAGGGGTTCACTTTCTAAATGACTCCTTTTCTTCTCTCGCTACTCGTTCAACTCGTCTAGGTTTAAGCTCACAAGAATACCCTGTTTCTATACCCTTCTTTGTCCTTAACTACTTGAGTTTTCTTTCTAGTTTGGCTTCTTGTACTGCGAATTCTCGGACTACCTACTATTAATGGAGCAGTCGGGGTTAAGGAATCCTGTGCCACAGAATCTGATTGTCTATTCCATTCGCAAGCTACACAATGCGTATCTGAAGTGCGGGGATCGCAAGAGGAATAAGGTGGTGGTCGTGGATCTCTACTTCTAACACTTCCCCAATCTTCCTAATACTCATCGTCATCATCCCCCTCAAAACTAACGCCAACCATCGGGTCCTCAAGTTCGAGATTTACTGGTGCCCGTTTCCCTTTCGAAGACTTCTTCTCCCCTTATCTTTAAAAATTCCAGGCTGCTTCAGAGTTGCTTCCTTCCAACTTGCCATTCTTTCAGCGTCTCTATTTGCCTTCCGTTCCTCGTAATCATTTTTCTACAGTCCAATTAATTCCTTTGCTTATTCACTATCGATGCATTGCCATATAATTTGCTCATTGTACTTCAATCCCTTTAATGTACTAACGCCACCCTCGGGCCATAATTCGCTCCCTAATTCTTTCTGTAATACCCCGGAAAGATTTCTCAACCGTCCAGCTGTCTGTGGAAACTCGCTGCATATTACTTGTAACGGACTTTCAAAATCGGCAGTCATATCTTTATCCACGTGATTCCCCATTCTTTCGGACAATGGAAGCAACTCCTAAGCTACTCACACCTTCTTAACAATTCGCCCCTTATCTTAATCTCCAAGACTACTGAACAATAGCCAATGGCTCTGACGCGCTAGCAGCCTCAAACCTCTTTCACGCAATCGCACAATCAATCTTCCCAATCTACTTATTCAAATTCTTCCCGTTTCCCACAAATCCACACAATTCCAACTCTACAATTTTAACAATCTTCAATCACCCAAAGATTAAGGTGCCCCGGGAACAATCAAACACGTTCCCACAGCCCGTTTCCCATACCCAGAGCATCCTCAATCTAAACGCATGCAATAACATCTAGACACGCAAGCAAAATCGTACAGAAAATACATTATATCACTTATTATTATCACACACCACCACATTCCTAGATAAACCACAAGCATTTGTTTAATATCGTATTTACCAACTGTACAGTTCCAAACAAAAATCACAGTGTATTTTAATCCCTCCTCGTGGTGTGCTCGGCCAAGGGAACAATCGCTCCCCCGAAACATCGATCGAAAGGATACGAGCCCCTGGCCAAACAATCACGTCGGACTCCGATTATAACAACAATCCCGATCAAACTATATTTTTATACAGCCGATTTAAATTATTACCATAACAGGGTAGCTAACACTCAAAATCTAAATCACAGGCAATTCACATACACGATACACAATGCAACAACAGCAGTCTTTAATATACAGCTTTGGAAGCAATTTACAATATTTCAATCCCGCGTCGCACTGCTATCAACCAGTGAAGCTCTCCCTCCGTATCAGACGACTTTCCCCTTCCTAGGGTACTCTACTCTTCGCTGAGGGGTACTAGTTCTTTATTCTTTACCTTCAGCTACTTTTTCCCTCATACTAAATGCTGAGACTTAGCGATACCTTTTCCCATAAGGTTACTCTTCACTAAAAATTACTTTCCCTCTCTCAGTTACTCTTTGCCATCAGGTACTAATCAACAATCGATCAGAGAGGGTACGAACTCCTGGTTGATCAGCCGCGATTCAGAATCGATCTTAAACACTCTATACACACTTCAAAGTTTTTATATACGCAGATTAATCTGACAATATATGTGCACACTTTCAATTGTCCAGTACCTCAATATGTGTTTCTGAATTTAGAGAATTTGACTCGAAATTTTTCAATTCGCTCTGATCTGACCAATTAGCTTTTTGGTGCGTAACTCGACGTACACAAATTCCAATTCAAATTTAGATCGGATATAGAAGTCTCGAATGGATTAGAGTACTCTCAACCAATCTATACTCTAACCACAGAGAGCCCGATATCTTTACGAGAGTCCCCTCCCGTCTTTTCAGGGATCCAGATACCTCAAACAGGCAGTGAAGTGGAGTTTAACCAACATAGGCTCACCCTGTCAAAAAGGCTTCTTCCTTTCCACCTGCTTGGCACCGGGTGGCAGCGCGTAATCGCTTCACGCTGGCAGTCGATGCAGATGTTTGGATCCCCACCACTTAGCACTGGTACACCCAGGCCGTCTTGAAATATCCACTCAATTGGACACCCAATCGAGATAGGGCCTCGAACCTCTAGTTTTATTTTTTTACGGAATAGTTATTTATTTTTTGCCAGCAGCTGCAGCTATAGATTACAACCAAGTTTTATGGGCCTTTAACCCAAAGGAGAGGGCCTTTAACCCAACCCTAGTCGGGCCTCTAACCCCCAAAGGCACCTTTGCCCCCAGTGCTTGCTAGACTCTGTTCTACAACCTCATTGGGACCCTTTCCCAACCCGCGAATTATCAATCTGCTCCGACTAGCGAAGTGACGAAAACCGTTGAGGAAACCGCACCGTGGCGCCGATCGGGACAGCTCAACACCCTTAAGCACAAGCTTGTGTTTGGGGGTGCGTTGAGATCCCGGACGAGCCCCCAATGTAATTACTCTCTTCTACGATTCCCCCCAGTCTAGTTCAGTCAATAAAGCACTGAGTCAAGCACTGGAACAACTAATCTTTATTTTTAGGTTGAACAGCAAATCACCCTATATGATACCTAATCCACCGCGGGTTCGATCCTTGTATCTGCCTGGCCAAGCCCTTCGGCCTCGTGCAAGCAGTAACACTCCAAAAGGTCACGCAGTCCCAAGCGCTCTTCCAGACGATCGACAAAGGACCTCTTGGGGCTGCCTTTTATCGGTCCCTGAACCTTGAGTGGCCGAACTACATAGGGGTGGTCTCTTTACAATCCAATCAAACATATTAATTACAACAATACATTATTGACAGTTACCCGAACCAATAACAGAATCCCCCATACATTGTTTCAGGAGAAGCTTCTGGAAGAAGCTAACGAAACTGCTTTTCGTGTGCTGAATTTTAACCATATAACAATTACAGCACAGAAACAGGCCCTTCTCGGCCCTTCCAGTCCGTGTGCCGACCATTTAAGTTTTCCCCTAGTTGCACTCAGACCAACCCCTCCATTCCCTTCACGTCCATATACCTGAAAAACACTTTACTTTACAAGGTTAAAATGGGCAGATGATCCTGCCTCACCACTTTGCTGGAAGCTCATTCCACACAGCCACCACCCTCTGAGTAAAGAAGTTCCCCCTCCGTTGAAACTTCTGTCCCTTAATTCTCATGTCATGTCCCATTTGTTTGAATCTTCCCTACCCTCAATGGGAAAAACGTATCCACGTTAACTCTGTCATAGAAACATAGAAATTAGGTGCAGGAGTAGGCCATTCAGCCCTTCGAGCCTGCACCGCCATTCAATATGATCATGGCTGATCATCCAACTCAGTATCCCGTACCTGCCTTCTCTCCATACCCTCTGATCCCCTTAGCCACAAGGGCCACATCCAACTCACCTTAAATATAGCCAATGAACTGGCCTCAACTACCCTCTGTGGCAGAAGTTCCAGAGACTCACCACTCTCTGTGTGAAAAAAGTCTTTCCAATCTCGGTTCTTAATTCAGGATTTCCCCCTTATCCTTAAGCTGTGACCCCTTGGAGGGTACTAATGTTTCCGCAACATAAGAAAGGCGGGAACAATCTTAGCCTGCATCTATGCCTGTCAATCCTTAAGAATTTTAGCTACGTTTCTATAAAGATCCCCTCTCAATCCTCCTAAATTCCAGAGAGTATAAACCGAGTCTATCTGTCTTTCTTCATAAGACAGTCCTGAAATCCCAGGAATCAGTCTGGTGAACCTTCTCTGCACTCCCTCTAAGGCAATAATGTCCTTCCTCAGATTTGGAGACCAAAAACATGTACGCAATACTCCAGGTGTGGTCTCACCAAGACCCTGTACAACTGAAGTAGAACCTCCCTGCTCCTGTACTCAAATCCTTTTGCTATGAAAGCTAACATACCATTTGCTTTTTTCACTGCCTGCTGCACCTGCATGCATACATCAATGACTGGTGCTACCATGATTTAGACCCAGGTCTCGCTGCATCTCCCCTTTTCCTAATCGGCCACCATTTAAATGTGGTGTCTATCCCTTTCATCATTTTAAAGACCTCAATCAAGTCCCCCCTTAACCTTCTGCGCTCCAAAGAATATTAAAGACCTAACTTGTTCAACCTTTCTCTGTAACATAGTTGCTGGAACCCTGGCAACATTCTTGTAAAGCTCCTCTGTACTCTCTCTATTTTGTTGACATCCTTCCTATAGCTAGGCGACCAAAATTGTACACCATTGTACAGAATTGGTCTTACCAATGCCTTGTACAATTTTAACATTACTTCCCTAGTCCTATATTCAATGCTCTGATTTTATAAAGGCCAGCACACCATAGGCTTTCTTTACCACCCTATCTACAGTGCGATTCCACCTTCAGGGAACTATGCACAGTTATTCCTAGATCCCTCTGTTCCAGAGCATTCCTCAATTCCCTACCATTTACCATGTACTTCCTATTTTGATTTGTCCTGCCAAGATGTAGCACTTCTTATCAGCGTTAAACTCCATCTGCCATCTTTCAGCCCACTTTTCCAAATGGCCCAAATCTCTCTGTAGACTTTGAAAATCTACTTCATTATCCACAACACCACCTATCTTAGTATCATCTACATACTTACTTATCCAATTTTCCACCACATCATCCAGATCATTGATGTACATGACAAACAACATGTACATCAATGATCTGGATGAGTTGAGTTGAATGAGTTGCTAAAGTCCATATATACGTCTATAACTCTGCCCTCAGCAGCCTTTTGGTCACATCTTCAAAAAAAAACTCAATCCAATTTGTGAGACACGATCTCCCACGTACAAAACCATGCTGACTATTCCTGAGATGCCCTTGTCCATCTAAATTTATTTTTTAAAAAGGAAGAAACTGCTGGAGTAATTCGGCAGGTCAGTGAAGAATTTCAAATATGGATAGGTTCCGGGTCACAAACCGAGATGTCACCTATCCATGTTCTCCAGAGATGTTACCTGACCTGGTGAGTTACTCCAGCACTTTGTGTCCAATTGTGTATTAGCCAGCATCTGCAGTTCTTTGTTTCAACAAAAGTAGATTGATTAGTAAAGAAAGCACATGGTATGCTTGCTTCCATCAGTATAAAAGTCAGGAGTCGTGTTGCAACTTTGTATAACTTTGGGAACATCACATTTGGAGGCTTGTGGAAAACTCTGGTTATCCCATTACAGGAATAATGTGGAGGCTTTGGAGAAGATGCAAAAGGAGTTACCAGGACACTGCCTGGATTAGAAACTATTAGCTACAAGGAAAAACTTGGATTATTTCCTCTGGAGCTTTGGAGGCTGAGGGATGACCTGATAGAAATATATCAAAGTTTGAGAGGAGTAGATGGGATAGGGAGTCAGAACCTTTTTCCCAGGGTAAAAACATCAAACACCAGGGGGCAGCGCGGTGGCTCAACGGTAGAGTTGCTGCCTTACAGAGACCGGGCTTCCATCCCGACTACGGGCGCTGTCTGTACGGAGGTTGCACGTCTCCCCGTGACCTGCATGGGTTCTCTCCCAGATCTTTGGTTTCCTCCCACATTCCAAAGACGTACAGGTTTGTGGTTTAATTGGCTTGAGATTTGTGTAAAATTGTCCCTAGTGTGTGTGTGTGTGTAGGTTAGTGTTGATGCGCAGGGATCGCTGGTCAGTGCGGACACGGTGGGCAGAAGGGCCTGTTTCCGTGCTGTATCTCTAAACTAAAAAAAACATACTAAACCAGATGCTATAGCTTTACGGTCGGAGATGAAAAGTTAAAAAGAGCTGTGGGGGGGCAAAGAGAGTGATGGATGCCTTGTTAGAAGTGATGGTGGGGGTTGATACAGCGTTTGGACAGGCACATGGGTAAGCAGGGTATGAAGGGAAATGGTGCAAGTGTGGGCTGAAGGGAGTAGTTTAATTCGCCATTATGCCCTTTGATATTGGGTACCAAAGGGTCTGTTTCTGTGCTGCACTGTTCTATGTTCCTTGTCCAGGATGTAATCCAGCTTCTGTAGTGCCCACTGGTCCTGCAAGAACTCTGTTGAGCCAGAAAGTATGGAAGGTAGACCCAAAATGCTGGAGTAATTCAGCGGGACAGGCAGCATCTCTGGAGAGAAGAAATGGGTGACGTTTCGGGTCGAGACCTTTCTTCACATAGATGTCAGAGGAGTGGGCGAGACAGAGATAGAATGTAAGACAGTAAGACTGGTGGGCGAACTGGGAAAGGGGGCGGATGGAGAGAGAGGGTTACACAAGGGCTATCTGAAGTTAGAGAAGTCAATGTTCATACTGCTGGGGTGTAAGCTACCCAAGCAAAATATGAGGTGCTGTTCCTCCAATTTGTGCTGGGCTTCACTCTGACAATGGAGGAGGCCCAGGACAGAAAGGTCAGATTGGGAATGGGAGGGGGAGTTAAAGTGCTGAGCAACCAGGAGATCAGGTAGGTTAAGGTGGACTAAGCGGAGGTGTTCAGCGAAACGATCGCTGAGCCTGCGCTTGGTCTCACTGATGTACAGGAGTTAACACCTGGAACAGTGGATACAATAGATGAGGTTGTAAGGATCAAGTAGGGCGCTGGGTGCTTTGCAGAATGTTAAAGGCAGCCTTTCCAAACATCCAGAGGGGCTGCAATCTCAAGCATTCCGATATATATATATACTGTATAGTTTAGTGCAATACAGGCTAAATGCAAGCGTTGGATGAGCTCAGATAGACATCTTGGTTGTCATTGATGAGTTGGGGTGAAGGGCCTAATGCCTTGACTATGACTGTGTGATTTTTGGCAATGTCATTTAGGGATTAATGAGATGTTTTGGGGGTTCTCTACGTTGTCATAGGATTTTAGTCACTTGTCATTCTTTAGTTTGAGGATCACCTGGTCTTCATGGTAGCTTGTATTATTGCTGTAACAAACATTCCCAATCTAGTGCACTATGTTTTCCCACAGGAAGTTGCATGGTGCATGAGTAAGTGGGTCAATGACACGTCTGTGCCTCTTGCAGGTGTTTGCGGTTGCTGTGGAGCTCTGCGGCCAAGATACAAGAGGCTAGTGGACAATATCTTCCCTGAGGACTCTGAGGTAAACAGCCAGTAATTAATTAAAGCATTGTTTCATTAAATTGAGTAGGCAATGATGCTTTTGCTTTGGACCTGGAGACAGTGTGAATGTATTTTCCTGCGGTAATCAATTAAATATTGCAGCGTAAAGATATATCAGGTAGGGCAGTGTACCAGAGCAGCAGTAAGGCAGTCCATTTGTAGGAGATGGTTTGAATATGTGCAAATCATGCCAGTATCTTGCAACGGAGTTCCAATGGGGAAAGTGGCCGTAACCCTCAGTGAAATGTCTACAAACACACTCGCTTCTTACCTGTTTGTTCCTCCATCTGTTTATACGTATGTGCATTTCAGTCTCTATCTTTGAATATTCCCCCTCTCTATCTTTGAATATGACTCTCCCTCCCTCTCCTCCTGTGCTACCTAATCCACTCTCCCTGTCTCTCTCCCCTTCTCTCTTCCCTCTCTCTCCCTTTCTCTCTCCTCCTCTCTCTCCCCCTCTCTCGCCCCTCTCTCTCCCCTCTCCCTCTCCCCCACTCTCTCTCTCTCTCTCCCACTCTTGCCCACTCTCAGCCCCTCCTACCCCCTCTCTTTTCCCATCTCTTCCTTCCCCTTCCATCCCTCTCCCTCTATCTCCCTCTCCTTGCCCTTTCCCAACCTATTCCTCCCTCTCCATCCCTCTGTGTTGGTTTCTCTTCTACACCTGGAGTAATGTGTGCAGTTTTGGTCCCCTAATTTGAGGAAGGACATTCTTGCTGTTGAGGGAGTGCAGCATAGGTTTACAAGGTTAATTCCTGGGATGGCGGGACTGTCATATGCTGAGAGAATGGAGTAGCTGGGCTTGTACACTCTGGAGTTTAGAAGGATGAGAGGGTATCTCATTGAAACATATAAGATTGTTAAGGGTTTGGACAAGCTAGAGGAAGGAAACATGTTCCCGATGTTGGGGGAGTCCAGAACCAGGGGCCACAGTTTAAGAATAAGGGGTAAGCCATTTAGAACAGAGACGAGGAAACACTTTTTCTCACAGAGAGTGGTGAGTCTGTGGAATTCTCTGCCTCAGAGGGCGGTGGAGGCCGGTTCTCTGGATGATTTCAATAGAGAGCTAGGTAGGGCTCTTAAAAATAACGGAGTCAGGGGATATGGGGAGAAGGCAGGAACGGGGTACTGATTGGGGATGATCAGCCATGATCACATTGAATGGCGGTGCTGACTCGAAGGACCGAATGGCCTCCTCCTGCACCTATTGTCTATTGTCTATTGTCTTCCTCACTTTCTCCTCTCTCCCTCCTTCTCCTTTCAACTCCCTCCAACTTCCTTACTCTCTTGCTCTTCTACACGCTCTCGTCCTCCCTCATCCTTGCTCTCTTGTCCACCCTCTCTTCCTCTATCTCCTATTCTCCCTTGCTCTCCCACATCTTTCTCCCTGACACTATCTCCCTCCCTTATTCATCGCTCACTCGCTCGCTCTGCCTCCCACTCCCCCCCTGCGCTCTCTCTCTCTCTCTCTCTCTCTCTCTCTCTCTCTCTCTCTCTCTCTCTCTCTCTCTCTCTCTCTCTCTCTCTCTCTCTCTCTCTCTCTCTCTCTCTCTCTCTCTCTCTCTCTCTCTCTCTCTCTCTCTCTCTCTCTCTCTCTCTCTCTCTCACAATGTGGCCAACAATGTCAACTACTTGAAAGTAAGAGAGTCATAGTCATACAGCTGTACAGCACAGAAACCGGTCATTGAGCCCATCTCGTCTACACTGACCACTATGTGTTTACTTTAGTTTAGTTTAGAGATACAGCGCGGAAACAGGTCCTTTGGCCCACCAGGTCCGCGCCGACCAGCGATCCCCGCTATCATGGATCAACACTATCCTACACCCACTAGGGACAATTTACATTTATACCAAGCCAATTAACCTACAAACCTATGTCTTTGGAGTGCGCAAGAAAACGGAAGATTTTGGAGAAAACTCATGCAGGTCACAGGGAGAACGTACAAACTCCGTACAGACAGCACCCGTGGTCAGGATTGAACACGGGTCTCCCGCGCTGCATTCGCTGTAAGGCAGCAGCTCTACCGCTGTGCCACCGTCACACTAATCATATTTTTCCTCTACAACTTTCCTATCAAAGTATTTGTCCAAATTCCTTAAATGCTGCAATGGTATATGTATTTGTTACTTCCTCTGGCAGCTCATTTATCTACTGCACTCTGTATATACTTTCATAGAGAACCCCCAAAACATCATCTCATTAATCCCCAAATGACATTGCCAAAAATCACACTGTCATAGACAAGGCATTAGGCCCTTCACCCCAACTCATCAATGACAACCAAGATGTCTATCTGAGTTAATCCAACGCTTGCATTTAGCCTGTATTGCACTAAACTATACAGTATGTATATATATTGGAATGCTTGAGATTTCAGCCCCTCTGGATGTTTGGAAAGGCTGCCTTTAACATTCTGCAAAGCACCCAGCACCCTACTTGATCCTTACAACCTCATCTATTGTATCCACTGTTCCAGGTGTTAACTCCTGTACATCAGTGAGACCAAACGCAGGCTCAACGATCGTTTCGTTGAACACCTCCGCTTGGTCCGCCTTAACCTACCTGATCTCCTAGTTACTCAGCACTTGCCGCTCTGATCTCTTTTAAGTTTCTCCCATCTCACCATAAACCTATGTCTTCTAGTTTCAGACTCTCATTCATTGGAAAAAGACTTTGGCTATCTACTCTATTGATAGGAGCAGAAGTAGGACATCAGGTCCTCAAGCCTTCATCCCAATCAATGTGACCGTGGCTGATCTACGCTGCCCTCAAGTCCTCTGTGCCATTTCTCCACACCCCTCTACCACAGGCCAGAGCAAAGAATTCCTAAGACTAAACACCCATTGGGCAGAATTTCCATGTACCTCCGTTTTAAATGACAGGATCGCCCAAACAAGGGAGAATATATGTGAGAGAGAGAGAGAGAGAGAGAGAGAGATTTTGAGAGAGAGAGAGAGAGAGAGAGAGAGAGAGAGAGAGAGAGAGAGAGAGAGAGAGAGAGATTGAGAGAGAGAGAGAGAGGGAAAGAGAGAGAGAGAGAGAGAGAGAGAGAGAGAGAGAGAGAGAGAGAGAGAGAGAGAGAGAGAGAAGAAGAGAGAGAGAGAGAGCGCGCAGGGGTGTGGTGGGAGCAGAGCGAGCGATGTGAGCGATGAATAAGGGAGGGAGATAGTGTCAGGAGAAAGAGAGAGCAAGAGAGAGAGAGGAGAGAGGTGAGTGAGGACGAGAGCGTGTAGAAGAGCAAGAGAGAGGAGTTGGAGGGAGTTGAAAGGAGAAGAGGGAGAGAGGAGAGTGAGGAGAGAGAGTAGAGAGGAGCCATTCGAGCCAGAGCCATTCAAGTTATCATGGCTGATCATCCCCAATCAGAGCTGACACCATTATTTTTAAGAGAGATTGAAATCATGGAAACGCCTCTGAGGCAGAGAATCACAGACTCACCACTCTCTGTGAGAAAAAGTGTTTCTCGTCCTCTGTTCTGAATGGACTGTGGCCCCTGGTTTCTGGATCGGGAACATGTTTCCTTCCTTTAGTCCAAGGTTTCAATGAGAGTGTGAGCCCAGCTGAGTATTAGACAGATCCCGGGAATTAACTTGTAAACCTGGCGAGATTGGCAGAGCAGGAGACTGCGGCTCTTGGCCCTCCTGGGAGGTGCGGTCAAAGGCCTTGGCACGTGATGTGTGCGGATAATCAGCCGCTGTCACACCACCTGCCTTTGGGATGTCACCTGAGTGTCACCCATTCTCAGCTGCCGCCTCCAGGCACAGCCATAACCAAAGCTAACCTTTCCCAACTATTGTCCACAGGATGGGCTAGTGAAAGCCAACATGGAGAAACTGACCTTCTACGCCCTGTCTGCACCGGAAAAGCTGGACCGAATTGGTGCATATCTTGCAGAGAGACTGAGCAGAGATGTGGCCAGGCACCGATATGGGTAAGGGCATAGGAAATAGGGCAGACGAAGGCCATTCAGTCCCTCAGGCCTGCTCTGCCACTTGGTAACATCATGGTTGCTCTTGCACTTCTGCCCCACTTTCCTGCACTAACACAATTCCCTATCTTGAATATACTCAGGGAAGGGACTCACAGGTTGATTCTGGGTATCTGGGTCCCACTGGGTAATAAATTCTGCCACCTGGGGCATGGGTTTCCTCACAGCATGGGAGGACAAGATATGGGAGGGCATGCCGTGTGTGGAGGGATGCTGTATTGAATGTTGTGAATGCTTGATTGTCCGGCAGGTATGTGTGCATTGCAATGGAGGCTCTAGACCAGCTCCTGATGGCCTGTCACTGCCAAAGCATCAACTTGTTTGTGGAGAGTTTTCTCAAGATGGTGGCCAAGCTTCTCGAGTCTGACAAAGCAGCATTACAGATCCTGGGAACAAATTCGGTAAGTCTGCCTCCCAATTCTCAGACTGCAAATTACTGAGTGGATTAGTGCCACTGAGGAGGAAGGTTCTGTTAGTGACAGATTTTGTCAATTTGGATAACCTTACGGTCTTATGGGAAGCTAGGGAAGAATTGTTACAAAAGTGGGTGGTTTAGCAGATAGTGAAGATAGTTGTGAAAAATTACAGCAGGATCATGATCGATTGGCCAGGTGGGCTGAGGAATGTTTGATGGAATTGAATACAGAGAAATGTGAGGTGTTGCATTTTGGGAAGTCTAACAAGGGCAGGACCTACACAGTGAATGGTCGGCCTCTGGGAGTGTTGTAGAGCAGAGGGATCTGGGAGTACAGGTGCATGGTTCCTTGATAGCCAGGAATCACAGGTAGATAGGGTGGTCAAAAAAAGCTTTTTGATCACCATTGGCCTTCATCAGTCCGAGATTGAGATATAGAAGGATGCGAGGTCATGTTCCGCTGTATGAAGACAATTTGTGAGGCCGCATTTAGAGTATTAGGGTTCAGTCTGGGCACCATAGGAAAGATGTCAAGCGAGGAAAAGGTACAGAGAAGATTACAGATGTTTGCCAGGACTCGAGGGGTGTGAGCTCTAGGAGAGGTGAGCATGCGGCTAGGGATTCAATTCCTTGTAGCGCATGAGGAAGAAGCGGTGATCTTATAGAGGTGTATAAAATCATGAGAGGAATAGATCGGGTAGATGCATAGAGTCTCTTGCCCAGAGTAGGTGAATTGAGGAGCAGAGGACACAGGTTTAAAGTGAAGGGGAAAAGATTTAATAGGAATCTGAGGTGTAACTTTTTCACACAAAGGATGGTGTATGTATGGAACAAGCTGCCAGAGAAGGCAGTTGAGGCAGGGACTATCCCAACATTTAAAAAACAGTCAAGACAGGTACATGGATACGACAAGTTTGGAGTGATGTGTGACAAACGCAGGCAGGTGGGACTAGTGTAGCTGGGAAATATTGGCCGGTGTGGGCAAGTTGGGCCGAAGGGCCTGTTTCCACACTGTGTGACTCTGACTCTATTACTGGGGCCCAAGCAGAGATCCTTGTATCTTCCTAAACTACATGTGAGCTACCAGATGTGTAGAGGGTTGTGACTGTTTGGAATGTATTTAAGATGGGTACATGACAAGCCAAGAAACTACAATCTGGTGAGTCGAACATCAGTGATGAGAAAGTTAGTGGAAGGCATTGTGAAGCCATTAGATTCTTAAAAAGGCATGCACAACTCAACCACAGAACACAATGGATCACCTCCTGCATTACCATTGACTTGTGTCCAAGGTCAGGATCTAACTTGAGTCTCTGGAGCTGAGGCAGCAGTGTTGATTGCTGTGACACTGTACATTGCTTCTGCACCCTACGTAAAGCCTTTACATCTTTCCAAAAGTAAGATGTTGCAAAAACGGCACAGAGTGGCAAATGCATTGGGACACAGGAAGGGAGTGGACAGATGGAGGGAGTGGACAGAGGGGGAGTGGATGAAGGGAGGGGACAGGGGAGTGGAGGGAGGGAACGGGGAGTGGACGGAGGGGAGGAGTGGATGGAGGGAGGGAATGGACGGAGGGAGGAATGGACGGAGAGTAGGAGTGGATGGGAGGAGGAGTGGGATGGACGGGCGGGAATGCAAGGGAATGGACGAATGGACTGGACGGAGAGTAGGAGTGGATGAGGGGGAATGGACGGAGGGGGGAGTGGACGCGGAGAGGAGGAGTGGACAGAGGAAGGAAGTGGATAGGGGGAATGAACAGAACAAAGGAGTGGACAGGGAGGTAGTGGATGGAGGGGAGGGATGGGGGAATGGAACGGAAAGAGTGGATGGGGGAGTGAGTGGATGGAGGGGGGTGCGGACGGAGGGAGGGACAGGGGGAGAGGGAGTGTACGGAGGGAGGGAGTGGTGAATCCTAATGGGAAGACAAGAAGTGAGTGGACAGAGGGAGTAGTGAATCTAATGTGGAAGGCAGACAATATATAACTTGCTTTGTGTGCACCAGAATCTATTTCATTTAATATTTTTCTTTTCCTCAGTTCATAAAGTTTGCAAACATTGAAGAGGACACCCCATCATACCATCGAAGCTACGATTTTTTTGTTTGCCGGTTCAGTGAGATGTGTCACTCAGGACATGACGATGCTGCTGACAGGACCAAGTGAGTCCACATCCAACCTCAGTTCCAACAAATGTCAGATGAGCCTCTGCAGCCAGCGGGATCTTCTCAGTCATGTCTGCTAAAATGAATGACAGCGATCATCTGATTGTTTTATAATTGAGGTCACAGGTCCATTCAGTGCTAGGTCCCTTACTTTCATGTCATGTGCGTGTGTCTGTAAGTTAGATGTAAATGGAGAGGAGAAAATTGAAGCAATTTATAGAAAGTACAACAATTGGCATGGTGGTTGGGAAGTAACGGAGATATCAATGGATTATTCAAGTGGGAAAACAATGGGAATGAGATTCAATCGTGGGGAAAATGTGAACCATTGTTGACTGAATGTACTACAGACCTGGAGAGAGGGCATAAATAGTCGTCACTACAAGGCATTCACTCTTACTGGAATTCAATGATTTGCCACAAGTTTAGCCTTTAACACCAGGGCTGTGCCATTCCAGTAGCAATCAAAAATAAATCAGAAATATTCAATTCAAATTCAACTTTTAAAGTCATTGCACAGATACAAGTAGATGGTACAACGAAATCAGTTTGCGTCCAGTTCGTAGTAATAGCAATGTGTATAATAGATACAGAATGCAGACAATGTGGCCGGAGAGACTGGAGAGGACTCCGAGTTCAGCAGCTGTTCCTCATCCTACTAGTGCGGGACCTAAGGTGGTTGAGGAAGGTGGGAACAGAGCTAGATGTCAGCTGGGGTGGCGGAGCAAGGGGCTATTGCAGGCATGGTTGAGGTTGGAGAGACTTCTACCGGAGTATGGTAGTGGGACTCATTGTCAAAGGGTGGCAATTACTGCTTGGCGAGGGGCTGTGTGAGGTTAGCTAAGGGTGGGTGATCATGTCAGGGTTGCAATACTGTTGGAGGCAGAAGCCAATTCTGCTGTGAGCAACCTGTTGCAGCTGGCATGGGACCAATGGTTAGCTGGTAAGTTAATAACTTGAAAACCTCTGATTCTGTGAAAGATGATTTTATGATTCTCATTGTTCATTTCCTGATTTTTCACTCTTTGTTACAAATAAATTGTAATGAGGTGTGAGCAAAAATGTGTTGTTAAACAGTGTCATTGCCAGTCAAACAGATTTAGTAAGGGTGAGCCAAACAGGGGCACAGGCAATCGGCATGTGAGCGACAGGTGTGGAGGAACAGAGTGGAGTGTTCATTTTCCTCTCAGTGGCATTGCTGAGGATTAGGATGACCTCTGGTGTTCTTGCCTTAATTGGCTGAGGCATTGAACAGGGTAAAACTATACAATACGAAACAATAAGCTTCTGACAATCCAGCTCCCTCTGGACTTGTGGTGCAGCAGATTCTTCAGATTAGTTATTGTTATTCCTATTAATGTTCCAACTATAAACACTGCGGTGATTGGGGCAGAGGGCGGGAATGGGAGGTGGTGATTGGGACGGAGGGTGGGAATGGGGGCAATGATTGGGAGGGAGGGTGAGAACATGGATTGATCTCACTTCAGCAGTGTGGGTGCGGCTTGTCGATGGTCTCTCACAGTGCCCTCGTTTGTGGAAACCTGTGATTCCATTGGTGGGACATGCATGTCCTCAGAGAAGAATGTGGACTTGGAACCTAGTTGTAGGTTTGGGGGCATGTCCTTGGGCACAGCAGACAACAGAACCCCTCAGTGTGTACCCTCAACACAAATGCTGTCTCATTGAGTAAGTAGGTTTATTGGCCAAGTATTCACATACGAGGAAATTGCCTTGGTGCTCCGCCCACAAGTAACAACGTGACATACAGCTACAGTTATGAATGACTCAGAAAACACTAAACATTAATAATAATAATAAAACATTAATGATAAAACACCATTGATCAAGCATGTGAACCAACAAAATACCAGATCAAAGGGAGGCTACAGATTTTTGGCTGTTGAGTAGAGCAACTACTCGTGGATAAAAACTGTTTTTATATCTGGCTGTGGCAGCTTTGACAGTCCGGAGTCGCCTTCCAGAGGGAAGTGATTCAAAGAGTTTGTGGCCAGGGTGAGAGGGGTCAGAGATGATCTTGCCTGCTCGCTTCCTGGCCCAGTTACTCTGCCCTAAAGCTGAAGTGTGTGGAATTTCATGGATATCTTGGAGTTGCCTGCCTTCGAATAGGCCAGTGGGGAGATTGGTGGAAACTGAATGCACATTTTTTTATAGCTTTTGCTACATTCTTCCCATCAGAATCCGTATGTCTGGAATAAAGGGTCTGCAGGGAGTGGTGAGAAAGACAGTCAATGATGAGCTGCAAGCCAACATCTGGGAACCCCAGCACATGGATAAGATCGTCCCCTCACTGCTCTTCAATTTGCAGCAGGTCGAGGACGCAGGCAGGTGAGCCATACTATTCTGTCTTGGCTGCACAGCTGCAAGAGACCATTCTTGGTTTCTAAATCTCTGGCTTTCTCTTATTTTCTACCACCAAATATGTGAACTCCTGGCCAAATAAATTCACTTTAGCCTTAATGGAAAATCAAACCAGCCATGAGCCGTCTTTGAGGCTATTCTTTAAAGTAGACCTTGTTAAACTGGGAAATCTTACGTTCAATTCCCTCATTCAATACTCACTGGCTTCCACATAACGCTGCATATCATTAAGCAGCATTCCAGCTTCAAAGACTACCAAATATTTGTCAAAGGGAAGTAATTGAATAGCACATCAATAACGCCCCTCCACAGGTTTTATAATACATTGGATGGACCCCACTTGAGTAGTTTCCAGTTCAGGGCATCACTCACTTCACAAAGGAAATCAGGGTCTTAACATCCAGGGTAGACACTAAATGTAACTCAATAGGGCAGGCAGCATCGCTGGAGAGAAGGAATGGGTCAAGACCTTTTTTCCCATCTTAACATTTTTCTAAATCTATACTCAGTTCCCTGACTAATGAAGGCCAGTGTTCCAAAAGCCCTCTTTGCCACCTTATTTAACTGCAAATGTGCGGGTCTAAGGGAATCTTAGGTAGGCAAGTGGTGGGAGGATCAGTGGGAAGAGATTGTTGTGGAGAGCAAGGACAGATTACAAATGAAGGTCCTGAACAGGGAGAAGGCCAACGTCAAAATGAGAAGATGGAACTGGCAAAAGTGCACTAGGAACAGCTGCATTCAACCAAATCAACGTGTGACAAGCGGGAATCATTTAAAAAAGATATAGTGAGTTCAGGGGCAATGTGTCAAGACAGTTGAGAGAATAGTACGCCCGATGTGATGTGAATTAACTCTCTTCACTCATGTACCAAAATCCTCCTGCAATATCTGCTTTCCTGATTGCCCGCCTCCCAAGTATTTTAGCCTTCACTGAGGGTGTACAAGGCCACCCAGGTTGTGCAGGTGAACACGAATTACAGTAGGATCTTGATCAGATGGGTTAGTGGGTTTAGGAATGGTAACTGGAGCACAATTGCAAAACCAGTTATAAGTTCACCAATGACACCTCTATGATTGGCCGAGTCATGGGTGACGATGAGTCAGTGTACAGGAGAGCGATAGAACACCTGGGTGAGTGGTCCCACAACATCATCCTCCAGATAGACTCTCCTAATCAATCTTTGCCAGTTTCTGTCATGATTTCAAAACTTGCTTTGCCCCAATTTAGGACTTCAGTTTCTACACTTCTTATTTGACTTGTTTCCTGACGGTCAAAATCACTCTTGATATACCTGGGGCGGCACAGTGGCGCAGTTTGGAGTGCTGCTGCCTCACAGCGCCAGAGACCCGGATTAGATCCTGACTGTCTGTGTGGAGTTTGCACGTTCTCACTGTGACCACATGGGTCTTCTCCAGGTTCTCCTGGTTTCCTCCCACGTCCCAAAGATGTGCGGGTTTGTAGGTTAATTGTAAATTGCCCCTTGTGTAAGAAGTGGATGACAAAGTGGTTTAACATAGAACTAGTATGGTCAGCATATACACAGTGGACTGATGGGCCTGTTTACATGCTGTATCTCTAACTTTAACTAAACTATGCTGGACTTGGGATTTCCTTCCAATTGCTTGGGCCCTTTGCTGCTGCCCCCACTTTTCACTGCTATTCGGGCTGAACCAAATTTTATTCCTGCAATTATCTTCCAACTCCTTATTGTCGCCATCAAATAGATTTTTGTCTTCCACACAAGTAAAGCGCCTTCCATTGCCCAATGTTCAAGCCATCTGCTGTTAAACTACCATGGTATCACCTCAGGATGAGTGATCAGAAGTTAAACAGCCTCCAGCCTTTTTAATCTTTGGCTCATCTCAAACTCTGTATCTTCCCTTGGCCCCCATATTCCTGATCCATAACAAGTTTAATTTTCCATCTTTGTATTTAAAATTACAGCTATCTTAATTCTGCTAAATGAATCTTTTTAGCCGATCTCCATCCCCACTGCAAGCAACTGAGAAGGAGAAGGAGAGTCCCGCTGCCCTGGCAGAAGGTTGTCTCCGGGAGCTGCTGGGCAGAGCTGCCTACGGGAACATCAAAAATGCCATCAAGCCAGTGTTAATGTAAGTGATGTGCTGAACATTGCTGAATACAGACTGCATTGTTCATCAGACTAGACAAACTATTCCGAGTTGAACCTTCTAATATTGTTAATTTTCAGAATAAAAACATTGAAACATAGAAAATAGGTGCAGGAGGAGGCCATTTGGCCCTTCAAGCCAGCACCGCCATTCATTGTGATCATGGCTGATCGTCCCCTATCAATGACCCGTGCCTGCCTTCTCTCCATATCCCTTGACTCCACTAGCCCCTAGAGCTCTTAAATCCATCCAGTGACTTGGCCTCCACTGCCTCTGTGGCAGGGAATTCCATAAATTCACAACTCTCTGTGTGAATACGTTTTTTCTCACATCAGTCTTAAATGACCTCCCCTTTATTCTAAGACTGTGGCCCCTGGTTCTGGACTCGCCCAACATTGGGAACATTTTTCCTGCATCTAGCTTGTCCAGTCCTTGTATAATTGTATATGTTTCTATAAGATCCCCCTCATCCTTCTAAACTCCAGTGAATACAAGCCTAGTCTTTTCAATCTTTCCTCATACGACAGTCCCGCCATCCCAGGGATCAATCTCGTGAACCTACGCTGCACTGCCTCAATCACAAAGATGCCCTTCCATAATTAGGAGACCAAAACTGGTCTCCTAATTATATTCCAATACTCCAGATGTAGTCTCACCAGAGCCCTATACAACTGCAGAAGAAGGTCGCCTATGACTAAACAGAAGGTCATCTATGACTCAACAGAAATCAACAATTGAATATAAAGCACATTCACAAAAAAGGCTGGTCATCTGCTCCATACCTATAGCACTTGACTTTAACTTTTTGAAGAGGTGACCATGGAAGATTGATGAGAGCAGTGTGGTAGGCAGTGTCCAGGCCAAGCTAGCTGATACAAATTTGGATTGAAGAGACACAGGGTGATGGTAGAGGGTTGTTAATGGGACTGGAGACCTCTAATACAGTATGTGGTATGCCACAGCAGTCAGTGCATAATCTACTGTGGTATATTTATATTAATGATGACAATGTTACTAAGTTTGCAGATGACACTAAAATTGGTGGAATTATGGACTGGGAAAAATGGTATCTAAGACTACAACAGGATCTCGGCTTGTACTCACTAGAATTTAGAAGATTGAAGGGGATCTTATAGAAACGTACAAAATTCTTAAGGGGTTGGACAGGCTAGATGCAGGAAGATTGTTCCCGATGTTGGGGAGGTCCAGAGCAAGGGGTCACAGTCTAAGGATGAGGGGGAATTCCTTTAGGACCAAGATGAGGAAAACATTTTTCACACAGAGAGTGGTGATTTTCTGGAATTCTCTACCACAGAAGGTAGTTGAGGCCAGTTCATTGGCTATATTTAAGAGGGAGTTAGATGTGGCCCTTGTGGCTAAAGGGATCAGGGGGTATGGAGAGAAGGTAGGTACGGGATACTGAGTTGGATGATCAGCCATGATCATATTGAATGGCGGTGCAGGCTCGAAGGGCCGAATGGCCTACTCCTATTTTCTATGTTTCTGTGAGTGTTAGTCATGGGAACACTCACAAGATGAAGAGAGTCCCGAGATTACATGGCTGAGCAGGATTGCAAAGGTAGAGAGCTAAGGACAAGGAAAAAGAATGAGATGTTGCTTCCCTCACGTCTGGCAGTGTAAGAAAGGACACAAGGAACATTGCAACCTGCCAGAGAAGATATCAGGTGTGACATATGGGCCAATATAATTAAACTGCTTGTAATTTTTTCCTCAGGCACTTGGATAACCATTCACTGTGGGAGCCAAAGCTGTTTGCGGTGCACTGCTTCAAGATCATCATGTATTCCGTTCAGGTAACTATGCTGTCAGGTTTTTGTCGAATTATCTTATTGTGCACTGTCACAAATGGGAGCATACCACCTTGTACCATGGAGAAAGGCAGCCACTGTTGCACTCCATAGTCTACCCCGTCACTCTTCAGGCCAGTCACCTGTACCATCAGTGTGCAGCTCAGCACTGGTCTTCTTACAGTGTTCACCAATATTCCCTGTTGAATTGTGAAAAGTTTATTGCATTGGTGGAACCACGAGGAAACAGGTAGATTATTCACAGGCCACACTGTCTGTGTGGTATGCTTTGTTTATCAATGTGTGGAGCTCTGAATCAGTGATGTTAATCATATACTTGGCTCACCAAGTCTACATTCACCATTGAATACTCATTTACACTCATTTCAATTTATTCCCTCCACATTCTATTAACAACATGCACATCTTTGGGATGTGGGAGAAAGCCAGAGGACATGCAGTCGCAGAAAGGATGTGTAAACACTACACAAAGAGTGCCTGAGGTGAGGAGTGAACCCAGGACTCGGGAATGCTGAGTTGTGCCATGATGTTGCCATATCGACACAGCAACAATGCAGTTACATAGTTATGTGGCAGTTGTACAAAAGGTTGGTTGGGCTGCATGCGCAGTATAGTGTTTTCAGTTTTGCTCTCTCCTACTATTGGAAGGATGCTGTTAAGCTGGAAAGAGTGTAGACAAAAATAACGAGGATGTTGCCAGGGCTTGAGGGCCTGAGCTTTCGGGAGAGGTAGAGCAGGCTAGGCAGACTTTATTCTTTGGTGCAGGAGGCTGAGGGGTGATCTTCTGGAGGTGTATAGGATCGTGAGAGGAATTGATGGGGAATTCCCAAAGTAGGGCAATCGTGAACCAGACGACATAGGTTTAGGGTTAGAGGGGAAAGATAGGCACCTGAGGAGCAACGTTTTCATGCAAAGGGTGGTGGGTGGATGGAACGAACTGCCAGAAGAAGCAGATGAGGCACGTGCTATAACAACTTTTAAAAGACTTTGGGACAGGTATATGGGCAGGAACGGTATTCAGGGATGTGACCCAAATACCGGCAGCTGGGACTAGTGTAGATGTGGCATCTTGGTTGGCATGGGCAAGTTGGACCAAAGAGCCTGTTTCGTGCTGTATGGATCTGTGACTCTATAGACAATAGGTGCTGCAGGAGGCCATTTACCCATCGAGCCAGCACCGCCATTCAATGTGATCATGGCTGATCATCCCCAATCAGTACCCCGTTCCTGCCTTCTCCCCATATCCCCTGACTCTGCTATCTTTAAGAGCACCTATCTAGCTCTCTTGAAAGTATCCAGAGAACCGGCCTCCACCGCCCTCTGAGGCAGAGAATTTCACAGAATCACAACTCTCTCTGAGAAAAAGTGTTTCCTCGTCTCTGTTCTAAATGGCTTACCCCTTATTCTTAAACTGCGGCCCCTGGTTCTGGACTCCCCCAACATGGGGAACATATTTCCTGACTCTAGCATGTCCAAACCCTTAACAATCTTATATATTTCAATGACCCCCTCTCATCTTTCTAAACTCCAGAGTGTACAAGCCCAGCCGCTCCATTCCCTCGGCACATGACAATCCCGCCATCCCGGGAATTAAGCTTGTAAACCTACGCTGCACTCCCTCAATAGCAAGAATGTACTTCCTAAAATTAGGGAACCAAGACTGCACACAATACTCCAGGTGTGGTCTCACTAGGGCTCTGTACAACTGCAGAAGGACCTCTTTGTTCCTATACTCGATTCCTCTTGTTATAAAGGCCAACATGCCATTCGTTTTCTTCACTGCCTGCTGTACCTGCATGCTTACTTTCATAGACTGATGAACAAGGACCCCCAGATCCCGTTGTACTTCCCCTTTTCCCAACTTGACACCATTTAGATAGTATTCTGCCTTCCTGTTTTTGATGCCAAAGTGAATAACCTCACATTTATCCACATAATCCATTATCCTTCATCTACCACTCCCCCAACCTGTCCAAGTCACCCTGCATTCTCACAGCATCCTGCTCACAGTTCACACTGCCACCCAGCTTTGTGTCATCTACAAATTTGCTAATGTTACTTTGAATCCCTTCATCCAAATCATTGATGTTTATTGTAAATAGCTGCGGTCCCAGCACCGAGCCTTGCAGTACCCCACTAATCACTGCCTGCCATTCTGAAAGGGACCCGTTAATCCCTACTCTTTGTTTCCTGTCTGCCAACCAATTTTCTATCCTTGTCAGCACTCTATCCCCAATACCATGTGCCCTAATTGTGCCCACTAATCTCCTATGTGGGACTTTATCAAATGCTTTCTGAAAGCATGTGGAAAGCACAGACTCTATGTGACGGAGTCTGAGAACTGAAGCCTTGCCTCAGCACAGAAGTCAGCCTGCCAAACTAAAAAGGCACCTCTCTAGTCAGTGAGTTTGTGAACGGTATTGGATTGCTACTGAATGATCAGAGTGGGTTTGCTGTTCTCTTTCTATTTTCCTTGGGTAGAGATGGCAGAATTTATCCGTGAATGAGTATCAATGGCTCAGCTGTCGGTTTGTGTTCAATTAAATCTCAGTGTTTCCCAGTCTAACATATGTAGCAGCTTAAAGTGTCTCAATTAATCTTCTAATACAGAATCCTGCATAATCCTTAAATCCAAATTGGACAGACTATGCAAATTGGATAGACTTTAAAGTATGATCAAACAATTTAGCTGATAGGATCAATATTGCCAGAATGCCTCAGCAGCAGCAATGATTGGGTAATTAGTTATGAAACATTCATTGGAATTATGTACATAATTCCAGGGCAGGATTGTTGCTCCCTGGTGCCAGGGTAAGGACATCACTGAATGGCCTCAGAGCATCCTTTGTAATAATATTTTTATTAGAAGTAATCCATCATAACAACGGTATAACAACTTTTCAAATACACAACCAACTTATTTCAATAAGTATACGAATGTTACGAGTAATTCTTATAAACTTCTATTTTTTTAGAAAGTAGAAAAAGAAAATAATAGATTTTAATCAATAAGAATAGTGATTAAATAATAATTTTGATTATATAGAAAGAAAAGAGAGAGAGAGGAAAAAAAATATGTATCTATTCTTGTTATATGTATTTAATTAAAACAAAGTATTATATATATATTAAAAAAAGAGAGATTATAGTATACATCTTAATAGTGAATAACACAATTTCAAATAGCGATATCAATAGAGACATGTATACAAATCAAAAAGAAAAACAGAGAGTTATTTTCATCTGATCCTGCCGGCTACCCATTGAGTTGTGATGCCAAGAACAGCTACCCCTTCAAGTATTCCGTATATGGAGACCATATCTGTTCAAAGAGTTCGTATTTGTCCATTAGGACAAATCTGATTCTTTCCAAATGCAACGTCTCCAACATTTCCACTGTCTACATTTTAATTGTGGGGGATAATGTTCCCTTCCAAAATTTCAATATTAATTTTTTCCCTATTATCAAACAGTAATCCAAGAAATTTCTTTGGTTTACTGTTAATATTAGATTTGAATCCAAAACTCCTAATATTATTAATTTTGGATCTGGGTCCAGTTTAATTTTAAGAACTTCAGAGATAACTCTAAAGATTTCTGTCCAATAATAATTAAGTTTTATACATGTTACAAAACTATGCATTAAATTAGCTTCCCAGTTCTGACATTTATCACAAATAGGAGAAATGTTAGAATAAATTCTATTTAATTTCGTTTTTGAATAATGTAATCTGTGTAATACCTTAAATTTTATCAATATATGTCTAGCATTTAATGAGCAGGGATGTATACATTGTAGGCTTTCTTCCCAAGTTTCCTTAATTGTAGATAAACCTATTTCATTTTCCCATGTTTGTCGATATATTTCCGGTTGGGATTTCCATATCCAAAATAGTATTATATATATACGCTATTAATTTTTCTGTATTTGGGTGTTTATTAAACAATTCATCTAATAATCCTGGTTTTCTATTTTTATAGTCTTGCGTATTTGACTTAATATAGTTTCTAATTTGTAAATACCTAAATATGTTATTTGACTGCAATCCATAGATATCCTGTAACTCTTGAAATGAAAGAAATTTTCCTTTCTTGTAAAGGTGTTCTATCCTTTTAATTCCTAAATCATTCCAGTGTTTAAACCCCTTGTCCAATACAGAGGGCCTAAACAAGGGATTATTCATAATTGGCAAACAAAGTGACAAATTATCCATATGTAGGGTCTTAACTATTTGTTTCCAAATACGTCTATTGCTATGAATTATAGGTAGAGATGGCAGAATTTATCCGTGAATGAGTATCAATGGCTCAGCTGTCGGTTTGTGTTCAATTAAACCTCAGTGTTTCCCAGTCTAACATATGTAGCAGCTTAAAGTGTCTCAATTAATCTTCTAATACAGAATCCTGCATAATCCTTAAATCCAAATTTGACAGACTATGCAAATTGGATAGACTTTAAAGTATGAACAAACAATTTAGCTGATAGGATCAATATTGCCAGAATGCCTCAGCAGCAGCAATGATTGGGTAATTAGTTATGAAACATTCATTGGAATTATGTACATAATTCCAGGGCAGGATTGTTGCTCCCTGGTGCCAGGGTAAGGACATCACTGAATGGCCTCAGAGCATCCTGAAGAGAGTCTGTAAATTGTGGTCCACAATGCAAAGGTTGATTGAGAGAAGCTTTTTTATTTGTAAGCAAAAACATCTCCAGCGTATTGATAAGTCTGAAGAAGGTTCTTGACCCGAAACGACTTTGTTCCGCTGAGTTACTCCAGTTTCTTGTGTCCGTCTTTGATAAAAGTTACCCATGATATGCTAATCCAGAAGATTAAAATGCTTGGGTTTAATACTGGCTTGGTCGTATGGATTCAAAACGGACTTGCGGAATAGTAGACAGTAGGTTGTGATGCAACGGACAGTATTCAGACTGGAGGCCTGTTACCAGTGGAGTAACTCCACAGGGATCTTTGTGATATACATAAACAACTTGGCATAAAGGTAGACGGATTAGTTAGTAGTAAGTTTGCAGGTATCTCCAGGATTGTGGATTGTGAGGAAGGCTGTTGAAGTATACAGGGGGATATAGACCAGCTACAGAAATGGGTGGAGAAATTGCAGGTGGAGTTTAATTAAGCAAGTGTGAGATGTTGCACTTTGGGAGGTCGAATGTAAGGAGAAAATATTCAATGAATGGCATGACCGTTAACAGCAGTAACAGATGGATCTTGGGGTCTAACTCCATAACTGCCTGAAAGTGGCAACATAAGTAGTAAATAAGGTACATGGTATACTTGCTTTCATAGGTTGGATCATTGAGTATAAGAGTCAGGAAATCATGATGAAGCTTTGCTTAGGTGCATTTGGAGTATTGCATGCAGTTCTGGGTTGTCCCATTACAGGATGTGGACGTTTGCAGAGGTTTACCAGAATGATGCTGGGATTAGGGGATATTAGCTACAGGGAGAGGTTGGTTAGATTTGGATTGTTTCCTCTGGGAAGCTTGAGGTTGCAGGAAGGCCAGATAGAAGTATATAAAATGATGAGAAGCATAGATAAGGTAGACAGTCTGAAGATGGTTCTCGACCCGAAACATCACCCATTCCTTCTCTCCAGAGACGCTGCCTGTCTTACTGCAGGCAGCGTCTGCATTTTGCATTATTACTGCATTTTGCTTTACTGAGTTATTACTGCATTTTGCGTCTATCTTCGGGGTAAACCAGCTTCTGCAGTTCCCTTCTACACATAGACAGTCAGGACCTTTTCTCTTTTCCCGGGATGTAAAAATCAAATATTAGAGGGCAGAGCTTTAAGGTGAGAGGGGCAAAGTTTAAGTTGTGCAGGGATGTTTTTTTTCATCGAGGGTGGTGGGTGCCTGGAACATGCTGCCAGGGATGTGGTTGCAGTAGATACAATAGAGGCATTTAGGAGACCTTTGGATAGGCATATGGAAATACAGGGAATAGTGGGATGTGGATTATATGCAGGCAGATAAGAGTTAGTCCTGGCATCATGTTTGGCGCAGATATTGTCAGCCTGATCTGGTGCAGTACTGGTCTATTTTAAGTGGGAAGCTTCTGAAAGCGAGGCAGGGGGAGGTGAGGATCAGCATGTCCCTGCAAGGCTGACAGATATGGGAATACTGGCTGACCATGATTGAGGAGGGATAATAAACCCCTCATAAGGAAAAAGCAGGTTTTGGCAGCTGAGATACCCTGCAAGGTCAATCAGGAGGGCAAAAAGAGGATACGGTGGCTTTGGCAGATAAGGTAAAGGAGAATCGTAACAGATTCTATGTACATTAAGACGAAAGAGAATAGGGCCCCAAATGGATCAATGTGGTCTATGTGTAAAGCCACAGGAGGAGTGAGGACTTAAATTGGTATTTCTCTTCTGATGATAATGGAAGCTAGGAAATTCAGGGAAGAGAAAAGTGATGCACTGAAATATGTCCACATAAAAGAGGAGTTTATGTCCACATAAAAGAGGGAAAAGTATTTGATATATATACACAAATGTTCAATTAATGTAAGACATAATTTAATTCAATTTAAAATTTTACATAGATTATATTACTCAAAAACTAGACTGAATAAATTCTATTCAAATACTTCCCCCATTTGTGATAAATGTCTATCCCAAAATGCAACTATAACACACTCTTTTGTCTCCTGCATAAAACTTTATAAATTCTGGAGTGATATTTTTGAAATATTTTCAAAATTATTTAAGATTAAAATGGAACCTAATACTGAAAATTATTATATTTGGAGTAATGGAAGATGGGAATAAACTGAACTCATCTCAAAATTTATTTTTTAATTATGGGTTAATAACGGCAAAAAAACTTATACTTAACTTTTGGAAAAATACAACCATACCAACGTTTAAAATGTGGATTTCAAACATGTTGGACACTGCACATCTTGAGGAAATGAGATTCCTCCTAATAGATAAATCAGACCAATTTTTAACGAGTTGGTCTCCATTTGTCGATTTTTTGGAAGCATATGTTGCAACAAAACCATAGAAACTAATTGTTTCAGGATTGGGTGAGGGATGGTCAAGAATATAGATAACGATCTTAATCTCTTACTTTCTACTCTTCTTTCTTTTCTCTTTTTCATTCTCAACTTTCTTTTTTCACACACTTTTCTTTCTCACACACTATATATCACATGTTTCTCTATCTTTTATTATCTACTCTCTCTTTTTCTTTTTCATTATTAAAAAATAAGAAGCTGTACATAAAATGTAATATGTCAATATATATTAGGCACCATGGTGCCATATTCCTGTACTTACTTCTAATAAAATAAAATTAAAAAAATTAAAAATAAATAAAAGAGGAGTCTTAAAGTACATAAAGGTGGTTAACATACCTTGATTTAAGAAGGGCTGCAGCTGAAGTCTGGGGCAGGCTGGCAAGGCTGGCTTGATGGGCCAAGTAGATTCCTCCTACCATAGTCATTCCAATAGCAAAAACATTGTTCTGAAAAGCCATCCCCCTCAAGGAATTGCATAGCCCTCCTCATTTGCTCCAGTGATGCCCTTTTCTAGAACTCATGACACCAGTACATCTTTTATTCCAATCACTGGTGCTCTACAAATTCGAGACTGATCTGACCCACGAAGCCCAATAAATAACAGGAAATTATTTTGGGCAGATGGGTGGGACTAGGATTCCCCTTTCAATCACTTTTCTTAATGCTTAGCTTATAGAGATTTGAATGCAGGGTCAATTTAGTCAAAGTAATCATGGAGTGATAAAAGGAACACATTTGACAAATGTGCTGAGGTTTTTGAGTTTGCAACCAGGAGAATAAGGGAAGAAAGCCAGTGCTGATGGTGTATTTGGTCTTTGAGAAGGCCTTCATAGATCTGTCGTTTGGACAGAGTCAGGGAAGTAAAGGTAAGGTTGTTGTTAATCCTTCTCCACCATTGACTCCTTGTCCCATGTAGTCGCAACATTCCCATCTGGTCATACAGCAGCTGGTAGGACACCTGGATGCCAACAGTAAGAGCGCCGCCAAAGTACGCACTGGCATTGTGGAGGTGTTGTCCGAGTCCGCTGTGATTGCAGCCGCTGGCTCTGTAGGTGGGTGTGAAACATTCTTTCCTTACTCCTTTTGCTTTCGGACACCATTTTGTTATTATGTTGGTGGCCAGTGGTGGTTTATTTCTACCAGATCAGAGACAAATGATGACGGTCGCTCAACCTGAGGTGGAAATGTGGTGCTTAAGCATGCCTCTCTGCTTCTGCTCACTAAATACACCCACGCCTGCTTTTTAGCCAGAATGATGGATGATGACAATTTACCATAAGAGGCAATGGGCGAAAACCCTGCCAGGGGGTTGTGGGTTGTCCTTGTATCTCAATGCGCTGGAACCAGAGAGCAATCTCAGTGACTGCACCTGCCAACTCTGGGTGTTTGTGTCATGATACTGAATGGTCACAGCATCACTCTCGTCTCTCACGCCCAGGAAAGTGTTCTTCCTCAGCACCTCTCATCTCCTGCCATGCACTTAAGTGCATAGTTCATTGTACTCCCAGTGCCGTGCTGATGTCAGTCATAGTCCATAGGCCTGGTGCAGGTGAAGCATGACTGGACGCCTGAGTGTGCAACTCGGACTGCTGTAACTGGGCAGCCCCGCCTGTGATAACTGAACTCTGTAAAGGACATCTTAGGTTGAAGGAGAAGCACCTTACAGCTGATAACGTACAACAGTACAGGAACATCCCTTTGACCTACTGTGCCAATGCTGACTATGATGCTAATATAAACTCAACATCTGCCTGCACATGTAACTGTTCTCATGCCTTAAATGTACAGCAATAGTCCATTCTGAGGCTTGGTGCCTGGACCGCTCTGGATGAGGGGCTGGGGTGTTCCTGTGTAGGGGCTTGCTAAAACAATGTCTGTTCTGTGGGTATGCTGTTCGCCTCAGCAGCTACCTTGTGACTTTAGAAAGAGGATGATCTTGCAGATCCTTCAGCCACTAGATTACTCTGTAATGAGAACGCACCTTCTGTGGCATCCTTTCACACTGATCTGAATTGCATACAAGGAGCGCTGACTGGTGCTTTGGCAGTGTGCCAGCCCTCAGCTTCCCAACACATACTCAGTCTTCTGCCTCCTTCCTTAGGGCCCACGGTACTGGAGGTGTTCAACATATTGCTACGACATCTGCGCCTCAGCATTGATTATGAAGTCAGGGGCAAATATGATTCCACCATTAACATCAGCAACCAGATCATCAAAGAGCATGAGGAGCGAGTGTTTCAGGAGGCTGTGATCAAGACCATTGGTGAGTGAAGTCACTTGGGCATGTGGCAGGGCTGGCAGGGTGATTGCTTCCTGTCATCTGCTTTGGAAGGGAATAGTAAGTATTCAGAACCACATTTTAAGTAAAGTGGTACTGAATACAGATGAGGCAGAGTCCATGGGGAGTGCAGCCAAAGTGTGAGGCTCAACTCATCAGGGAGTGAGGCCAAAGTTGGTCTACTGGTATTGCTTCATTGTCACATGCACCAAGATATAGTGAAAACATTTGTATTGGGCATTATCCAGGTAAAAAAAAGGTCCATACATGATTACAAAACCATTCACGGTTACACATGGTAGTGCAAAGAGAAAGGAAACACAATTCAGAATATTATCGAAACAACAAATTGCAGATGCTAGCTTACAAGAGAAGACACAATGTAGGTCAGGTAGCATCACTGGAGAACATAGATAGGTGTCATTTCAGGTTGGGACCCTTCTTCAGACTGATCCGTTGAGTTACTTCAGCAATTTGTGCAGAATGGAGCGTTGAGAGGTCCCAAATCCAAAATAATGCAAATGCCGAAAATCTAAAATGAAACAGAAAATGCTGAAACACTCAGCAAGTCAGCAAAAACTGAATTAACATTTTGGGTTTATGTCCTCACACCAGATCAGCAATGTAGTGTCATGGCTTTATTTAAGGCCAGAATTATAGAGTTTCCTACAATACGGTCAGCCATGATCACAATGAATGGCGGTGCTGGCTCGAAGGGCCGAATGGCCTCCTCCTGCACCTATTTTCCATGTTTCTAAAATGTTCAAGTGGTCGTGTCCTGCTGTGTCTGGGACAACTTCCTCACTTTGCATAACTCTGTCAATTTTGGGTCATCTGCAAATCTATTGACCAACCCCACCTACATTTTCATCCAAATCATTGATATAATTTACAAACAACAATTTGGAGTACTCCTGGCGTCACGTGTCAATGACACAGAAACAGAAACAGGATAAGAGATACATAGATTCTTGGCTGAAGTGATGGTGTAGGAGGGAGGTGTCAGATTTCCAGGGTAGCAGGTCTAGTTCTAGAAAGGTCATTGTCCGTACAAGCTAGGTAAGCTGCCCGCTGGGTCCACCCTGTGTTCACTCTGGGTTTACCCTGTGCCCTGGTCCACATGCCAGCACTACAATGCTATCTGCTCGTCTCTGCCTCTACTTACAATTTCTCCTTACTCTTTAGGTGTTTTTGCCAATACCTTGCCTGCCTATCAAAGGTCTGAAGTCATGTTGTTCATCATGGGAAAAGTTCCACTTCCAACAGTTCACCAGGCCCTGGACTTGAGAAAACCAGGGTGAGCAACTCCACTGCCATATCTGCCTCTGACCTACATCAACACTTTTGTTTTATGCTCTGTCCAAGAAAGCAAATCCCGTCTGCCTCTGTAACCACCTCATTCATCTGCCCTGCGTAGGAAGGAACTGCAAATGCTAGTTTAAACCAAAGATAGACACTAAATATTGGAGTAACTCAGCGGGACAGGTTGCAATTCTGGAGAAAAGGAATAGGTGGCATTTCAGGTCATAGAAACATAGAAAATAGGTGCATGAGGAGGCCATTCATCCCTTCGAGCCAGCACCGCCATTCATTATGATCATGGCTGATCATCCACAATCAGTAACCCGTGCCTGCCTTCTCCCCATATCCCTTGATTCCGCAAGCCCCTAGAACTCTTAACTCTCTTTTAAATTCATCCAGTGAATGGGCCTCCACTGCCTTCTGTGGCAGAGAATTCCACAAATTCACAACTCTCTGGGTGAACATTTTTTTTCTCATCTCAGTTATAAATGGCCTCCCCTTTATTCTTAGACCTGCTTCTGGACTCCCCCAACATTGGGAACATTTTTCCTGCATCTAGCTTGTCCAGTCCTTTTATAATTGTATACGTTTCTATAAGATCCCCTCTCATCCTTCTAAATTCCAGTGAATATAAGCCCAGTCTTTCCAATCTTTCCTCATATGACAGTTCCGCCTACCCGGGGATTAATCTCGTGAACCTACTCTGAACTCACTCAATAGCAAGTATGTCCTTCCTCAAATTAGGAGACCAAAACTGCACACAATACTCAATATGTGGTCTCACCAGGGCCCTGTACAACTGCGAAAGGACCTCTTTACTCCTATATTCAAATCCTCTTGTTATAAAGGCCAACATGCCTTTAGGTTTCTTCACGGCCTGCTGTACCTGCATGTTTACTTTCAGTGACTGGTGTACAAGGACACCCAGGTCTCGTTGCTCTCCCCTTTTTCCTAATCTGAAACCATTACGATAATAATCTGCCTCCTTGTTCTTGCCGCCAAAGTGGATAACCTTACGTTTATCTACATTACACTGCATCTGCCATGCATCTGCCCACTCATTCACCTGTCCAAGTCACCTTGCAACATCCTAGCATTCTCTTCACATTTCACACTGCCACCCAGCTTTGTGTCATCTGTAAATTTGCTAGTGTTACTTTTAATTCCATCATCTAAATCATTAATATATATTGTAAATAGTTGCGGCCCCAGCACCGAGCCTTGCGGCACTCCACTCGCCACTGCCTGTCATTCTGACAGGGACCCGTTTATTCCTACTCTTTGTTTCCTGTCTGCCAACCAATTCTTTATCCGTACCCCCAATAATATCTATATTACTAAAACCCTTTGTTTGTGCTGGCAATGTGTCACTTAGCTCTGCTTTTTCCTATCTTCTTCCAAACGCTAGGCCACAGCCTTCCCATATTCTACTCACATTTTTCCCGTCGAAGCGATAAACATCTTCCCATCACATTCCCACCTATATTTCCGAAGTTATTCATGATTTAAAGTTTCAAAAAAAGTCTAAACCACTTTCTCAGACAGCGTCCAGTGATGATGTCACAATGCCTCTCAAGCTGCCTGCCGACTGCCACAATGACATCACAGTGGGACGTTGCCAACGGTAACAATGGCTTCTCAAGCTGGCTGTCTATCACAGTGCACCAATCACAATGGGCTCTCATGGCGCTGCTCTACGACCTGGCTAGATCCTGGGGCAGAGTGAGGGGAGGATGAGGGAAATGAGGAGGAGGAGTAGGGTCTTTACCCCCTTCCCTCTCTGCCCCCCTTCCTCTACCCTCCCTCTCCCTCTCCCTCTCAACCCCCTCCACCTCCCCCTCCCTCTCTACCCTCCTCCCCCTCCCTCTCTACCCTCCTCCCCCTCCCTCTCTACCCTCCTCCCCCTCCCTCTCTAGGCAGTGGTGAGTGTTGGGACCTATGGGTGATACATTACATCCACTGGCTCTCCTTCATCCATTTTACTTGTCGCATCCTCAAAATATTCCTGAAGATTAGTCAAGCACGATTTCCCCTTTTACTGTGATCCAAATACACCGTTATTACTTCTTTAATAATTGACTCTTAAAGATAGCGGAGTCAAGGGATATGGGGAGGGCGGGAACGGGGTACCAATTATGGATGATCAGCCATGATCACATTGAATGGCGGTGCTGGCTCGAAGGGCCAAATTGCCCACTCCTGCACCTATTGTCTATTGTCTATTGACTCCAGCATCTTCTCCACCACCGATGTCAGGGTAACTGGTCTATAATTCCAGTGGGATAACATTAGCTACCCTCCACTCCACAGGAACTGATCATGAATCTATAGAACATTGGAAAATGATCACCAATGCGTCCACTATTTCTAGAGCCACCTCCTTGAGTACCCTGGGATGCAGACCATCAGGCCCTGGGGATTTATCATCCTTCAGTCCCATCAGTCCATTCAATACTATTTCTTGCCTAATGCAAAATTCTTCCAGTTCCTCTATCTCCCTAGATCCTCTGTCCTCTAGTACATCTGGGAGATTGTTTGTGTCTTCCTTAGTGAAGACAGAACCAAAGTACCTGTTCAACTCCTCTGCCATTTCCTCGTTCCCCACAATAATTTCACCTGTTTCTGCCTTCAAGGGATCCACATTTGTCTTTACTAATCTTTTTCTCTTAACATACCTAAAGAAGCTTTTATTACCTTTCTTTATATTCTTGGCCAGCCTACCTTCGTACTTCATCTTTTCAGCTCGTATTGCCCTTTTTGTTACCGTTGTCCTTTGAAAGTCTCCCAATCCACTGGCTTCCAACTACTCTTTGCTATATTATACACCTTTTCTTTTAGTTTTATTCCATCCCAATCTCTCTTACTCCCCTTAGAATCAAATTAAATGATCCTGTATCTTCTGGATTATGCCTAGAAATTCCTGCCATTGCTGTTCCACCGTCATTCCTACTAGGATCCTTTTCCAGTCGACCTTGGCCAGCTCCTCTCTCATGCCTTCATAGTCCCCTTTGTCCAACTGCAGCACTGACACTTCTGATTTAATCTTCTCCCTCTCATATGGCAGATTAAAACTTAGCATATTATGGTCACTACCTCCTAACAGTTCCTTTACCTTGAGTCCCCTTATTAAATCTGGTTCATTGGACAACACTAAATCCAGAATTGCCTTCTCTCTGGAAGGTTCCAGTTCAAGCTGCTCTAAGAATCAATCTCGGAGGCACTCCACAAACTCCCTTTTTTGGGGTCCAGAACCAACCTGATTTTTCCAGTCCACCTGCATATTTAAATCTCCCATAACCACAGAGGCATTACCTTTGTTACGTGCCAATTTTAACTCCTGCTGCAACTTGCACCCCATATCCAGACCACTGCCCTCCAGCAGCCCGCAGCCGTCGCCTTATCTGCAGCCCGTGCTCAGCACCGGGCCTGGAGTTTCCACGCTGCAGACTCCCACACCCCCGGGTTTGACTGCGCTGGGTCCTAGTGCTAGTCACCCTAACCTTGGTAACTTCAGTGGCTGTTCCATTGGGTCTTCCCCATCCCCCTCAAACCATGTAACCCCAGCTCTTCCCCACCCACACTACAGTGTTCATGGCTCCCCTCCTCCCTGACCACCCCCCCAGCATGGACTCCCCCTCTCCGACACCGAACGGTCAGTCCTCAGCAGAGGTCTTACCTTTGTATCCTCCCGTCCCCACCTCAATGAGTTCCGCGCCCACCACGACTTGGAGCTCGTCTACCGTCGCCTCCGCCTCACAGCGTTCTTCCATGGGAAGGAGTCCTCGCCCCCTACTGATGATCCCTTTTCCCATCTCCAATGAACCCCCTCCTCGTGGAACCCCCCCATGGTCTTCCGGCTTTAGACCTTTTTATCCAAAACTGATATTGCAACATCAACCGCCTCAACTTCTCCACCAACCTGTCTCACTCCAATCTCTCCCCCCTGAACGTACTGCCATCGACTCACTGCGCAACAACCCAGACTGGGTTATCAAACCCGCCAACAAGGGATGTGCCGTGGTAGTCTGGCGGGTTGATCTCTACAAAGCTGAAGCCACGCGCCAACTCTCGGACACCTCCTCCCACTTACCCTTGGACCATGACCCCACAGACGAGCACCAGGCCACTATCTCTAGCACCATCACTGACTTCATCAACTCCCGCTCCCTGCCCCCCCGAGCCTCCAACCTCATTGTTCCCTAGCCCCACACGGCCCAATTTTACCTTCTCCCCAAAATCCACAAACCTGACTCTCCTGGTAGACCCATTGTCTCTGCCTATTAGTGCCCCACCGAACATATTTCCACATACCTTGACTCCATCCTATCCCCCCGGTTAAATCCCTCCCTACCTATGTTCAAGACACCTCAAACACTCTCCGTCGTCTCCGGGCATTCCATTCTCTAGGCCCCCATCCTCTCACCATGAACGTCCAGTCACTCTACACCTCCATCCCCCACCAGGATGGCCTCAAAGCTCTCCGGTTCTTCCTTGTCCAGAGAATCAACCTATACCCGTCCACTGATACTCTCCTCCGCCTAGCGGAGTTGGTCCTTACCCTCAATAACCTCGTTTGACTCCTCCCATTTCCTCCAATTAGAAGGCGTAGCTATGGGCATGCGCATGGGCCCCAGCTACGCCTGTCTCTTTGTTGGGTACGTCGAACAATCCTTGTTCGAGACGTACCAGGGCCCCATCCCCGACCTCTACCTCCGCTACATCGACGATTGCTTTGGTGCTACCTCCTGCACCCACACACAACTGACTGACTTCATCCGCTTCACCACTAACTTCCATCCGGCCGTTAAATACACCTGGACCATTTCCGACACTTCCCTACCTCACTATCTCCATCGCAGGTGATAGACATCTGACCGACAACCACTATAAACCCACTGACTCCCATGGCTATCTAGACTATTCTTCTTCCCACCCTGCTTCCTGTAAGGACTCCATCCCCTACTCCCAATTACTCCATCTATGCCGCATCAGCTCCCAGGATGAGGTGTTCCACACCAGGGCATCGGAAATGTCCTCCTTCTTCAGGGAACGGGGGTTCCCCTCCCCTACTATAGATGAGGCTCGCACCAGGGTCTCTTCCATACCCTGTAACACTGTTCTCTCTCCCCATCCTCCCACTCGTAACAAGGGCAGAGCCCCCCCTGGTCCTCACCTTTCACCCCACTAGCTGTCACATACAACAAATAGTCCTCTGTCATTTTCGCCACCTCCAACGTGACCCCACCACTCGCCACATCTTCCCATCTCCCCCCCCCCCCACCCCTCCCCCCCCCCCCGTCTGCTTTCCGCAAAGACCACTCCCTCCGCAACTCCCTGGTCAATTCTTCTCTTCCCTCCCGCTCCACCCCCTCCCCGGGCACTTTCCCTTGCAACCGCAAGAGGTGCTACACTTGTCGCTTTACCTCCCCCCTCCACTCCATTCAAGGACCCAAGCAGTCGTTCTAGGTGAGACAGAGGTTCACCTGAAACTCCTCCAACCTAATCTATTACATCCGCTGCTCTAGATGTCAGCTGATCTACATCGGTGAGACTAAGCGTAGGCTTGACGATCGTTTCGCCGAACACCTCTGCTCGATCCGCATTAACCAACCTGATCTCCCGGTGGCTCAGCACTTCAACTCCCCCTCCCATTCCAAATCCGACCTCTATGTCCTGGGCCTCCTCCATGGCCAGAGTGAGCAACACCGGAAATTGGAGGAGCAGCACCTCATATTCCGCTTGGGCAGTTTCTTGGGCAGTTTCTTGGGCTCCTTTCTTTTCCCCGTTTCCCCCCCCCCCCCCCCCCCTACATCAGTCTGAAGAACATTGCCTATTTCCTTCGCTCCATAGATGCTGCTGCACCAGCTGAGTTTCTCCAGCACTTTTGTCTACTGTTTGGGGGTCTGTAGATAACTCCCATTAATATCTTCTTACGTTACAATTCTTCAATTCTATCCACAGCGACTCTACATCGTCAGTTCCTATGTCACCCCTCGCAAGGGACTGAATTCCATCCCTCACCAACAGAGCTACCCCACCTCCTCTGCCCACCTGCCTGCCCTTTCTATTGGATGTATAACCCTGAATATTCTGTTCCCAGTCCCGATCCGCCTGCAGCCACGTCTCTGCAATCCCCACAATGTTATATCTACCAACCTCTAACTGAGCCTCAAGCTCATCCACTTTACTTCTTATACTTCGCGCATTCAAATATAATACTTTTAATCCATTACCTCACCTTTCACATCAATTCCTATTTCATTTTGCCATACCCTCCTATCCCTTCATGAGCTGTCTGTCCCGTTAATTCTGGTGTATTTCTTAACTTTTCCTATACTCTCTTTCCGTTTAACTCCATCCTTATATTTCCAATTTGTCTCCCCCCCCCCCAACTATTTAGTTTAAACCCACCCGTGTAGCAGTTGCAAACCTACCTGCCAGAATGCTGGTCCCCCACCTGTTCAGGTTCAACCAGTCCCTTTTGTACAATTCACCCGTACTCCAAAACAGATCCCAGTGGTCCAAATCCCTGACCCCAGCACCAGCTCCTCAGCCACACATTCAGATCCCCTACCTTCCCGTTCCTGCCCTCACCAGCACAAGGAACTCGAAGCAAATCGGAGATAACCACTCTGGAGGTCCTACATTTCAGCCTTCTTCCGAGCTCTCTAAAGTCACGCTGCAGAACCTCTTTCCTCTTCTTCCCGATGTCATTTGTGCCGACATGCACTACCACTTCCGGCTTCTCACCTTCACACTAGAGGATATCCTGTAATCGAACCGTGATGTCCTGGATCCTGGCATCAGGGAGGCAACACACCAACCTTGAAACCCGCCTGTTGCCGCAGAAACTCTTGTCTGTACCTCTCACTATGGAGTCCCTGACTACCACGGCTCTGCAGACGTCTGTGTCTTCGTCTTTGCCTCAGCGCCATGTTTCGACTCGCAGACGTGTCTTCTGTCCCGACGGTTTCCAAGAGGGTGAAACTGTTTTCAAGAGATACATACCCCGGGGTCTCCTGTACTCCAAGCTTCCTTCCCTTCCTCATCGTCACCCACCATCTCTCTTCCCGTATCTTCGGTATGACGATCTCGCTGTAGGTCCTGTCCAGGAAACTCTCGTTTTCCCAGATGATCCTGAGGTCATCAAGTTGCCTCTCCAGTGCCCCAACACGGTCCTTCAGGAGCTGAACCTGGACACACTGTCCACAGTTGTAGCACCCAGAGGCACCAGCAGTGCGCCTGACCTCCCACATCCTGCAGGCATCACACTGAATCAGCTTGCCTGTCATTCCATCACTGCGTCCGACCCTCTCCAACTTTGGCGTAGTCTCCTCCCTCAGCCTCCTCGCCGAAGTCTCTTTCGTCATAAAAAGTCAAGACCCTTCTTCAGACTGAGAGTCAGGGGTAAGGGAAACAAGAGATATAGATGGTAATGCAGAGAGATTATAGAACAAAGGTATGAAAGATATGGAATAAAGTAATGATGATAAAGGAAACAGGCCATTGTTAGCTGTGGGCTAGTGTAAACAAATACAGACATTGAGACTCAACAAGACGACTTTGAAGCTGGTGAGACCATGGTAGGGGACGGATAGAGCGAGAGGGGATGCAAGGGTTACTTGAAGTTAAAGAAATCAATGTTCATACCACTGGGTTGTAAGCTGCCCAAGCAAAATATGAGATGCTGTTCCTCAAATATGCCTCACTCTGACAATGGAGGAAAGGTCAGTGTGGGAATGGGAAGGGGAATTAAAGTGTTTGGCAACCGGGAGATCAGGTAGGTCCGGGCAGACTGAGCGAAGGTGTTCAGCGAAATGACAGCTGATGGGGGTGAAAGAAAAGGACTAAGGGGGCTGTCCCTGATGCGAATAGGAACAACTATGGTCCCCATTTTCCTTACCTTTAAGCCCATCAGTCGTCGAATACAACACCTAATCCTCCGACATTTTCGCCACTTCCAACGGGATCCCACCATTAGTCAGATTTTTCCATCTCCCTCCCGTTCCACCTTTCGCAGAGACCGCCCAGTCTACGATTTGTCTTGCCGATGGATAAGAGTCCACACCTTGAAGAACGGATACAGTAAATGGGGTTGGAAGAGGTGCAAGTGAACGTCTGCCTAACCTGAAAGGACTGTCGGGACCCCTGGACAGTCGAGGGAGGAGGTACAGGAATAGGTGTTGCATATCCTGTGGTTGCTGAGGAATGTACCTGGGGAGGGGATGGTTTGGGTGGGAAGGAATGAGTTAACCAAGGAGTTGCGGATGAAATGGTCTCTATGGAAGGCGGAATGGGGTGGAGATGGGAAGCTGTGGCTCGTGGTGGGATCCCGTTGGAGGTGGCGAAAATGTCAGAGCTACCTTCCCGATAGTCCTTTCAGGTTAGGCAGAGGTTCACTTGCACCTCCTCCAACCTCATCTTCTGCATCCGTTGTTCAAGGTGTGGACTCATACATCGGCGAGACCAAACGTAGACAGGGCGATCGTTTCGCTGAACACCTTCGCCCTTTCCGCCTGACCTACCTGATCTCCCAGACTGCCAAACACTTTTAATTTCCCTCCCCATTCCCACACTGACCTTTCTGTCCTAGGCCTCCTCCATTGTCAGAGTGAGGCCACGCACAAATTGGAGGAATGGCATTTCATATTTTGCTTGGACAGCTTACAATGGTATGAATATTGATTTATGTAACTTCAAGTAACCCTTGCATCCCCTCTCTCCATCCCTACCCCACCATAGTCATACCAGCTTCAAAGTTGTCTTGTTGAGTCTCGTTGTACTTATTTTCACCCAGCCCACAACTAACAATGGCCTGTTTTCTTTGTAATTGTTACTTTCTTGCATATCTTTCATTCATTTGTTCTATATCTCTCTACATTACCGTCTATATCTCTTGTTTCTCTTTCCCCTGACTCTCAGTCTGAAGAAGTGGCTCGACTTGAAACACCTATTCCTTTTCTCCAGAGATGCTGCCTGTCCCGCTGAGTTACTCCAACTTTTTGTGTCAATATTCGTTATCACCTGTCCTCCTAGCTTCAGGGGTTTGCTGGTATTTATTCCAAGGTCAGAAACACCCAGCAGCTTGGGTAGCAACCATGGAAAGGTAGAAGACTAACATCAGAAAAAAAGTATAAAGCAAAAGGAATATAAGGTGAGATTGTCATTTAGTTTAATGCTCTGTACAGTGAGTGATCACTCGATATATATTTGGTTTCTCCAATGTAGAGGAGACCTCTTTGCGCTCATATTTTAAGTTAAAACAGCATTAACTTTCATTCTGTGTCTTCCAGGGATGATGCAAATCGTATGATTCAGTTGATGCTGCTGAAATCTCTTCTCCAGGTAATGACTTCCTGAAAATATTCTCTCACTCCTACAATGCAGATACCTGACTACCCAGAAGCTGAAAGACAATCACTTTTGTCTCTAAATTCTAATCTTCTGGCCTGCCAATTCACCAAAGTCCTATTTGATTCCACCACAAGGCATACCAAAATTCCTCAATCAGGAGAGCTGTAGCAGAGACCTTGTGTTTCCTGCAGCCTCGGGAGACATCCACCAGTTTCCTCTAGATGTTACTGGCTCAAGTTGTGAGATGGACAGTATAGAGGGAACTGTGAACACAAAACAATAAAAACAGGATTAGGCCCGCAGGCCCATCAAGCCTGTCCGGCCATTCAATATGGTCTTGGCTGATCTACACTGGTGTCAACTCCTCTCCAGCATCACTTCCTTTAGCCCTCAATCTTTCACCACCTTAAATATATCCAATGATCACCCTTGGGGACAGAGGGTTCCAGAGATTCACCGTGTTCTGTGTGCAAGTTGTGCTCTCCCAATCCGTCCTGTTGAGGATCTATCAGCAGGTTTAGTGCATATTTCACTATTAGGTTAATAGTGAGTGTTGGGTGTGTTGTAGTTCAGTACATTGTTGTTTGTAACTTTGACTGCTCCTCAGAGGTTTCACTTTACACACCAGCCCCTTGCTATGTATTTTCTGCCTATAGGTAACGATTGGGTTCCAGAGCAAGAACCTGTTAGCAACCCTGCCCACCTCCTTCTTGGAGTCTCTTCTGTCTGCCTCATTAATGGAGGATACAGAACTTCGACTCCTGGTCATCGAGATCCTCCTCAGTCTGATCGACCGACAAGAAAACAGACGCAAGTTCTCTCACGTCAGGTGTGTGACAAGTGGGCCGTCCGTTCTGCGCAGGCCCACCCTTGAACCGCCAACCTTGTTCCTTCTGCTTGCTTCTTCTGCGGGGATGCTGCTTTGTATCGGCTTCTGGTAATGCCACCTGTTTGTGAAACTGCACAAAGTTCCTGCATTCATTCTCAGTGCAGCCTTTCCAAGTGAATGCATAAAGGATGCACAGCAAGTAGTTCAGGGCAAAAGTCACAGACCAAATGTTTCTCCTTCTCTGATATTGCCTGAGTTGCAGAATATTCCCAACTATTTCTACATTTCTTCTTTCTTCATATTTCCGACTGCATTCCCTCATCAAACACATCGCCTCACTCTTCTCCAGATTTCATGTCCACCCAAGCCTTTCTTTAAAATACCTCCCCAGACTATCCACAACCAATTTAGTTATCAACTAGACTAAGTGGGACCCGTTGGGTCCCAGCATCACACAGGAGAGCTGGTCCCCCAACGCAATATTCCACCTCTCCACCAATTCCAATATTGGTGGCCAATGGGGGCTTTCTGGAGCGCTGGTATGGGTGTTGTGCGCTGAAGGGACTGGTTTCCAGAGGGCTAGTGTGGACATTGTGGGCTGAATGGATTCTTGGGCTAGTGGCTCAGTCACTCAAGGCTCACTCAGTTGGCAGCGTGCAAGGCCACATAGCGACCTCTCCCTCCCCATCTTGCAGAGACTGAGCCACGCCCGCACTTCCAGGTTTTATAGTCCTTTCCCCCCTCCCACCAGAAGGGACGTGGCCTTCATGACGTAATTGACAGGAGAGAGAATCTCAACATTTTTTAAACACTAATAACTCTTTTATTTTTCATCAATGGGAAAAGTCCTTGGCACCTGATGAGCGGAGGGGGACTCTGAGTAAGATGGACAAAAATCACAGCCGTACGTGGTAGTGTTTTTTCTAACATCAATATAAAGCACAAACAGGAAGTGGTCAAGGTTAGACTTTATATTATATAGAAGGCAAGGCAGCTTTAATTAGGCAAGGCAGCTTTAATTAGGCAAGGCAGCTTTAGCACTTTCAAACCAAAGGCAACACAGCTTTAGCGCTTTCAAACCAAAGGCAACACAGCTTTGGCACTTTCAAACTACATTTTCAAACCACATTAAGGGCACTGACAGGTCAGTAAACCACTCAGTTTAGTAGACATGTGTTCAGTGTTATTCACAGCTGAGACTGAGATTTGCGACCTCTCGCTCCCCCATCTTGCAGAGAACTAAGGCACCTCCACACTTCCGGGTTTTATAGTCCCTCCGGAAGGGGCATGGCCTTCAGGGGAGAGAATCTCAACATTTTTTAAACAGTAATAACTCTTTTATTTTTCATCGATGGGAAAAATTCTCTTGCCCTGCGCAGCGGAGGGGGACTCTGAGCAAGATGGCCAAAAATCACAGCCGTAAGTGGCAGCACTTTTCCTAAAATCAATATACAGAGCAACAGGAAGTGGTCACGATGAGACTTTTAGTAATATAGATGTCATCCTGCAAAACCATGCCCCTGTATTAATATCTCTCATGGAAGTGTGGAGCCTGAGGAACCTAACCACACCGCTACTAAACTCCTCTCAGTCCTTACCCTTTGTTCCTGCCGCATGGACCATTTTGAAACAACTCACCACTCTACCTTCATCCCGGGCTTTTACTTTTCTGATCTACTTGCTTTGTGAGGCTTTGATAAACACCCAGCTCAAATTCATGTAAACTACATCGGTGGGCTACCCTTCATCTGTCCAGATGCTATTTAACTAGTGTAGTCAGGTCTTTCGCAAGCAGGTCCATGCTGACTGTCCTAATTAATCTACACTCTCTGAATGCTAATTTCTGCCGACCATCAGAGTCTTTTGCAATGATAGGTTTAGAGCGATATGGGCCAGATAGGACTAGCATAGATGCGGGAATCCTGGTCGGCATGGACAAGGTGGGCCGAAGGGGAATTAAAGTGACATGCATGGTCCACCAGTGGTTGAGGTGCAGCCAAGTACTCTGTGCCATACATTTGTCATTCTGGTCTATAACCTTCATAACCTCTTTCCTCCTTCTTTAAACAGCTGCTTAAAGCCTCCTCTTCAATCTTCTATTCACTATTTCCAGTTTCCCTTCAAGTGACTTAGTTTATCAAGTACCAGGTGCTTACCTGTTCAAGGACCTGGTACTTCATAAAATCGCACAGTACAGAAATGGACTCTTCCACCAGCCGCTTCCATATCAACTGTGGTGCCTATCTGTGCTAATTCCATTTGTCTGCATTTGGCCTGTATTAGACTTTCCTATCCAGGTACCTGTCCAAACACTTTTTAAATGTAATCGTATCTAATACTCCTAACTCCTTTTCATAGAAACATAGAAAAATAGGTGCAGGAATAGGACATTTGGCCCTTCGAGTCAGCACCGCCATTCAATATGATCATGGCTGATCATCTAAAATCAGTGCCCCATTCCTGTTTTTACCCCATATCGCTTTATTCCTTTAGCGCTAATAGCTAAATCTAACTCTCTATTGAAAACATCCAGTGAATTGGCCTCCACTGCCTTCTATGGCAGAGAATTCCACAGATTCACAACTCTGGGTAATATTCCAGGTCTCACCAGGGCCCTGTACAACTGTAGTAGGACCTCCTTGCTCCTAAACTCAAATCCTCTCGCTATGAAGGCCAACATGCCACTATCTTTCTTCACTGCCTGCTGTACCTGCATGCTTACTTTCAATGACTGATGTACAAGCATGCCCCGGTCTCGTTGCACCTCCCCTTTTCCCAATCTGACACCATTTAGATAATAATCTGTTTTCCTGTTCTTGCCACCAAAGTGGATAACATAACAATTATCCAAATTGTACTGAATCCGCCACACATCTGCCCACTCACCCAACCTATCCAAGTCACCCTGTAGCGTCACAGAATCCTCATGGCAGCTCACGCTACCACCCAGCTTTGTATCATCCGCAAACATGGAGAGGTCACATTTAATTCCCTCAATAAATCGTTAATATATATTGTAAATAACTGGGGCCCCAGCACCGAGCCTTGCGGCACCCCACTAGTCACTGCCTGCCATTCTGACAAGGACACGTTAATTCCTACTCTTTGCTTCCTGTCTGCCAACCAGTTCTCCATCCATGTCAATACCCTACCCCCGATACCATGTGCTCTAATTTTGCACACTAATCTCTTGTGTGGGACCTTTCCAAAGGCTTCTTGAAAGCCCAGTTACACCACATCCACTGGCTCTCCCTTATCCATTCTACTTGTTACATCCTCAAAAAATTCAAATCTGACTTTTACCATGTTGAAAGCACGAACAAAATACTGTGTGCGTGTGTGTGCATGTACGTGCATGTCGCGTGTGTGCATTCATCCTGTTGTGTATGTACCTGTGTGTACGTGTCCTGTTCTATGCGCCCAACTATTCTGTGGCTGGCTGTGTTTCCTTTTGCTCCTCAGTCTTATTTCCGACGTCTCTGCCCTGATGCTGAAGGTAGAAAAATGCTCTCGGCAGGATACACTCTTTATGAAGAAGGTAAGTGTTTGCCTGGTTTACTGACCACTGTGTTGACACGGCGTGGGTATAGCAGAAAGACCAAGAGCAATCCGTGATCTGTCAAACAAAGGCCTATGAGGAAAATAAAGAAAGCAGTAAAGAACTCAAGCAGGGAATTAGGAGAGCCAGAAGTGGGCCATGAAATGTTATTTGCAAGTCCGAATAAAGACAATCCCAAGGCTTCTTTGACATAGAGTCACACAACACGGACATTAAAAACAAGTTGTACATTCTAATTCATACATTAAAACCAAGTGGGTAACCAGGGAGTGGGTATGGCCACTGAAGGATAACGGAGGGAATTTATGCTTGGAGTCAGGATATTGTCCAGGTACTACATGACCATCCTGCATAGGTATTCACCAAAGGAAAGGACATGTAGGAGAATGTGATCAGATGAGTATAGAGATACAGCTTGGCAACATGTCGATACCGATCATTGTGCCTACCTATACTTGTCCCACTTGCCTACATTAATGTTGTATCCCTCTGTGCCCAGCTCATTCAAATATCTGTCGGATGCCTCTTCCAGCATGGGTCAGCTAGGGGAGCTGGTAATACTGTCCACTGTGATTGAAGTTGATCTCTTCTCGTACAGCACTCACAGACCTTGTACAGATATATCTACATGAGCTGTAAGCAGCAGAATAACTCTTACATCCATTACGATGCCATCTATGCCATGTTGGCCGTCATCAGTATGGAGCTAGCCAATGAAGAAGTGATGGTGGACCTGATCCGTGTGGTATTGGCCCTTCAGGTAGGTCCAGTGAGGAAGGGTGGGTGTGATCCCTGTAGGGGGGAGGGGTGTGTGATCCCTGTAGTATTGGTCCATCATAGAGGGGTGGGTGTGATCTGTGTGGTGTTGGCGCTCCTATTGCATTGCTCTCACTATCTAGTCACCAGGAGAATGCACAAATTCTACTTGGAGAGCAGCTGAGGCCAGGAATGAACCGAGGTCATTGACTCTGTTGCCAACTACTCTTCTCGCTACTGTTTTGTGCATTGATTTATCTCTTGACGTATGATCTCCACGCAGCTGGGAGGCAACAATGGAAACTGAAAAGGTCTCTCCCTTTGACAGGAGCTTTCCCTGAACAATGATGATTGCCTGCCTGTGTGGAACCGTTGTGCAATACATGCTCTTGCCTCTGCTTACCTGTACTTCATCAGCCAGCTCACCACCCTACCTGCCTTCTGCCAGAACATCCAGCAGGTAAGGTGACATGTTGGGGTGTGAATCACTGGGAGAGTGACCCCATCTCCTCTATCATGGACACCTGCCTTCCTCTGACACTGCAGCCAAACAGAGGAACTTTTTTATTTTCTCCCTTCTACCTTGTTGCTTCTGTCCCTCTATTATGGCCCACTGAATCCTTGCACTGGGTCCCACCCCCTGCCCTGTCAGTCTAAACATGACCTTTCCTACACTTTCTTTCCCGTTAACTGAATGGATACGCTTCCACATCGTTGACTGCACCCCCCCCAACATTTTAGGTTAAACCCTCCCGTGTGACACTAGCAAACCTGCCTGCCAGAATGGCAGTCCCCCTCCAATGAAGGTGCAACCCGTCCCTTTTGTACATGTCACCCCCACCCCAGAAGAGATTCCAGTGATCTAGAAATCTAAATCCCTGCCTAAATCCTGCACCAACTCCTCAGCCAGACATTCAGACCCCCTATCTCCCTGTTCCAACCCTCACTAGCACAAGGTTCTAGAAGCAACCCAGAGATAACCACCCCAGAAGGCCTGCTTTTCAACCTCCTGCCGAGTTCTCTACATTCACGTTGTAGAACCTCCTCCCTCTTTTTACCTAGATTATTTGTGCCTACATGCACAACTACTTCCGGCTGCTCCCCGTCCCTCTCGAGGATGTTGTTAAGTCGGTCTGAGACGTCTCAGGGACAGGCTAAGCAACATCAAAGTTGCTACGGCAGACCAATGATCGTTCAGCCAGTTCACCAGGCTGGGTGGCACAGTGGCACAGCAGTAGAGTTGGTGCCTTACAGATCCGGGTTCCATCCCGACTACGGGCGCTGTCTGTACGGAGTTTGCACGTTCTCTCCGTGACCTGCGTGGGTTTGCTCCAAGATCTTCAGTTTCCTCCCACACTCCAAAGGCGGGCAGGTTTGTAGGTTAATGGCTTGGTGTAAGTGTAAAGTGTTCCCGGTGTGTGTAGGATAGTGTCAGTGTGTGGGGATCGCTGGTCGGTGCGGACTCGGTGGGCCTGTGATGTATCTCGAAACTTTTAAAAAAACGTACTCCACTTCAGCCCACCTTGTTCATGCAGCCCCACTAATTCAATGTTCCCACATTAGCCCTGTGTTCCTCCACTCCTTCCCTATCCAGGTACTTCTACAAATGCCATTTTAATAGTAAGATTAAATGAGAACTTACCAGTTCGAAGTTTGATCTGTATTTTATGAGGAGTTACGATGAGGGATTACGTGAAGACCCCGTCCAGCACGCATGCGCGACATTTCTTCAAAGCAGCGGTGTGGATTCACAGAAAACACAACAATTGAAATAAATATAGTAAAGAAAAAATAAGAACTTAATTACCAGTTGATCTGTATAATAGAGGGTGGGAGCGGAGGGCACGTAATCCCTCATCGTAACTCCTCATAAAATACAGATCAAACTTCGAACTGGTAAGTTCTCATTTAATCTTACTATTTTACTTCGGAGTCACGTGAGTGACTACGTGAAGACTTCAAAGCTCTGTGAATCCGAACCGTGAACCAGCTCATGCTTCACTCACTGCCTGAAGACCTTAGAGGGAGGAAGCATGTTATACAATCAACAATAACCTGTTTGTGAACAAAAAAGGTTTATTAATAATAACAAAAAACAGAGAGCTCCCCCGGGCTTAAATTAAATATTATCTGCAGACTCTAAAATTCTGTCTGCAAATGTAGCAGGCTCCGCCAGCGGCTTATTATAAAACCTTTGGAAAGTTCTCTCCGAGGACCATCCTGCTCTGGCCAGAATATGGTCCATAGGCACATCCATTCGCCTAGCCGCCGACGTAGATGCAGCCCTGGTGGAATGAGATTTGTAAACAATAGTATCGATTCCCGCGGACTTAAGCACCTGCTTGAGCCACCTTGAAATGGTTTGGCTCGTCACCTGACCATGAGGCTTCTTGTGGCTTATCCATAAGGCTTTTTCTCTCCTCTTAAGTTATATGTTGTGTCTATGTAATTGGCGAGATGGGTCTTGGCACACAACCGTGGGTCAGGTGAATATGCCCGGAACTCCATTACTGGAGGCGTGGTACCTGGTCTAGATTGTTTGACCAGCCCCTGAATGTGAAATGTGATACAGTCCAATGACTCTGTCATGCTGTCCAGCCTCAGAAGGTGGAGGGACTGTACCCTTTGAGCTGACACTAGTGCCATGAGCATGACTGATTTCAGTGTAAGTTGTTCCAGCGTGAGTGACCTGGGTGGTGGCCATCCCCTAAGGTACGTCAGTACAATGCTGACATCCCAGATCTGAGTGTACCTAGGCCTAGGGGAATTGGTGTTAAAAATGCCCCTCATGATTTTGACCACTAGTGGATGGGACCCCAAAGTCAGTTGTCCTGCTGCTGGAACCAAATAAGCTGACAACGCACTCCTGGCTGTATTAATGGCGCTGTAGCTGAGTCCTTCTCGATGTAATCCAAGCAGAAACTCCACAACACTGGTGGCTGTAGCTGTAGTGTAGGTAGTTCCTGTTTTGGAGCAATACCGTTCCCATTTTCTTATGTTGGTCAGGTATTGTCTCCTGGTGGACTCCCGGTGAGATGCGGCCATCATGTTTATGGCGTCCTCAGACAGTCCCAGGCCCAGTAGAGGTCTTTTTAAAATCTGCAAGCCAGGAGATTGACTCTGTCATGGCACGGGTGACTAATGCCTGACACTGGGTGGATTAATAACTGTCGACTGCTGGGGAATTCCAACGGTGTTTCAACAGCCATATCGAAAGCCACTGGGAACCAGTCGGGTTCAGTCAGGCCAGTCAGGTATTATCAAGATTCCTGAAGCAGAATCCAATTGAATCTTGCGTAATACCCGACTGATGAGGCAGAAAGGAGGGAAGACATAAAAGAACATTTTCCCCCAATGCAGCGAGAATGCATCAACTGCTGCTGCCTCAGGGTCTGGTTCCCAAGCGACATACGTTGGTACCTGGTGATTCAGCCTGGATGCAAATAAATCGATATCTGGTGTGCCATATTGCTTAGTAATTTCAGCAAATACTTTGGGATTTAACATCCATTCGATGTTATCATTGAATCTGCGTGACCTGGTGTCTGCCACTGTATTTTGCTTACCTGGTAGGTAAGTTGCTGATAACCAAATATGCCTTTTAACACACCATTGCCAGATTAGGTTGGCCAAATTGTCACACGATATCGACTTTACACCACCCATGTGATTGATATAAGCCACCACCGTGGTATTATCTAATTGCAACCGGACATGTGCATGATGCGTATTAGATGAATATGCTTTTAACCCATAAAACGCACCCAACATTTCTAAGTAGTTGATACCCCGTGTCTGTAGGCAAGATGATTCAAATTTAGTCCATCTGCCCCCTGTGCTGGATTGCATGTTAGTTGCTCCCCAGCCCAAAGCACTGGCATCCGTTTGAATGGTTAATACTGGGTTGGTGATCATTATGGGACTGGAGCTGAGCCTTACGTTCCTTGCCCACCATTGTAACTCTGGAATGGATTCAGCAGTTAAACTCATAGCTCGGTCAAAGTGACCTGAGTTTTGCTTTAGTGCATGCACTTTTGCTCTTTGCAAATTTTGATAGTGCAAAGGCCCAAATTGTACAGCTGGAAAAGCTGCTACCATTTTGCCAATAACTCTAGCTACCTCCCGTATGGTTGGCTGATGTTTATTCATGAGTTCGTTGCATGATAGCGCCAATTCTGATGCTTTCCCCTTCGGCAGAGTTACAATCATGCGAACAGTATCAATCGTAAATCCAAGATAGTCCATGACAGTGGACGGTGTAAAATTGGATTTATCTGGATGTATGACAAACCCCAAAGTTTCAAACAAACGTTTGGTGGCTGCTACTGCCAGAATGGCTGTCTCCAAGGTTTTTCCCACTATTAAAATGTCGTCCAAATACGCCATGACTATATGCTTTTGTTTCCTCAATAATGCCAAGGCAGGTTTTAAGGTTTTAGTGAACAGCCTTGGAGCAGAGGTTAGCCCATTTGGTAAGGCTTTAAATTGCCATAGCTGTTTCATCCAGATACATTTTAAGTATTTACGATGCTCCTTATGTATGGGTACTGAGTAGTAGGCATCTTTTAAATCAATGCTTGCTAGAAAGTACCCTCTAGAAACCAATAGTCTGGCTGTTTCAAAAGTATCCATCTTGAAATGTATATACCTGACAGACTTGTTTAAAGTAGTTAAGTCAATGATGATGCGTCGTCCACCATCTTTTTTAGTTTTAGTGAAAATATTAGACACAAATTCCAAAGGTTCATGTTTTTGTTCTTTCAATGACACCTTTTGCTTGTAACCTCATCAGTTCAGCTTGACCCTCTTGTTTCTCTTTGACTGAGAGGGTGAATACCCTTTTGGGTATATGCTGAACTGGTGGAATGTTTCATGAACAAAGTCAATTTTGTAGCCATGAACGCTGCTGAGTATATACTTGTCACTAGTGATGGATTCCCATGCATCCAAAAAACAAGTGCAATCTCCCCCCTGTTAGTATAGAGCCCCTACTGCTCATATGCTGAGAGGAACCAGACCCACCTACCTCCATGGTTATTGGTGCTTCTTCTTCTGCCTCTTCGCTGGGCGATGAGGCGTCTGCTGGCCTGTAGAGGGTTGATGTTGATCTTGATGTTGTTGGGGGTGGCGCATTTTCCATGGGGTCCGCTCTGGGCCCTGGCCTAAAAAAGGCTTACGGGGAATGGTTGCGGACCCCGAGCTTTCACCAGTCCCATAGTGTGGTTGACGACTGGTGGACGCCATGGGGTACTGCCGCCTGGGTTTGTTAGGTCTGCTCGGTCCTAAACCTGCCCTCACGAGACCAAAGGTCTTGGATTCTTCCTCTAGGTCTTTCACCTTTTTTGGAAGGTCTTTCCCAAAGAGCAGAATTAGGAGGTTCTGAACCCGGTGTTTTGCAAAGTCCCGCAAAATTAGGGTTGAGGGCAGGCTTGATAATTTCCTTCCGTAAATTGTTTATTTCATATTGAGTGGTGCACAGCAGAGCTAATGTGTCTTGCTGATTTGTGGGGATGTCCACACCATCAATGGACCGAGCATAAGATGTTATTCCTGCAGTCAGGAGTTTAAGGATTTTCTGGAGCTTCAACTCCAGGTTCCTGATGTTCTGCCCCAAATGTCCCCAAATTTGGCTGTTTACAGCGGGTACATTTAATGATGTACAATTTACTGGGGGTGTATATAGTTCAAGAGCCTCATTGACCACCTGTTCTTGTAGGGGTTTTGAGGACAGGTGGTCAATGCTGGCTGCAAGTTTCGGCTCTAATGGCCGACCCGCTTGTGGAATGGCCACGTAGCGGTTGACCACACCCAGCAGCTCTTCCTGATCCTGTACACCCTGCGTACTCCCGAAATCTTCAGCCAGTGACCCCTCTTCTTGACCAGCCCAGACCTGGTCGCCAATGCTGCCTTCAAAAGAAGGTGAAGCAATGGCCAGTGCCGTAAAAGGCACTGCGGGAGTGCCTGAACTCCCTTGGCGAGTCTGCTGCTGCTCTCTCAGCAGATCTCGCTGGAGCAATTGCTCCATAAGCCGTTCCATGCAGCTTAGGCGGCTGCCTGTGTCGCTCTCGAGCGGTGAGGCATCTTCATCCGAATCGTCGGACACTACCGCCCGGTTCTGGCTGCAGGTACCTCCAGACCGCTGCTCAGGCAGCACTAGCGGTGCTGGGCTCGGCTCGGTAGTTATACATGCCGCCTCTTTCCCCCCCTCCAAAGAGCATTTCTCAACGGAGGACGAACGGGGGCGAGCTGCAGACTTCTTTCCTCTGGCCTTGCTCATTCTTCCTGGAACACAAGCACCACAGAGAAAAGACACACGGCCACGGTAAAACTTACCTGTCGGCCCGACTTTTCGATTTGTAGCGGGAGCGCCTTGGACTCCCGTCCGTCGCGCATGCGTGCTGGACGGGGTCTTCACGTAGTCACTCACGTGACTCCGAAGTAAAACTGTAATTTTACTTCGGAGTCACGTGAGTGACTACGTGAAGACCCCGCCAGCACGCATGCGCGACATATCGTCGAACGCATTGCGGAAGCGACAGTCGGGAGGAGCGCCGCTCCTCCAGCGCAAGTTTTGAAAACTTACTGAAGGTAAGTCTTACCTTTTCTGGTGAGCGTGGCGACTCGGTGTGATTTCTTTTTCAGGAGGAAGCACCATGGAGTCGCGCAAGGGAGAGCAGCAGCTGATACCGCTGCTGTGGAAGCAGCCAGCAGCGTGCCGTCTCTCCAGAGCTGCAGGTGCTGCCAGCAGCTGCCGGCTTCTCGCCGCTACAGACCGCAGGTGCGCCGCGGTCGGCGGCAAAACCACCCGGAAGTCGGACAGGACCGTTGACTCAGCTGGGTCCGGACCTGAAGACACCCCATTCCCGGATAGGGATGGCGGGCGTCTTTCCCGCGGGAGCGGGTGGGGAGCAGTGCTCCAGCGTGACCTGCTTATGCAGGGGCAGAGTCACAGTGGGTCTCCTCGCAGACCCACGGCAGCATCCTTTCAAGGACTGCCAAATGTCTCACCCTCTTCGCAGGGGAGCATTAGGGGTCAGAGCTGGGCTGACCCTGAAGAAGGGGCAATGGCTGAACAGTCAACTGTGAGGGGTGCCAGAAGAGAGAGCAGCAGAAGATTTGTGGGAACACATGCTGTACCAACTCAGGAAGGACTGCCAATACAAAGCTGCAAGCCAGTACAAAATACATGGCTACAAACCAGCTACAGGAGCAAGCCATTAACTTTATGGCTGGGAAGTACATTGCTCCAGAGAACTCCTTTCTCTTAAAGTACCAGCAGTCTATGACCCCATCTGGGGCAACAGGAGCCCATCTATAAGGAGCCAGGAGGGGAAGCTCCAGAGGAAACTGCTGGCTGCTAAAATCACAGCAGTACCAGGACAACTGATGGGGTTGATTTGCCTGAAGAGTTACGTGATGCTCTAGCAGACTGTGTAATACTCAGTGGAGATTAACAGTTACAGGAAGAGCATCATCAAGAAGTGCGGAATTATGCAAAACAAGTAGCACACAGGCGCCAAAATTGCTGTTGGGGGACCTCCCGAAGCAGGTGAAAGACCTGCATGAGGAAGCCAAGGCTATAGGCCTGATCAAGGTGCCAAGCACCTCTAAAACCCACTATCAACAGCGGCAGCACCCCTACACACCCACCAGACATCGGTGCTATGGAAGACCATCTGGTGGTGAAAGCTCGAAGGCCGGCCCACCTGCACAGCGGTCTTTCAGACCATGGCCCAGCCCGGCCTTCATGGAAAATGCGCCAACCCCACAACGCAGCAACACAATACCAGAAGAAACAACTGCGGAGACAACCCACACAACACCGGTAACCATGGAGGTAGGTGGGTCTGGTTGTCTTAAAAAACATTGCATGTCCGATTCATCAAAAGTTGGGGGACGGTTACACTTGTTTCATCATGTGTGCTGCACTTTTACCTCTGAACTTTTACATACTCGGAAGTATTCAGAATTACAAAATTGAATTTGTATACGAACTACCGTCCCAGTTCAGCATACGCCTAGCAGGAAGTTCATACTTCACAAAAAGAGAGAACAGCAGGCCATGCTGAACTGTTAAACACAAAAGGGAATTGAGAAAACAATCAGAGAATTTCAAGAGTTCGTATCAAATATATTTAGAAAAAACTAAAAAGATGGCGGTTGCCGTATCATTACAGATTTGACTGAACTAAATACTTCCGTTCAGTATGCCCATTTCAAATTGACACGTTTGTCACAAACAGGATCATCGTAAATACCTGAAATTTATCTGGATGGGACAGCTATGGCAGTATGCCTTACCCAATGGGTTGTCATCAGCACCCAGGCTATTACAAATTTATTAAAACCAGCTTTAGCATACTTAAAGAAACATAACCATATCGTCATGGCTTACCTGGATGATATTCTCATTGTAGGTGAAAATTGGAGCTGGCTACATTGGTGGTATCAGCCACAACACAGGGATTTAACGTACATCCAGATAAATCAAAATTGGAACCCTCCACTACCATGGATTATTTGGGGTTCACTATTGACTCTGTTCATATGTCTATCACCTTGCCACCAAACAAAGTGACAGACTTGATGGGAATATGCAAAAGCCTCACTGGTATCAGGGAACCATCCATTCGGCAAGGAGCAAGAGTGATTGGGAAATTGGTGGCTGCGTTCCCAGCAGCACAATTGGACCACTCCATTATTAAAACCTGGAAGAGGGAAATTTTAGCTCTCAAAAATCATGCAGGCCATTTCAATAGGCCTATGCAACTACCAGGGAAAGCAAAATCAGAATTAAACTGGTGGATAGAAATGCTCAGCATTATTCTAACCCCATCACCCCATTCTATATCCCTAGGGTACATTACAGACTGATGCCAGTGCTAAAGGTTGGGGAGCAACTAATACCACCGCAAGTTGTGGTGGCAGATGAGTGCACAAAAATTATTCTGTTTAAAGCACTAGGAATTAATTATCTAGAAATGCTGGTAGCGTTTCATGGACTCAGGGCCTACTGCTCAGATGAGCACCAGTTGCATGTACGGTACAAATTGATACCACAGTGGGGGCCTATATATAATCATATGGGTGAAATAAAGTCGATATCATGTGATGAATTGGCTAATAATATCTGGCACTGGTGTCTGGGAGAGAGATTTGGATCTCAACCACTTACCTTCCAGGTAAGCTAAATACAGTGGCAAACACCAGGTCACGTAAATTCAACGACAACATTAAATGGATGTTGGATTGGAAAGTGTTTACAGATATTATAGACTGGTATGGGACACCAGATATCGACCTTTTTTCCATCCAGACTAATTCACCAACTACCAACATATGTTGCTTGGGAACCAGACCCAGGGGCAGCAGCGATGGACGATTTCTCGCTGCATTGGGGGGGTTTTTGTTTTGCTATGCATTTTCCCCTTCTGCCTCATCAGGCGAGTCTTACAATAATTAAACAAGACGCCGCAACGGGTACCATGGTTCCCAACAGTACAAAGATGGTCTCAGAACCCTGCATCTGGATCAACAACGGCCAAGGAGGTTGGCACACCCCGTGCGGGAAAGTATCCGTGCCATGACTGTATGAACTTGTTGATTTGCAGTTTCTGAACAGGCCATTTCTGGGATACGGACTCTCCGACAGGACGATCAATGCCATCTCAGCGTCGTGCAGGGAGTCCACGAGAAGACAGTACCTGACATATGTCAGGAAATGGGAAGTGTTCTGCACCAGGATGAACACTACATATGACTCAGCCACCAACACTGAAGTGCTGGAGTTCTGGCCACCCTTCATTTCGATGAAGGATTGAGTTACAGTGCCATTATTGTGCAAGGAGTGCCCTATCTAATATCTGGGCAGAGGGAGTGATCACCTGGCTATAGGATCACACCCACTAGTACCTAAACGAATGAGGGGTATTTGTACTCTATTCCCCCCCCAGGCCCAGATGCACCCATATATGGGACATAGGTAGTACACCATGTTACGAGGATGGACACCAATATCGGGGCTCACTCTGGACAAACTAATATCCTAGATGGGAATGATTATGGCACTTGGGTCAGCACAACGGGTCCAGTCCTTACACAAGCTAGTATAGGACGTCATGTCTGTCACAAATGGCAGATAACCTGCTACATACAGGGGTACTTAAACAAGACGACCCGGTTCCTCTGGCCAATATTAGAGTTCTGGCCTATCCTGCAGATAGTCGGCCCTGCATAGTGACACATATTTTCCAATATATAGTCACCAAGACACTTATGGGCACGGAGAGAGCTTTCTCATTAGCCATAAATGCCCTCACCTAAGGTCACAGTGCAAACCATATCCAGATGGTTAGGGTGGTATTACGTGCAGTGGTGGATACTAATGTTTCAAATCTCACTCCACCAGGGCTGCATCTACATCGGACGCTAGGATGATGGGAGTTCCTATGGACCACATCCTTGCCACAGAGGGGTGGAGCAATGAACGCATTCAATGCTTTATAATAAACCCGTGGCCGATCCTGAGACGTTTGCAGGGAAAAATTAAGTTCTGTAAAATAAATTACCCAATGTGGGGCATATTATTTTAGGTATGAATAATACCTTTATTGTTTTTCAGCACAGTGTCGTGTGTGAAATACGTTCATCCTCCTTCCCAGAATGGCAGTGTGTGAGCATGGTCTCGTTCCAGGGCATGAAATCACAGAGCTTTGAAATCTTCACGTAGTCACTCACGTGACTCCGAAGTAAAATAGTAAGATTAAATGAGAACTTACCAGTTTGAAGTTTGATCTTTATTTTATGAGGAGTTACGATGAGGGATTACGTGCCCTCCGCTCCCAAAACCCTCTATTATAAAGTTCAACTGGTATGGAAGTTCTCTCTTATCTTACTATATTAGTCTACTCTGGTATCTGTGATTTCACACCACTGCTTTGAAGAATGTCGCGCATGCGTGCTGGCGGGGTCTTCACGTAATCCCTCATCGTAACTCCTCATAAAATAAAGATCAAACTTCAAACTGGTAAGTTCTCATTTAATCTTACTATTATTTCTGCTTTTACCATCTACTTGTGCAGCTTATTCCACGTAACCGCCCTCTGTGGGAAAAACATGCCCTCAGATATTCTTTAAACTTTTCCCTCTCACCTTAAAACAGTGCCGACTACTTCTGGATTCCCCTATCCTGAGAAAAAGGCTCTGACTGTCTATCCTATCTATCCCCCTCCACTCGCTCTTTCTTACTACAGCCCTCCATTTCAATTGACATTCTGATGAATCGTATCTGCATTCATTTGCTACCACATCTTTCCTGTAGTTCTGGTAATCTCTTATCATATATTAGAACCCAGATGTCATACTGGTGACTCCCTCCAAGGCCTATGTAGCCTCCTTCCACTCCTTCCACTTCCTCCAAATCAAAGACGTAGCCATGGGCACTCGGGTGGGCCCCAGCTGTGCCTGATTCTTTGTCGGGTACATTGAAGAATCCATGTTCCATGTGTACACTGGCGCTATCTCCAAACTCTATCTCCATTACCATTGATGACTACATCAGGGCTACCTCCTGCACCCATGCAGAACTCATAGACCATTAACTTTACCACCAATTTTCACCCTGCACTGAAATTCACTTGGATCTTCTCAGACACCTCCCCCCCTTTTCTTGATCTCACTGTCTCCATCACAGGAGATAGGCTGTTGACTGACATCTATCATCATATCATATCCCTCCCTCCCTCTCCCACCCTTCCTCCCTCTCCCCCCCCTCTCCCCCACTCAAAGGCACGTTCGGGGAACAGATCCAACAGGTCTGCACTTGGTCTTCTAGTATCTATTAAAACTCTGTGTGTGTATGTCATTTTGCCTTTGAAACGTATCTCCTCGAAAACCAGATGCAAAAACGCGGAGATTTTAACAATTTCGGTAGGGATTTAACTTATGAGTTCAGAAATCCACTCCTTGGTCAATTATTTCTCCAGATGTTAAATAAAATTGTTCACAAAACTCAATGTTTTAAATATAAACGCCGCTTGCCAGCTGCCGATGTCACAATGCCCACATGCCCACCAATCCAAACCCACCTGCATCCTGGCCCCGCCCCCCGCCGCTGTGGGTTAAAGGCGCAGAAAGATCGAGAAGGTTCTGCAGAACAAAGATTCTACAGCTCCCTTCCGCTATAGCTTCTTTGTTCTACAGATCTCGGAGCAGCGACTCCTCACGCGCTGAACCCTTCTCCTCATAAGTTCTGCAAAACAAAGATTCTACAGCTCCGTTCCACTATAGAAAAAAAGAATAATCCTAGCAATTATAGACCTATTAGTTTGACGTCAGTGGTGGGCAAATTAATGGAAAGGATACTTAGAGATAATATATATAAGCATCTGGATAAACAGGATCTGATCAGGAACAGTCAACATGGATTTGTGCCTGGAAGGTCATGTTTGACAAACCTTCTTGAATTTTTTGAAGCGGTAACTAGGGAAATTGATGAGGGTAAAGCAGTGGATGTTGTCTATATGGATTTCAGTAAGGCCTTTGACAAGGTTCCCCATGGAAGGTTGATTAAGAAGGTTCAATCTTTGGGTGTAAATGGCAGAGTAGCAAGATGGATTCAACAGTGGCTGAATGGGAGATGTCAGAGAGTAATGGTGGATGGCTGTTTGTCAGGTTGGAAGCCGGTGACCAGTGGGGTGCCTCAGGGATCTGTGTTGGGTCCACTGTTGTTTGTCATGTACATCAATGATCTGGATGATGGGGTGGAAAATTGGATAAGTAAGTATGCAGATGATACTAAGATAGGTGGTGTTGTGGATAATGAAGTAGATTTTCAAAGTCTACAGAGAGATTTGGGCCATTTGGAAAAGTGGGCTGAAAGATGGCAGATGGAGTTTAATGCTGTTAAGTGTGAAGTGCTACATCTTGGCAGGACAAATCAAAATAGGACGTACATGGTAAATGGTAGGGAATTGAGGAATGCTGTGGAACAGAGGGATCTAGGAATAATTGTGCATAGTTCCCTGAAGGTGGAATTGCATGTAGATAGGGTGGTAAAGAAAGCCTTTGGTGTGCTGGCCATTATAAATCAGAGCATTGAATATAGGAGTAGGGAAGTAATGTTAAAATTGTACAAGGCATTGGTAAGACCAATTCTGGAGTATGGGTGTACAATTTTGGTCGCCTAATTATAGGAAGGATGTCAACAAAATAGAGAGAGTACAGAGGAGATTTACTAGAATGTTGCCAGGGTTCCAGCAACTATGTTACAGAGAAAGGTTGAACAAGTTAGGTCTTTATTCTTTGGAGCGCAGAAGGTTAAGGGGGGACTTGATTGAGGTCTTTAAAATGATGAAAGGGATAGACAGAGTTGACGTGGATAAGCTTTTCCCATTGAGGGTAGGGAAGATTCAAACAAGAGGGCATGACATGAGAATTAAGGGACAGAAGTTTAGGGGTAACGTGAGGAGGAACTTCTTTACTCAGAGGGTGGTGGCTGTGTGGAATGAGCTTCCAGCAGAAGTGGTGGAGGCAGGATTGATTTTAACATTTAAAAGTAAAGTGGATAGGTATATGGACGTGAAGGGAATGGAGGGGTATGGTCTGAGTGCAGGTAGATGGGACTAGGGGAAAACAAATGGTCGGCACGGACTGGAAGGGCCGAGAGGGCCTGTTTCCGTGCTGTAATTGTTATATGGTTATATGGTTATAGGATCACGTGCTGAACCTTCTCTTCACTGTTGGCGCAGCTCGTGAAGCTCTGCACGCTCATTCCAGCTGCGGGGTTCCAGAGTCAAAAGCCGCTTCTCTCTGTCTCTTCATTTGGCTCACTCGCCCGGCTTTCCTCCATCCCCTCACTCTTCTTCTCACCTCCTCCCCTCTCCTTCCTCCCTCTCTCCCCTCTCCTCTCTACCAAATAACCTATACCGCTATAGGATCTCTCTCTCTCTCTCTCCTCCTCCTCCCCCTCCCCCCCGCAGGCGCACTTTCCACCACCCTTCCCCCCCCCCCCCCCCCCCCCACTAAGTCAGTTTTTCGCCTCCCGCTGTGCTATGGACCAAAGTTCCAGAGGGTGTAATGGCGGCCAGGGCCACCTTCTCATCGCGTGCCTCGTGCAACGATAACGGCTGCTGCCGCCTGGCTCTCCTCCACTTTCCCCCCCTTGGCCCGGCCCAGCTCTGTCACGCTGGCGGAAGCCATGATCGGCTGGTCCCCCCGCTGCTTTTCACCGTCCTCAGATTGCTCCGTGCCTTGCTCGCCGCCCGCAGGCTCACTCGGGACCACACCCGCCCACCCACTCCACCCTCCCCGTACCCGGGGATTGGTCCTCTGTGACGACCCGGAGATAACCGGCTGGCTCCGGGGGTACAGAGAGGATGCGCCCAGGATGCGAGGCCAAGGAGCTGAGGCTGACTTTGAGGCCGACGGCTGCTGGGCGGCCCTACCCCTCTCCTCCCTCCCTTCTTCCCCCCTCCCTTCTCCCCCCTCCCATCATTCACCCTCTCCTAATTGGTCAAACTCACAATTCACCTTCTCCCAATTGGTTAAACCCATCATTCACCCTCTCCCAATTGGCCAAACGCATGATTTACTCTCAGCCCCCATTGGCCAAGAATCACTCTCTCTCTCTCCTCCCCTTTCCCAAACCATGATTAGTTTTCTAACTGTTGAACATTTTTTGCAGGTGATTGAGACACGTCAAAAGGCAGCACTATACCTTTTACCTGAAGGAGTCTTTGAATCTGAAAACAGGTATGAAGAAAAATGGGGGCTGCTTTCCTCCGCAGAATCGTGACTTGGTTTGATATTCCTACAGTGTGCTTTCTCACAATCGTATTTTCCAACCTCTGGCCCCATTTGTTGGTGGGTTAGTTACCGGAAATTGGAGAATTCAATTCCGCTATAGCTTTTATTCTTGTATCACACGTTTGCTCCCCCACACCACCACAATCTGTCTGAAGAAAGGTCCGGGCCTGAAACGTCATCTATCCATGATCTCCAGAGATGCTGCCTGGCCCACTGAGTTACTCAGGCTTTGTGGCCTTGTACAACTGGAACAACTCGTTCCAACTTCTCCTCTTCTTAACAGAGTACCATACGGAAGAGAAAAATACAGTGGCTTGCAAAAGTTTTCATACCCCTTGAACTTTTCCACATTTTGTCACGTTACAACCACCTACATTTAAATACAACAAATTATTTTATTGGGATTTTATGTGATAGACCAACACAAAGTGGCGCATAATTGTGAAGTGGAAGGAAAATGATACATGATTTTCAAATTTTTTTACAAATAAAAAACTGAAAAGTGTGGCTTGCAAAAGTATTCAGCCCCCTTTACTCTGATACCCCTAAATAAAATCCAGTGCAACCAATTGCCTTCAGAAGTCATCTAATTAATAAATAGAGTCCACTTGTGTGTAATCTAATCTCAGTATAAATACAGCTGTTCTGTGAAGGCCTCAGAGGTTTGTTAGAGAACATTAGTGAACAAACAGCATCATGAAGCCCAAGGAACACATCAGACAGGTCAGGGATAAAGTTGTGGAGAAGTTTAAAGCAGGGTTAGGTTATAAAAAAATATCCCAAGCTTTGACCATCTCACGGAGCACTGTTCAATCCATCATCCGAAAATGGAAAGAGTATGGCACAACTGCAAACCTACCAAGACATGGCCGTCCACCTAAACTGACAGTCTGGGCAAGGAGAGCATTGATCAGAGAAGCATCCATGGTAACTCTGGAGGAGCTGCAGAGATCCACAGCTCAGGTGGGAAAATCTGTCCACAGGATACACTACTAGTCATGCACTCCACAAATCAGGCCTTTATGGAAGAGTGGCAAGAAGAAAGCCATTGTTGAAACAAAGTCATAAGAAGTCCCATTTGCAGTTTGCCACAAGCCATGTGGGGGACACAGCAAACATGTGGAGGAACGTGCTCTGGTCTGATGAGACCAAAATTGAAGTTTTTAGCCTAAATGCAAAACGCTATGTGTGGCAGAAAACTAACACTGCACATCACCCTGAACACACCATCCCCATGTGAAAACATGGTGGAGGCAGCATCATGCTGTGGGAATGCTTTTCTTCAGCAGGGACAGGGAAGCTGGTCAGAGTTGATGGGAAGATGGATAGAGCCAAATGCAGGGCAATCTTGGAAGAAAACCTGTTAGAGTCTGCAAAAGACTTGAGACTGGGGCGGAGGTTCACCTTCCAGCAGGACAACGACCCTAAACATACAGCCAGAGCTACAATGGAATGGTTTAGATCAAAGCATATTCATGTGTTAGAATGGCCCAGTCAGTCCAGACCTAAATCCAATTGAGAATCTCTGGCAAGACTTGAAAATTGCTGTTCACAGACGCTCTCCATCCAATCTGACTGAGCTTGAGCTATTTTGCAAAGACGAATGGGCAGAAATGTCAGTCTCTAGATGTGCAAAGCTGGTAGAGACATACCCCAAAAGGCTTGCAGCTGTAATTGCAGCGAAAGGTGGTTCTACAAAGTATTGACTCAAGGGGGCTGAATACTTTTGCAAGCCACACTTTTCAGTTTTTTATTTGTAATAAAATTTGGAAACCATGTATCATTTTCCTTCCACTTCACAATTATGCACAACTTTGTGTTGGTCTATCACATAAAATCCCAATAAAATACATTTACGTTTGTGGTTGGAGCGTGACAAAATGTTGAAATGTTCAAGGGGTATGAATAGTTTTGCAAACCACTGTAATAGTGAAGGCAACTGTAGGTCAGAAACAGGCCAATTTATAATGGGAAGCAGGGCATTGACAGACCCGTTTAACAAGTACTTTGGTTCTGTCTTCACTTCTATAGTTAGGGGGTCAGATAGGCGATTCTGTGGACGCAGTCAGGAGACCCAGATGGTAGTTTGCCTCCCTGGTGCCAGGGTCCGGGATGTGACTGAACGTGTCCAAGATATCTTGAAATGGGAGGGAGAGGAGCCAGAGGTCGTGGTACATATAGGTACCAATGACATAGGTAGAAAAAGAGAGGAGGTCCTGAAAGGAGAATTTAGGGAGTTAGGAAGAGTGTTAAGGAGAAGGACCGCAAAGGTAACAATCTCAGGATTACTGCCTGTGCCACGCGACAGTGAGAGTAGGAATGGAGCAAGGTGGAGGATAAATGCGTGGCTAAAGGACTGGTGCAGAACGCAGAGATTCAAGTTTCTGGATCATTGGGACCTCTTTTGGGGAAGGTGTGACCTGTACAAAAAGGACGGGTTGCACTTGAACCCAAGGGGAACCAATATCCTGGCGGGGGGGATTTGCAAAGGCTACTGGGGAGACTTTAAACTAGATCGGTTGGGGGGAGGGACTCAAATAGAGAAGGCAAGTAGTCCGTTTGTGAGGCAGGAGGCAGAGAAGAGAAGCAGTCAGACGCAACACGTAGGGAGGAAAGAAGAAAAAAATAACAAACGGAGAATAAGAAGTGGAGGGTTTCTTAAATGTGTGAGCAGAGAGACAGGGGTGTAAAATGAGGATAGGAGCAATAGGTAGCAATTGAAAAGTGGCAGGCAGACAAATCCAGGGCAAAAACTCTAAAGGCCACTTTTAACATAATTGTAAAAGGGCCAAGAGTGTTGTAAAAACAAGCCTGAAGGCTTTGTGTCTCAATGCGAGGAGCATTCGTAATAAGGTGGATAAGTTGAATGTGCAGATAGCTATTAATATTATGATATAGTTGGGATCACGGAGACATGGCTCCAGGGTGACCAATGCTCGGAGCTGAACATCCAGGGATATTCAATATTCAGCAGGGATAGACAGAGAGGAAAAGGAGGTGGGTAGCGTTGCTGGTTAGAGAGGAGATTAACGCAATAGAAAGGAATGACATTAGCTTGGAGGATGTGGAATCGATATGGGTGGAGCTGCGAAACACTAAGGGGCAGAAAACGCTAGTGGGTGTTGTGTACAGGCCACCTAACAGTAGTAGTGGAGTTGGGGATGGCATCAAACAGGAAATTTGAAATGCGTGCAACGAAGGTAAAACCGTAAAAATCCATATAGTGGGTGAATAACTTTCTTAGTTTTCTAAACCAACATGTACAACGAGAGAGCAGGCTATTCTAGACTAGCATATCATTAGGGATGGAGAGTGACAGTTAATTCAGAATGGAGAGCCAATGGATGTGGAAGTTATCAGTATGGCTTTTCAAAGAAAACAAATTTCCGTAGCAGCCAAGGGGTCTGGGGTCCCAGAGGAGGACAGGGCTTAATTAGGAAAGGGAAAATGAAGTGAAAACCTGTGTGTGAGCAGCAAAATGAGAGCACATGGTATTGAATAACGGATAGGGCATTCCATGGAATGTTAGGAGAATGGATTAAGGACGATAATCCCATGGCTGGCATCCCAGGGTACTTAAAATAAGAGCCCCAGGGATAATTTTTCAAAACTCTTTAGCTGGAAAGGAGTAGCTAATGTAAAAATAAATGGGGAATGGTCCTTTTCATTTGGAAAATGTGAAATAGGCAAAGTCAGCACGAAGGGGAATCGGATAAGGGAAAGCCTGGCAAGGCTCGTATACAAACTACGGTATTGGTGGATTCCATGTGGATATATACAATGGCAGGCCAGTGACTAGTGGGTCCGCAACAGTGTGGGACCCAGCTATTTAGACAAACAAATCTTGACACGAAGCTGGGGGCATGTTTAGCTGTGAAGATGCTAGGAGGCTTGACGACTGGTGAGGGGCAAATGCATGGCAGACAGTATTATGTGGATAAATGTAAGGTTATCCACTTTTGGTGGCAAAAACAGGAAGGTAGACTATTATTTGAAGACCGATTGAGATGGCAGGCCTTGGGTGTCATACACCAGTGGCAGCTGCGAGTATGTTGGATAGCAAAAAGGATTTGAGTGAGGCTACTGCAGTTGTACAGGGTCTTGGTGAGGCTGGATATTGCGTACAGTTTTGGAATCTGGAAAGTTGGTGGGAGTGATTCCTGGGTGGGCAGACTGGATACTGCACTCGCTTTTAGAAGATTTGATCTCATGGATAAATGGACAGGTAGATGAGGAATATTCTTCTCGATGTCGGGGAAGTTCACACTTTGGTGGTTTTTTCACACAAGAATTTCTCTGCCACAGAGGTAGTTGAGGCCAGTTTCGTTGGCCATATTTAAGAGGGAGTTGGATGTTGGGGCCCTTGTGGTTGAAGGGATCAGAGGGTATGGAGAGAAGGCAGGTACAGGATCTGAGTTGGATGATAGGATAAATGGCGGTGCAGGGAAGGGCCGAATGGCCTGAATGTTTCTAAGGAAGAGTGACCCCTAGGGGACCGTGATCTTTGAATCCACATTAGTCACAACTGTTGAACTGAAGGCCAATAAATCCCCAGAGCTGATGGTCTGCATCTCAGTACTCCCAGGCTAGAAAGTGGATACATTCGTGATCATTTTCCAATGTCGACTCTGGATCAAGCAAATGGCATGCTGGTCTTCACAGCTAAAGGATTTGAATATAGGAGCAAGGATGTCCTACTGCAGTTGCACAGAGCCCTAGTGAGACCACACCTGGAGTAGTGCAGTTTTGGTGCTATTGAGGGAGTGCAGCGTACAGGTTTGTGGACTCTCTGGGCTTATATTCACTTGAATTTCGAAGGATGAATCTTAAAGGAAGGGATGACAGACTAGATGCAGGATACAACGTTGGAGGAGTTCTTAAGAATAAAGGATAGGGCATATTGGACTGAGGTGCGAAAATACTTTTTCACCCAAAGAGTTGTGAATCTGTGGAATCTGTGCCACAGAAGGCAGTGGAGGCCAAATCACTGGATGTTTTCAAGAGAGAGTTAGATTTAGCTCTTGGGGCTAACGTAATCAAGGGACATGGGGGGAAAAAGCAGAAACGGGTACTGATTTTGGATGATCAGCCATGATCACATTGAATGGTGGTGTTGGCTTAAAGTGCCGAATGGCCTACTCCTGCACCTATTTTCTAAGTTTCTATACTTGTAATTTATGTGCATGAATTAATCCTTAATATTGAAATTATTGTTTTAAATAATTAGAATCATACAACACAGAAACATGCCCTTTGGCCCAACTTGTCCGTCCCAACCAAGATGTTCGATTCGCCCGCATTTCCATCAAAACCTTTCCCATTCATGTGTTGTTTAAATGTTGTTATTGTACCTGCCTCTTCTACCTCCTCTAGCAGCTTGTTCCTTATACCCACCTTCCTCTGAATGAAAGTGTTGCCCTTCAGGTTCCTATTCAATTATTCCCCTCTCACCGTAAACATATGTCCTCTGGTTCTTGATTCTCTAACCCTGGGTAAAAGACTCTGTGCATTCACCCTATTTATTCCCCTAATGATCTCACCTCTTAGTCTCCTTTGCTCCAAGGTATGCAGTCCTAGCCTACCCAACTTCTCCCTATAGCTCAGTTCCTCGAGTCCTGGCAACCTCCTCGTAAGTCTTCTGTGCATTCTTTCTAGCTTAATGACATCCTCCCTATAGCAGGGTGACCAAAATATAGTTACAAATTGAGTTACAAACATCTGAAACAATTAAACATTTAAAGTGGATATAAAATCCATTAAAGGGAGGTTAGCAGCACCTAAGCCACTAGATGGTGCCATAGGGCAGGTGGAGGACATTTCCACAGTCACCAATAAAACTAGGAAGGCAAACAAAAATGCTGGAGAAACTCAGCGGGAGAGGCAGCATCTATGGAGAGAAGGAATAGGCGACGTTTCGGATCGAGACCCTTCTTCAGACTGATGTCCGGGGGAGGGGGCGGGAAAAAGAAAGGAAGAGGCGGAGACAGTGGGCTGTGGGAGAGCTGGGGAATGGGAGGGGAAGGGGGGGAGAAAGGAAGGACTAGCTGAAATTGGAGAACCAATGTTCATACCACTTGGGTGTAAACTACCCAAGCGAAATATGAGGTGCTGTTCCTCCAATTTTCGCTGGGCCTCACTCTCATGGAGGAGGCCCAGGACAGAAAGGTTAGATTCGGTATGGGAGTGGGAGTTATAGTGCTGATCCACTGGGAGATCAGGTTGGTTATTGCGAACTGAGCGGAGGTGTTGGGCGAAGCGATCGCCAAGAAGTTTCAGTTGTAAAGATTGAAGGTTTGGGGATAAAACAGGTGCTGGAGACAGATCCCAATTTATAATGTCATTCATGCTAAAGGCTCACTGGATAAAGGTTTTCAGCAATCTATAAATGACTACATAGAAAATAGAGCCTGCTCCGCCATTCAATATGATCATGGCTGATCATCCAAGTAGTACCTGCCTTCTCTCCCTACCCCCTGATCCCTTTAGCCACAAGGGCCACATCTTGCTCCCTCTTAAATATAGCTAATGAACTGGCCTCAACTACCTTCTGTGGCAGAAAATACACAGATTCACCACTCTCTGTGTGAAAAATGTTTTTCTCATCTAGGTCCTAAAAGACTTCCCCCTTATCCTTAAACTGTGACCCCTTGTCCTGGACTTCCCCAACATCGGGAACAATCTTCCTGCATCTAGCCTGTCCAACCCCTTAGGAATGTTGTAGGTTTCAATGAGTTCCCCCTCAATCTTCTAAATTCCAGCGAGTACAAGCCAAGTCTATCCAGTTTTTCTTCATAAAGTCCTGACATCCCAGGAATCAGTCTGGTGAACCTTCTCTGTACTCCCTCTATGGCAAGAATGTCTTTCCTCAAATTAGGAGACCAAAACTGTACGCAATACCCCAGGTGTGGTCGTGCCAAGACCCTGTACAACTGCAATAGTACCTCCCTGCTCCTACACTCAAATCCTTTTGCTATGAATGTTAACATACCATTTGCTTTCTTCACTGCCTGCTGCACCTGCACTTTCAATGACTGGTGTACCATGACACCCAGGTTGCATCTCCCCTTTTCCTAATCGGCCACTATTCAGATAATAGTCTACTTTCCTGTTTTTGCCACCAAAGTGGATAGCCTCACATTTATCCACATTATACTGCCTCCGCCATGCATTTGCCCACTCACCCAGTCTATCCAAGTCACCTTGCTTCCTCCTAGCATCCTCCTCACAGCTAACACTGCCCCCCAGCTTTGTGTCATCCGCAACCTTGGAGATGTTGCATTCATTTCCCTCGTCCAAATCATTAATATATATTGTAAATAGCTGGGGTCCCAGCACTGAGCCTTGCGGTACCCCACTAGTCACTGCCTGCCATTCTGAAAAGGACCCGTTTACTCCTACTCTTTGCTTCCTGTCTGCCAGCCAGTTCTCTATCCTCATCAATACTGAACCCACAATACCATGTGCTTTAAGTTTGCATACTAATCTCTTATGTGGGACCTTGTCGAAAGCCTTCTGAAAGTCCAGATATAACATCCAATGGTTCTCCCTTCTCATTCAACTCATCCACCTTATTACGAATGCTCCTTGCATTGAGACACAAAGTCTTCAGGCTTGTTTTTACAACACTCTTACTCCTTATACAATTATGTTGAAAAGTGGCCCTTTTTGATTTTTGCCCTGGATTTGTCTGCCTGCCACTTTTACTTTTCACCCTGCTACCTATTGCTTCTACCCTCATTTTAAACCCCTCTGTCTTTCTGCTCACATATTTAAGAAACCCACTACCTCTTATTCTCTGTTTATTATCTATTTCTTCTTTCCCCCCACGTATTGCAACTGCTTGTTTTCTGTATTCTGAACGTTTAAATTAGATCACATTTGCAGTTTTGAGGAATAATTACTTTGATGCAGACACAAGAAACTGCAGTTGCTAGAAGCTTGAGCAAAACACAAAGTGCTGGAGAAGCCCAAAGGGTTGGGCAGATGGATTTTAGTGCAGCAGAGTGTGGAGTCATGCATTTTGGCAGTAGGAATAAAGGCATAGACTATTTTCTAAATGGGGTGAGAATCCAGAAATCGTAGGTACAAAGGGATTTGGGAGTGCTGGTGCAGGATTCCCAAAATTAATCTGCAAGTAGAATCTGTAGTAAACAAGGCTAACTCAATTATTTCAAGAGGGCTTGTATACAAAAACAGGGATGTAATGCTGAGGCTCTATTAGGCGCTGGTCAGGCCATATTTGGAATATTGTGAGCAGTTTTGGGCACCATATGTGCTGGCTCTGGAGAGGGTCCAGAGAAGGTTTACAATAGACAATAGCTGTAGGCCATTTGGCCCTTTGAGCCAGCACCGCCATTCAATGTGATCATGGCTGATCATCCCCAAGCCTTCTCACCATAACACCTGACTCCGCTATTTTTAAGAGCCCTATCTAGCTCTCTCTTGAAAGCATCCAGAGCACCGCACTCGGAGGCAGATAATTCCACAGACTTACCACTCTCTGAGCAAAAGTGTTTCCTCGTCTCCATTCTAAATGGCTTACTCCTTATTCGTAAACTGTGGCCCCTGGTTCTGGACTCACCCAACATCGGGAACATGTTTCCTGCCTCTAGCGTGTCCAAATCCTTTACAATCTTATATGTTTCAATGAGATACCCTCTCATCCTTCTAAACTCCAGAGTGTACAAGCCCAGCTGCTCCATTCTCTTGACAGTCCCGCCATCCCGGGAATTAACCTTGTAAACCTATGCTGCACTCCCTCAATAGCAAGGTTGTCCTTCCACAAATTAGGGGACCCAAAACTGCACACAATACTCCAAGTGTGGTCTCACTAGGGCTCTGTACTACTGCAGAAGGGCCTCTTTGCTCCTATATTCGATTCCTCTTGTTATAAATGCCAACATTTGCTTTCTTCACTGCTGCTGTACTTGCATGCTTACTTTCATAGACTGATGTACTAGGACCCCCAGATCCCATTGTACTTCCCCTTTTCCCAACTTTACGCCATTTAGATAGTAATCTGCCTTCCTGTTTTTCCTGCCACAGTGGATATCCTCACATTTATCCGCATTAAACTTCATCTGCCCTGCATCTGCCCTCTCCCCCAACCTGTCCAAGTCACCCTGCATTCTCATAGCATCCTCCTCACAGTTCACACTGCCACCCAGCTTTGTGTCATCTGCAAATTTGCTAATGTTACTTTGATTCCCATCATCCAAATCTTTGATGTATATTGTAAATAGCTGTGGTCCCAGCACCGAGCCTTGCAACACCCGACTAGTCGCTGCCTGTCATTCTGAAAGGGATGTTCCCTTACAAGAATGTTCCCAGGAATGAGTAGGTTAACTTATGATGAGCATTTGGCAGCACTGGGCCTGTACTCGCTGGAGTTTAGAAAAATGAAGGACCTCATTGAAACATACAAAATAGTGAAAGACTTGGATAGTGATGATGTGGAGAGGATGTTTCCACTGGTGGGAAAGCCTAGGACTAGTCAAAGGACATTCTTTTCGCAATAACCAACCTGATCTCCTGGTGGTTAAGCACTTCAACTCCCCCTCCCATTCCGAATCTGACCTTTCTGTCCTGGGCCACCTCCATGGCCAGAGTGAGGCCCAGCACAAATTGGAGGAACAGCACCTCATATTTCACTTGGGAAGTTTATACCCCAGCGGTATGAACATTGACTTCTCCAAATTCAAAAAAGGAGCGAGATCCAAAACGAGGAATTTTGGACCAGCTAGCCTGACATCAGTGGTGGGGAAGATGCAGGAGTCAATTATTAAAGAAGTAATAATGGCACATTTGGATAGCAGTAAAAGATTGGTCCAAGCCAACATGAATTTATGAAGGGGAAATCCTGCTTGACTAATCTTCTGGAATTTTTTGAGGATGTGACAAGTAAAATGGATGAAGGAGAGCCAGTGGATGTCGTGTATCTTACCTTTCAGAAAATTGATAAGGTCCCGCACGGGAGATTAGTGGGCAAAAATTGTATTAGGGGTAGGGTATTGATATGGATGGCGAATTGGTTGGCAAACAGGAAACAAAGAGTAGGAATAAACGGGTCCCTGTCAGAATGGCAGGCAGTGGCGAGTGGAGTGCCGCAAGGCTCGGTGCTGGGACTGCAACTATTTACAATATATATTAATGATTTAGATGATGGGATTAAAAGTAACATTAGCAAATTTGCGGATGACTGCGAAGAGGATGCTGGGAAGTTGCAGGGTGACTTGGACAGGTTGAGTGAGTGGACAGGTTGAGTGAGTGGGCAGATGCAGTATAATGTAGATAAATGTGAGGTTATCCACATTGGCGGCAAGAACAAGGAGGCAGATTATTATCTCAATGGTGTTAGATTAGGAAAAAGGGAAGTCAACGAGACCTGGGTGTCCTTGTACACCAGTCACTGAAAGTAAACATGCAGGTACAGCAGGCAGTGAAGAAAGCTAATGGCATGTTGGCCTTCATAACAAGAGGATTTGAGTGTAGGACTAAAGAGGTCCTTCTGCAGTTGTACAGGGCCCTGGTGACACCACATCTGGAGTATTGTGTGAAGTTTTGGTCTCCTAATTTGAGGAAGGACATCCTTGCTATTGAGGCAGTGCAGCGTAGGTTCACGAGGTTAATCCCCAGGATAGCGGGACTGTCATATGTGGAAAGAATGGAAAGACTCGGCTTGTATTCACTGGAATTTAGAAGGATGAGAGGGTTCTTATAGAAAATATACAATTATAAAAGGAGTGGACAAGCTAGATGCAGGAAAAATGTTCCCAATGTTGGGGGAGTCCAGAATAAGAATAAGCACAGTCTAAGAATAAAGGGGGGGGGCATTTAAAACTGAGACGAGAAAAAACGTTTTCACCCAGATAATTGTGAATTTGTGGATTGCTCTGCCATAGAAGGCAGTGGAGGCCAATTCACTGGATGAATTTAAAAGTGAGTTAGATAGAGCTCTAGGGGCTAGCAGAATCAAGGGATATGGGAAGAAGGCAGGCACGGGTTACTGATTGTGGATGATCAGCCATGATCACAATGAATGGTGGTGCTGGCTCGAAGGGCCAAATGGCCTCCTCCTGCACCTATTTTCTATGTTTCTATATTTCTTTAGTCAGAGGGTGGAGAATTCTTTGCCACAGAATGCTGTGGGGGCCCTCAGTGGATATTTTTAAGGCAGAGATAAATATTCATGATTAGTACATGTCAGTACATGTAGGGTGTCAGAAGTTATCGGGAGAAGGCAGGAGAATGGGGATAGGAGGGAGAGATAGATCAGTCATGATTGCATGGAGGAGTAGACTTGATGGGCCGAATATTCCAATTCAACTCCTATTCCTTATGACCTTATGATAGCATCTGTGGAGGGAATAGACAGATGGCGTTCCAGGTTGGGAGCTCAATTTTCAGACTGATGGAGTAGGGGGAGAAAATGGAAAAGATGGGGGGTGTGACAAAGGCTGGCAAGTGTTAGGTGGATACAGGTGAGGGGAATTGGCAGATGGGTGCAGTAAGTGACAAAGGTAGAAGTGAAATGGAGACAAAAGGGTGTCACATGAGGAGAAGTGAAATGTAAAGCCAGAGCGAGGGATAAGGGGGGAAGGGCTTCCTACTTCCTCCAGCACATGGTACCAGAGGTAACCCTTGAAGGTCTGCTTTTTAATCTCTTGCCTAACTCTCTATATTCACTCTGCAGGACCTCATCCCTTTTTCTACCAATGTAGTTTCCACCAATGTGCAGACATCCTCTGGCTGCTCATCTTGAGAATGTAATGCAATTGCTTCGAGACATCATTGCCTCAGGCACCTGAGACTGGTGCAGGTGATCACAGCACACGGTTTGTGAAGGCAAGATCCTGTCTGGGCAGTAAGAATGCTCTTCACCTTCTTGTGTGGCACTGCATTACCAAGGGATGAGGCACGTGAGAGAAATTAGGTGAAGAGCGGTACCCAACACACACTGTAACCCCTTGGCAAGCTGCAGGCCCTGTTCCCCATTGGGAACCAGCTCAGTAAACACTGGAAGCAGGAGAGGGCCGGTCACCTTTCATGCTTGCTTTGCCACTCAGGAAGACCATGCCTGGTCTGCTCCGCTGAGGGCCATTTTGCTGCTTCAATGCCATGCTGTTATTTCTCAAGGGCATGTCTCATCTCCCGGTCAGTGGTGGGTGTATGGAAGGAGACACAAACGCGTGTACGGTTTTGAGGCACGTGGGCCGTACACGGGCAGGTGGGGCTAGTGTAGATGCGGCACCACGGTTGGTGTGGGTAAGTAGTTTCCATGCTGTATGACTGACTCAATGACCTCCTCACTGACAGCATTCTTCCTGGGTTTTTTTCCTCAGCATTCCGCAGTCCATGGACAAATTGGAGAAGGAGCTGCTGTTCTTGCAGAATGAGATCAGTGAGGTTTTTGCAGGTAGTGGCTACAGCTCCGACAGGCTGGGAATTCCCTACATCCCCCAGTTCACAGGTAGGAGGTTCGAGGAATCCACTTGTGACTAGTGCAAGCTTTTTTTTAAATTTCAAAATATACTTTATTCGAATGATAAATATATACAATACATTAACCTTGCGGAAAATCCATCCGACATTTTCGGAGGCTGTACAATAGATCAATACAGTTTAGACATTTTTTCCCCCAAATTTCCACAAATCAGTCCCCCACTCGTGCCACAATGGCGTGGGATACCTTCCCTTATATTGAGGGGCGTCTCCACCATACCGTACCCCCCATGTCCAGCAGCGGAAGGGCGTTAGACTGTGGCCCTCCCCCACCGAGCCTTGGCGTTGGCTGCACCGAGCTTCAGTGCGTCCCTCAGCACGTACTCCTGCAGTCTGCAGCGGGCCAGTCGGCAACATTCCCTGACGGACATCTCGCTCTGCTGGGTGGTGAACAATGCTCGGGCAGACCAAAGGGCGTCTTTTACCGAGTTGATGACCCTCCAGCAGCACTCGATGTCAGTCTCTGAATGTGTCCCTGGGAACAGTCCGTAAATCACCGAGTCCTCTGTGACGGAGCTGTTCGGGATAAAGCGTACCAGGGACCCTTGCATTTTTCCCCAGACTCTTTTAGCAAACCCACACTCTGTAAAGAGGTGGGCAACCGTCTCCTCTCCATAGCAGTCCGTCCCGAGGGCAGCGTGCGCTGGCAGTGAGGGTTCCGACGGTGCAGGAAGGATCTGACTGGGAGGGCTCCCCTCACCGCCAGCCAAGCCAGGTCTTGGTGCTTGTTGGTGAGTTCTGGCGATGAGGCATTTTGCCAGACAAGCTGGGCAGTCTGCTCAGGGAACCACGCCACCGGGTCCATAGAGTCCTTTCCCTGCAGTGCCTGCAGGACATTCTGTGCTGACCACTGCCCGATGGACATGTGGTCAAAGGTGTTGGTCCGGAAGAACCCTTCCACCGACGACAGATGGGGCGGCAATGTCCAGCTGACTGGCACATTGCGTGGCACCTGCGCCAGGCCCATCCTTCTCAACACCGGGGACAGGTAGAACCTCAGCAGGTAGTGACACTTGGTGCCCACGTGCCTTGGCTCTACACTCCGCCTGATGCAGCCACACACGAAGGTGGCCATCAGAATGAGGGCGACGTTGGGCACGCTTTTACCCCCGTTGTCTGCCGACTAGTGCAAGCCACCTCCCACAGCACTGCTTGCCAGCTGCAACTTGGCCCCTACTACTCCACGAACACGCTAGCATTGAGGGTGACGTGCCCCTGGACTAGACTGACATGATCATTAACTGGAGGGAGGGAGGCTGGTGTAACCCGTGCCGAGCTGCATCGCCGGGAGCAACGGCCATCACATGCGATGCAGTCTGCATGCATTTCACAATGTCCCGCCTGAACAGTGGGCCTCGAGTGCTAGCCCCATGGGATCCATAGGAAAGCGGGAAGTGGGATGAAAATGTTATGCGGTGGGGGGAATTGGAAGGTATTGTGGAAGAGAGGAATGATGACTCCATAGAGTTCAGCACCAGTGCCTGGCATTCCACTTCATATTGTCAGTAATTTCCACAGCCAAAGGTCCTCAATGAAGGCTCTAATGCGCTGTGTGATTGGTCACGAGGGAGGAGCTGCTTAACTGCAGAAAGAGTCAGGAGGGAAATAGGGTTCTGTCTCAAAGGATGAACGCAAGAACAGAACGAGTAAAGGCAGGAGACGGCCATTCAACTCCACCAATCGTCAAGATCATTGTCGAACTACTCTCTCAGCTCCACTTCCCTGCCCCATCACTCACTTCTTATAAGTCCACAAATCTCTCAATCTCTGCTTGAATGAACTTGGTCACTGAGCCTCCATTGCCCTCAGGGGGAGAAAATTCCAAGGCGTCTGAAGTAAATTCCCCTTGTATGGAGCATAAAGGCCATATTCTCAAACTCCTCAATTCCTCATTCAATGGAAGTATCTTCCCGCATCTAACGTGTAAGTTTGATGAGATCTCTCTTCTATCTAAACTTGAGAGCATATGGTCCTCTACACAATCCTCTTCTTCACATATAATAGAATCTTTTCTTAAGCCATGTGAATTGAATTGAAAGATACAGCATGGAAACAAGCCCTTTGGCCCACCGAGTCCATGTCGACCATCACCTGTTCACACACAGTTCTATGTTATCCCTCTTTCTCATTCACTCCCTACAGAAAAGGGACAAATTACAGAGGCCAATTAACCTACAAACCCGCACATCTTTGGGTGGTGGGAGGAAACCGGAACAACCGGAGGAAACCCATGCGGTCACAGGGACTTCACGCAGAGAGCACCCGTGGTCAAGATCAAACCCAGGTCTCTCTGGCAGTGTGAGGCAGCAGCTCTACCAGCTGTGCCAACCTCTAATGTGTTGTGCATGGTGTGTTGCAGATGAAGACCGTTTATCAAAGAGGAAGAGCATTGGTGAGACCATCTCTCTGCAGGTGGAAGTGGAATCTCGCAATAGTCCGGAAAAGGAAGAGGTATCTCTCTGACGTTGCAGTGGTGTTGGGTTAGTGGCTCGCTGGATAAGGGTGTCACCAAGGGCTGCTGGTAACAGGCATAGTTGTAGAGCTCATCACTGAGTACAAATATCAACTTTAATTGGTACCTTCCCTGTGGAAGCTGAGCACATGTCCCTGTGAGAGACCATGGAAAGTGTGCCTCATAGCTTCACAGTCCCTGGGCTCAAAACCAACTAAACCCTGTATTTATCTGTCACTGTCCCTACCCCAGGAATATTTCATGGTGCACTGTAGAGGGAGCTTAACACTGTTTCTCAGCAGTGTTGGTCCTGCCCAAATAACATTTCACAGTGGATTTCTGGGCATTTTGTGAATATTCTCAGTATCAACCCTTGTGGTCTGCTTTTAGTCTTGGTACTGATATTGCTGACTTCAATATTTAGATCATAATTTTGCATTTTTGGGCACAAAAGTAGATTGTCAAAGTGAGGCAGACTGTAAAAGAGTTTCAGGTGAACACTTAGTGTGTAGGAAAGAACTGCAGATGCTGGTTTAAATCGAAAGTAGACACAAAATGCTGGAGTAACTCAGCGGGATATGCAGCATCTCTAGAGAGGAATGGGTGACGTTTCGGGGCGAGACTGAAGTCTGAAGAAGGATCTAGACCTGAAACGTCACCAATTCCATCTCTCCAGAGATGCTGCCTGTCCCGCTTAGTTACTCCAGCATTTTATGTCAATCTTCAGGTAAACACTTAACAGGTTAACCAAAGCAAGTCAGCGTGAATGTATGAAGGAAGATGTTCTGGTGGGTGACGGGGCCTGTTATTGTGCTGCACTGTTCTCTGTTCTATTAATAATGGATAGGTACCACGCCGTGATACAGACTCTTTGGTCAATCCCAGCATAAGAATGGAGCACTAGATAAAGTGGAACATTTACTGAAGATTGGCTGGACCATTGTAGCAAGGTTGTATACATTGCGATGCTTCATTTCAAATGGTTCAGGTACTGCAGTCAGCAGAATGATGGAGAGACCAAGAATCATTGAAGTTATCCATAATAAGCAAAGAGATGTATTATCCTTGTAATGACATTCAAAGAGGCCAGTCATATCCATGCCAGCAGAGCAATCTCACCTGTAACTTATTCTCTCTCCCACGCACATAAATTCTCCTTTGACTCGTTTGCCACTTATCTAAATCGATTATATTTAACAGCAGCCAATTAATCCAATGGCCCCCCTCCCCACGTCATCTGGATGTGGGAGGAAACCGGAGAACCCAGGGGAACCCCACATGGTCATAGGGAGAACATGCAAACTCCACACAGACAACACACGAGGGCAGGAGAGAATGTGGAGCTGTGAGGCTGTGTTCTACTCGGGGATGGGACTGATTTGATTACTTTTACACAGAGCTGGTCAGATTCCCTGGACCACATGACCTAGTTAGTCCAGTGGAGGTATTAAACATTGTGAAGGGTTGCCGAGGGGTGAGTGGATAAAGAACTGTGTTTGGTAGCAGGTGTTGGGGAAGGAACAATGAGCTCTGCTTGAATTGAGTCTGTCAGGGCACCACATTACATCAGGGGTTAAACTCCTCTTGTTGTGGCAGGAACCCTGCCCAGGCAATTATGGGACTCGGGAATGTGTGGTGAAAAGTGAAGCTCGTGAGAGGGTGATGAATGCAATGGGGAATGGGAGAAATCACTTGTGTTCATTGTGTTAATAAGCCTTTGTTCTCCTTGGAGCATTCTGCTTGACTTGTACATCTGGTTGTTTCATGGGAATCTCAGTGACATGACAATGTCTGTATCTTGTTACAGAAGAAGCCAGCTGAGGAAATCACATACGAAACCCTGAAGAAAGCAATAGGTAAGGTGTAGCTCAGCCTGTGAGGGCAGCTCATCTCCCTGCACCTGCAGGCTGGGCTGCAGGTAAGCACAGCTGCTTGCTGCATTGTTGCAAGGCTTTGTTCATACTCTGCTCCCACTGGCTTCTCACTCATTCTATAGCGGCAATGTCTTGCTGCTGGCAGCAAGAGACTGCGTGTCTGTTCATGGGACGTAGAACAGTCCAGCACTGTTGAGACAGACCATTCAGCCCACCCTACCTGTGCTGACCATGAATCCAATTCACACTGCACATCTGCCTGCTTGTGGTCGATATCCTTTCATTCTATGCCTGTTCACAGGACTGTATCTTGCTTTCTCAGTAGTATTTGGTTCTGAGGAGAGTGTGGCCATCTCCAAGACCAGAGTAGTGCTGGGAGGGAAACATAGAAACATAGAAATTAGGTGCAGGAGCAGGCCATTCAGCCCTTCGAGCCTGCACCACCATTCAATATGATCACGGCTGATCATCCAACTCAGTATCCTGTACCTGCCTTCTCTCCATACCACCTGATCCCTTCAGCCACAAGGGCCACATCCAACTCCCTCTTAAGTATGGCCAACGAACTGGCCTCAACTACCTTCTGTGGCAGAGAATTCCACAGATTCACCACTCTCTGTGTGAAAAACGATTTTCTCATCTCGGTCCTAAAAGACTTCCCCCTTATCCTTAAACTGTGACCCCTTGTCCTGGACTTCCCCAACATCGGGAACAATCTTCCTGCATCTAGCCTGTCCAACCCCTTAAGAATTTTGTAAGTCTCTATGAGATCACCCCTCAATCTTCTAAATTCCAGCGAGTACAAGCCGAGTCTATCCAGTCTTTCTTCATATGGAAGTCGTGCCATTCCAGGAATCAGTCTGGTGAACCTTTTCTGTACTCCCTCTATGGCAAGAATGTGTTTCCTCAGATTAGGAGACCAAAACTGTACGCAATACTCCTGGTGTGGCCTCACCAAGACCCTGTACAACTGCAGTAGAACCTCCCTGCTCTTGTACTCAAATCCTTTTGCTATGAATGCCAACATACCATTTGCTTTCTTCACAGCCTGCTGCACCTGCATGCCTACTTTCAATGACTGGTGTACCATGACACCCAGGTCTCGCTGCATCTCCCCTTTTCCTAATCGGTCACCATTGAAATAATAGTCTGCCTTCCTGTTTTTGCCACCAAAGTGGATAACCTCACATTAATCCACATTATACTGCATCTGCCATGCATTTGCCCACTCACCCAGTCTATCCAAGTCATCCTGCAGCCTCCTAGCATCCTCCTCACAGCTAACACTGCCCCCCAGCTTCGTGTCATCGGCAAACTTCGAGATGTTGCATTTAATTCCCTCGTCCAAATCATTAATGTATATTGTAAATAGCTGGGGTCCCAGCACTGAGCCTTGCGGCACCCCACTAGTCACTGCCTGCCATCCTGAAAAGGACCCGTTCACTCCTACTCTTTGCTTCCTGTCTGCCAGCCAGTTCTTTATCCACATCAATACTGAACCACCAATACCGTGTGCTATAGGTTTGTATACCAATATCTTGTGTGGGACCTTGTCGAAAGCCTTCTGAAAGTCCAGATTTAACACATCCACTGCTTCTCCCTTATCCACTCTACTAGTTACATCCTCAAAAAATTTAATAAGATTCGTCAGACATGATTTACCCTTCGTAAATCCATGCTGACTTTGTCCAATGATTTCACCACTTTCCAAATGCGCTGCTATCCCATCTTTAATAACTGACTCTAGCAGTTTCCCGACTACCGATGTTAGACTAACTAAAAAGAGGGGTCTGTAATTCCCCGTTTTCTCTCTACCTCCATTTTTAAAAAGTGGGGTTACATTAGCTACCCTCCAATCCTCAGCAACTACTCCAGAATCTAAAGAGTTTTGAAAAATTATCACTAAGGCATCTGCTATTTCTGGGGCTACTTCCTTAAGTACCCTGGGATGCAGCCTATCTGGCCCTAGGGATTTATCGGCCTTTAATCCATTCAAGTTACCTAACACCACTTTCCGGCTAAACTGGATTTCACTCATTTCCTCCATCTCATTTGACCCACGATCCCCTGCTATTTCCGGCAAATTATTTATGTCTTCGTTAGTGAAGACAGAACCAAAGTAGTTATTCAATTGGTCTGCCATGTCCTTGTTCCCCATGATCAATTCACCCGTTTCTGACTGCAAGGGACCTACATTTGTTTTAACTAATCTTTTGCGTTTCACATATCGATAAAAGCTTTTGCAGTAAGTTTTTAAGTTTCCTGCCAGTTTTCTTACTTACTCCATTTTCCCTTTCCTAATTAAGCCCTTTGTCCTCCTCTGTTGGTCTCTGAATTTTTCCCAGTCCTCTGGTAGGCTGCATTTTCTGGCTAATTTGTACGCTTCATCTTTTTCTTTGATACTATCCCTGATTTCCCTTGTTATCCACGGATGCGCCACTTTCCCTGATTTATTCTTTTGCCATACTGGGATGAACAATTGTTGTAGTTCATCCATGCAGTCTTTAAATGCCTTCCATTGCATATCCACCGTCAACCCTTCAAGAATCAATTGCCAGTCGATCTTGGCCAATTCACGTCTCATACCCTCAAAGTTACCTTTCTTTAAGTTCAGGACCCGTGTTTCTGAATTAACAATGTCACTCTCCATCCTAATGAAGAACTCAACCACATTATGGTCCACTCTTGCCCAAGGGGCCACGTACAACTACGCTGCTAACTAAGCTCCACCCATATCGATTCCACATCCTCCAAGCTAATGTCATTCCTTTCTATTGCATTAATCTCCTCTCTAACCAGCAGCGCTAACCCACCTCCTTTTCCTCTCTGTCTATCCTTCCTGAATATTGAATATCCCTGGATGTTCAGCTCCCAGCCTTGGTCACCCTGGAGCCATGTCGCTGTGATCCCAACTATATCATAATTATTAATAACCATCTGCACATTCAACTCATCCACCTTATTACGAATGCTCCTCGCATTGAGACACAAAGCCTTCAGGCTTGTTTTTACAACACTCTTGGCCCTTTTACAATTATGTTGAAAAGTGGCCCTTTTAGATTTTTGCCCTGGATTTGTTTTCCTGCCACTTTTCACCTTGCTACCTATTGCTCCTATCCTCATTTTACACCCCTCTGTCTCTCTGCTCACACATTTAAGAAACCCTCCACTTCTTATTCTCCGTTTGTTATTTTTTTCTTCTTTCCTCCCTACGTGTTGCGTCTGACTGCTTCTCTTCTCTGCCTCCTGCCTCACAAACGGACTGCTTGCCTTCTCTATTTGAGTCCCTCCCCCCAACCGATCTAATTTCGGAAGAGAAAGGTCAGGGAAGCATGGTGCAGGGACATGGGTTAGCGAGCAGACAGCTATCCTGTGGTACAGATGTGGCTCCAAGATGGCAGCTTGCCTGGCAGTTGTCAACTCCAGAATACCAATGAGTGGAGACAGAACATTCTTCAGGAAGAGGGCGAACAACCAGACGGCGAGTAGTAGAGGCAGATTCACCTGTGGTTCTTTAACCGGAATAGTTAAGGAAGGAAACTTTGTGCAGAGGACTGAATGGTGCAGACTTATAACCATATAACCATATAACAATTACAGCACGGAAACAGGCCCACTCGGCCCTTCCAGTCCGTGCCGACCATTTGTTTTCCCCTAGTCCCATCTACCTGCACTCAGACCATACCCCTCCATTCCCTTCACGTCCATATACCTATCCACTTTACTCTTAAATGTTAAAATCGATCCTGCCTCCACCACTTCTGCTGGAAGCTCATTCCACACAGCCACCACCCTCTGAGTAAAGAAGTTCCCCCTCACGTTACCCCGAAACTTCTGTCCCTTAATTCTCATGTCATGCCCTCTTGTTTGAATCTTCCCTACCCTCAATGGGAAAAACGTATCCACGTTAACTCTGTCTATCCCTTTCATCATTTTAAAGACCTCAATCAAGTCCCCCCTTAACCTTCTGCGCTCCAAAGAATAAAGACCTAACTTGTTCAACCTTTCTCTGTAACATAGTTGCTGGAACCCTGGCAACATTCTAGTAAATCTCCTCTGTACTCTCTCTATTTTGTTGACATCCTTCCCATAACTAGGCGACCAAAATTGTACACCATACTCCAGAATTGGTCTTACCAATGCCTTGTACAATTTTAACATTACTTCCCTACTCCTATATTCAACGCTCTGATTTATAAAGGCCAGCACACCAAAGGCTTTCTTTACCACCCTATCTACATGCGATTCCACCTTCAGGGAACTATGCACAGTTATTCCTAGATCCCTCTGTTCCACAGCATTCCTCAATTCCCTACCCTTTACCATGTACGTCCTATTTTGATTTGTCCTGCCAAGATGTAGCACTTCACACTTAACAGCATTAAACTCCATCTGCCATCTTTCAGCCCACTTTTCCACATGGCCCAAATCTCTCTGTAGACTTTGAAAATCTACTTCATTATCCACAACACCACCTATCTTAGTATCATCTGCATACTTACTTATCCAATTTTCCACCCCATCATCCAGATCATTGATGTACATGACAAACAACAGTGGACCCAACACAGATCCCTGAGGCACCCCACTGGTCACCGGCTTCCAACCTGACAAACAGCCATCCACCATTACTCTCTGACATCTCCCATTCAGCCACTGTTGAATCCATCTTGCTACTCTGCCATTAACACCCAAAGATTGAACCTTCTTAACCAACCTTCCATGGGGAACCTTGTCAAAGGCCTTACTGAAATCCATATAGACAACATCCACTGCTTTACCCTCATCAATTTCCCTAGTTACCGCTTCAAAAAATTCAAGAAATTTTGTCAAGCATGACCTTCCAGGCACAAATCCATGTTGACTGTTCCTGATCAGACCCTGTTTATCCAGATGCTTATATATATTATCTCTAAGTATCCTTTCCATTAATTTGCCCACCACTGACGTCAAACTAATAAGGTCTATAATTGCTAGGTTTATTCTTTGAACCCTTTTTAAACAATGGAACAACATGCGCAGTACGCCAATCCTCCGGCACTATTCCCGTTTCTAATGACATTTGAAATATTTCTGTCATAGCTCCTGCTATTTCTACACTAACTTCCCTCAATGTCCTAGGGAATATCCTGTCAGGACCTGGGGAGTTATCCACTTTTATATTTTTCAAAAGTGTCAGTACTTCCTCCTCTTTGAATTTCGTAGTTTCCATATCTACTCTACTTTTCCCCCTGCACTCACAGAGTTCAATATCCTTCTCCTTGGTGAATACCGAAGAAAAGAAATTGTTCAATATCACCCCCATCTCTTTTGGCTCTGCAGATAGCTGTCCATTCTGGTTCTCTAATGGTCCAATTTTATCCCTCGTTATCCTTTTGCTATTAATATAGCTGTAGAAACCCTTTGGGTTTACTTTCACCTTTCTTGCCAAAGCAACCTCATATCTTCTTTTAGCCTTCCTAATTTCTTTCTTAAGATTCTTTTTACATTCTTTATACTCCTCTAGCACCTCATTTACTCCATGCCTTCGAAACAAGTGTTCAATTTCCCTTGAAAACCATGGCTCTTTCCAATTTTTACTATTTCCTTTCAACCTAACAGGGACATAAAGATTCTGTACTCTTACAATTTCCCCTTTAAATGTCCTCCATTTCTCTTCTACATCCTTCCCATGAAACAAAGTGTCCCAATTCACTCCTTTAAAATCCTTACGCATTCCCTCAAAGTTTAGCCTTTCTCCAATCAAAAATCTCCACCCTAGGTCCAGTTCTGACTCTCCATAATTATATGAAACTAATGGTATTGTGATCACTGGTCCCGAAGTGCTCACCAACGCATACCTCCGTCACCTGACCTGCCTCATTTCCTAACAGGAGGTCCAGCACTGCCCCTTCTCTGGTCGATACCTCTATGTACTGCTGCAAAAAACTATCCTGCACACATTTTACAAACTCCAAACCATCCAGCCCATTTACAGAATGTGTTTCCCAGTCTATTTTTGGGAAAATTGAAATCTCCCACAATCACTATCTTGTGCTTACTACTAATATCTGCTATCTCCTTACATATTTGCTCTTCCAATTCTCGCTCCCCATTTGGCGGTCTATAATACACCCCTAAAAGTGTTGCTACACCGTTCCCACTTCTCAGTTCCACCCAAATAGCCTCCCTAGACGAGCCCTCTAATCTATCCTGCCAAAGCACTGCTGTAATATCTTCTCTGACAAGCAATGCAACACCTCCCCCTCTGGACCCTCCAATTCTATCACACCTGAAGCAACGAAATCCTGGAATATTTAGTTTCCAATCACAGCCCTCCTGCAACCATGTTTCACTGATTGCCACAACATCATATTTCCAGGTGTCAATCCAGGCTCTAAGTTCATCCACCTTACTTACAATGCTCCTAGCATTAAAATATACACATTTTAGAAACCCACCATCCCTTATTCTCTGTCTATTATCTTTTTCATCTTTCTCGCCTACATTTTGGATCCGAGTGCTTCCCTTCTCTGCCTCTTGCCCCACACCCTGACCCCTAGCCCCCTCTACCCGAGTCCCTCCCCCAAGCCTTTCTAGTTTAAAGTCTCCCCAGTAGCCTTTGCAAATCTCCCTGCCAGGATATTGGTCCCCCTCGGGTTCAAGTGCAACCCGTCCTTTGTGTACAGATCATGCCTTCCCCAAAAGAGGTCCCAGTGATCAAGAAACTTGAATCCCTGCCCACTGCACCAGTCCCTCAGCCACGCATTTATCGTCCACCTCATTTCATTCCTACTCTCACTGTCACGCGGCACAGGCAGTAATCCTGAAATCGTTACCCTTTTGGTCCTTCTCCTTAACTTTCCCCCCAACTCCCTAAATTCTCCCTTCAGGACCTCATCACTTTTTCTGCCTATGTCATTGGTACCTATGTGTACCACAACATCAGGCTCCTCTCCCTCCCTTTATCAGAATCTTTTGGACACGTTCTGACACATGCGAGACCCTGGCACCAGGGAGGCAAACTACAATCCGGGTCTCCCGACTGCGTCCTACAGAATCGCCTATCCGACCCCCTAACTATAGAGTCCCCTATTACAATTGCCCTCCTCTTTTTGCTACCCTTCTGAGCATCAGGGCCGGTCTCTGTGCTGGAGGCCCGGCCGCTGTTGTTGCCCCCAGCTAGGCTGTCCCCTCCAATCGTACTCAAACCCGAGTACCTATTTTCCAGGTGTACGGTCACAGGGGTACTCTCTAGCCCCTGCCTCTGCCCCTTGCCCTTCCTAACTGTGACCCACTTGTCTGCCTCCTGTGGTCTGGGAGTGACTACCTCCCTGTAGCTCCTCTCTATGACCTCCTCACTCTCCCTGACCAGACGGAGGTCATCGAGCTGCTGCTCCAGGTTCCTAACACAGTCCTTTAGGAGCCCCATCTCGACACACCTGGCGCAGATGTGGACGTCTGGAGGGCTATCAGATTCCCTGACCTCCTACATCTGACATCCAGAACAGTACACTGCCCTGGCCTTCATACTCCCCCCTTACACAGGATACAATATCAACACAATACAAAGTACACAACAAACTGCTGGAATCTGACTGCCAATCAGCGGCTTACCGTAGTCCACTTCCCACCAATCAGCGGCTTCCTCAAAAAAAAACCCCACTTCTCCAAATGGAATGTTATGGATTTCGGTAAAAACAAGCCCCGCGCTGGATTTTAAACCTTACCGGTCGGGTGTCGCTCCTCTTCCTCCTCCTCTTCCAACGGCTCCTGTGGGCCTCTGAAAAAACAAGCCCCGCGCTTGATTTTTAACCTTACCGGTCGGGTGTCGCTCCTCCTCCTCTTCCAACGGCTCCTGTGGGCCTTGATGAAGCCGATGGCTTCTACAGTGGGCACTCTAGTCTTCCCCCAATCCTGAGCCTCACTGAACGTTGTTGGGGCACTCCTCACGTAAACTATGAATGGTAGAGGTTGATGTTCTTGCCTTTAAGGACATCACCTCACCATCGGGTGGGGGCCTGCTGCGTCAGCATGGGTTGGGGTGGCGGTGAAGCTGCTGGCACTGATGCCCTGTGTTTTATTGGCCAGTAGATGGTGGAGCAATGGAGGAGCAGGAGAGGGAGAGGAGGCGGCTGGTGGTGGAGAAGTTTCAGAAGGCTCCATTTGAAGAGATTGCAGCGCACTGTGGAGCAAGGGTAAGGGAGTTGTGGAAGAGAGTTATTATCTGAATCCGACTCCTAACGAAGAGGAAATGCATGACAGACTATGTAAAAATTCCCAATATTGTCCAAGGGGATAGTTTAAAGATACTCTAGTTCAACGGTAACAGGCACCTGGAATAAGTAATCAACAGGGGTTATGTTTAGCTGCTCTGGAGCAAACCAAGGAAGGATGGGCATTCATAACAGTTACAACACTCAACAGGCAATTCAGCCCAGCTAGTCCGGTCAGCCATGTGAGAACGTCTCTGCAACCTGCCTAACCTTCAACCTCCCTGCTCCCTTTCACTGCAGTTTACTCTTGTATTCCTTTAGACCTTTCCTTGCTGCCAACGCCCAGGCAACGATGGTGCATTGGTTAAATAACTGCATGAGCCCCAGAGGCTTGCATCATTGATGCAGAGCCATTTGTTCCCCTCCCACAGCAGCTGGGAAATCTTAATTTCAACTAATTAAATACATTTGGAATAAAGACGCACCATATGGTGATCTTGAAGCCATTGGATTTTCACACAACCATGTTTGGTTTAGAATATCCTTCAGGGTGGTACGCGGCTACATGTCATCCAGTGTGGTTGATCATTAACTGTCTTCAGGAATGGTCTGTAGGGCTATTGAAGGACAGTGGTCTTGGTGGCCACGGGCAGTCGGCAGATTCATAGAACGAAACAGCAGCATTTCTATCCGTCTCCCCCACTCGATTACGTCAGCTCCTTCCCGGCCCCACTTTCTTGTGTGAAAGGCCACAGTTGGTCTCGGCATTCTCGGCCTGATCCAAACAGGGGAGGTATGTGTAGGGAATGATGGCAAGCTTGGATGCCGAGTTACTGTGATATTACACTTACTGCTTCTCCTTCCTTTCATTTCAGGCAACTATTCTGCAGAGTAAGCTGAATCAAATCTTTGAGATAACTGTAAGGTAAGTTGTAAAATAGTTCCATCTGGATTCTTTCTTCTTCTTTCGTGTGGCGTGCACAGCCTAAAGTTGTCGGACAACTTGTTCTATTTGATCTTTGGTTCGTGCACGTCGAGTTGATTGCATTAGTCGAAACAGGGCGGACCACGTGAAGGTTGCAATCTTCCACCCTATCTGAATTCTTTGACACACATGAAGAATTTCAGGTTTCTCTTCCATCGGTTTTCTCGATTCCAGTAGAATCATACAGCATGGAAACAGGCCTTTTGGCCCAACTTGCCCACACCGACCAACATTCCCCATCTTCTCTGGTCCCACCTGCCTGGGTTTGGTCCATGTCCCTCTAAACCTATCCTATCCCTCATCCAGTAGAAACAGAGAAATTTCCAAGTTAGATCACGGAAGGATTTTTATATAATTGATGCTTGGAATGAGGCTGTTGCTGCCAAGATCACATTTATCACCCATCCCTAATTGCCCTGATAAGCTGTTGATAGCTGGTGTGTTTCATACAACTAAACATCTTGCTAAGGCATTTCAGAGGATAGTTAGAATAAGTTTGCACATTACACCAAAATTGGTGGTGTAGTGGTCAATGAAGAAGGTTATTTAAGATTCTTTACTAAGGATCTCGTTGAACTGGCTAAGTGGGCCAAGGAATGGTAGATGTAGATACTTAGTTCCCTGAATGAAGCAACACAGCTAGGCAGGGTGGTGAAGAAGGTATTTGGTATGCTTGCCTGCATCGGTTAGGGCATTGAGGACAAGAGTTGGGTTGTCATGTTGCAACTGTACAAGTTGTTGGTGAGACGTGGTGTCACCAACATCTAGGAGTACTGGTTGCCCAACTGGTTGCCTAGCTGAGAGAAGGATGCCATTAAGCTGAAAAATGTGCAAAGAAGATTCAAGAGGTTGTTACTAGGACTGGCGGCTAGACTTGTGAGGATAAAAACATAGAAAATAGGTGCAGGAGTAGGCCATTTGGCCCTTCGAGCCTGCACCGCCATTCAATATGATCATGGCTGATCATCCAACTCAGTATCCTGTACCTGCCTTCTCTCCATACCCCCTGATCCCTTTAGCCACAAGGGCCACATCTAACCCCCTCTTAAATATAGTCATTGAACTGGCCTCAACTACCTTCTGTGGCAGAGAATTCCAGAGACTCACCACTCTCTGTGTGAAAATTGTTTTCCTCGTCTCGGTCCCAAAGGAATTCCCCCGTTATCCTTAAACTGTGACCCCTTGTCCTGGACTCCCCAACATCGGGAACAATCTTCCTGCATCTAGCCTGTCCAACCCCTTAAGAATTTGTAAGTTTCTATAAAATCCCCCCTCAATCTTCGAAATTCTAGCGAGTACAAGCCGACAGGCTGGAAGGATTTCCCCACGAGCACAGGATGCTGAGGAGGATGACCTTAGATAGGTCTATAAAATCATGAGGGGCATAGATAAAGTGAACGGTCAAGGTCTTTTTCCCAGGATTCCCTAGGCAAGTTAAATATAGATTTAAGATGAGAGGGGCAACCTTTTCACCTAAAGGGTGATGGATATATTGTCTGAGATGTCAAAAGAAATGGTTGAGGCAGGTACAATCACAATGTTTAGAAGGTACATGGATAAAGGGCGAATATGAGCAAAACGCAGGCAAATAGGAATAACGTATCAACATCTTGGTCAGTGCAGGCGAGTTGGGTCAAAGAGGCTACTTCTGTGCTGTGCTGTTTTATGTTTAACATTGGTGAGGCTACATGTGGAATATCGTTTGCACTTTTGGTCACCACTGTACAGAGAGAACATGGCAGAGGGTACAAAGGAGATTTGCCAAGACGTTGTGGATGGAGGTCACTGTTATGAGGAGGGACTGGATGGGATGGATTTATTTTCTTGGACCAGAGAAGACAGTGGGGGAGGTGGGGGGGGGGGGGGGGGGGGGAGTCCTGACAGGGATACAAGATACTGGTAGAGTAGTAGAATAATAGTAGAAAAACTCAGAAGGTCAGGCACAGCATCTGTTGAAGGAGAAACAAAGAATATTTTGGGCCCGCGACCCTTCCTCAGAACACCAGATGACCCATTGTAAACCTTTCCCCATTGCTAAAATATCTATATCCAGACAAGTGTGAGATAATGCACGTGTGATCCAGACTGGACAGATACAGTAAACAGCAGGGACCACAGGAGTGTCAATGAACAGAGAGACATTGGAGTGCTGGTCTCCACTCCCGGAAAGTGGGAACAGGTGGATAGAGTAGTGAGGAAGCGTTTAGCTTGCTGAGGATTCTTTGCTAGGGCGAGTGATGGCTGAGGTTCATGCTCCCCAAGGAGGGCAGCTCCCTCTCTGCAAGTGTGTGCCTGTGCTGCACTGACCTGGCAGCCCTCAGGGTTGTACGCCTAGAGTAGGACCAGTGACACTGTTATGTAATCTCTGCACAGCATTTTGTATTTTCTGACGAGCTCTCTTGATTTGCAGGCCTCCTCCGAGCCCATCAGGCTCAACCATTGGTTACGGCCAGACGCCGCCCCGCTCCGTGCCCGTGTATGAGATGAAGTTCCCAGACCTTTGTGTGTACTAACAGAGCAGGTCGCAGAGCAGCGGATCGGTGGAATGTTGGGTCCCCTCCCATCCCATGGGATGGGGGCAGCTGCATCGAACATCTCACAAACCATCCCACAGAACGCCAGTCGTCACCTCGATGTTGTGTCTGTTGGCGCAAAAAACATGGTCATCCTTTAGTGCTTTGTCATGAAGTCACGTGTCAATGCACGGCCTGTGCTAACCCCTGATCACAGTTAGGCTTTACTAGAGCTTGCCGCTTCCTGTAGTGTGAGTGCAGAGCACCACTGCAGGCAGCTGTGGAGGAGCTGGCATCATCAACCCATAAAACACATGCCTACAGATAGTCACTCTCCAATACTATGTCCATAGCCTCTCAATGCAGGCTCTCTGGCCCACAGCAGGCCTGGTTTGATGCTTGGAGTAAGGAATGGGATGGCTACAATCAATTGAACGTTCAGACTAACCTGTCAAGTCAGTGGTGGTGCTGAGAGTTTGTTTATCCTGCTGCCCTCGTCAATGTTGGCGTGTTTTGTTTCTGCTGATGTACTCTAGTCTCCCAGCATCGGTGCCGGAGAGAGCTCTGAAATCGCCAAAGTTACGAGGATTGGAGAGTGGAGCGGTGCTTGTAGATCTAAATCGCTGCTTCCTTGCAGAAAGCTCAGAAGATGCTTTCAATTAAAATCCATTTCATTGATCATGAGAATAATAAAACTTGCAGATGCTAGAAATCTGAAATAAAACCAAAACTCTGGAAATACTCATGAGGTCTGGCAGCAGCTGTGGAGGGGGGAACAGTTAACATCTCAGATGAAAGATCTCTCATTAGCCGTTCGGACCCAGTGTCCAGGCTTAAAGGTGAACGGCCTCCTACACAGATGCTTGCCATACCTGAAGAGTGATTCCGGAGTGTTCTGGTTATGTGTCATTGGTCATCTGTCTTCTCAGAACTCTGCCAGCTCCTATAATGGAAGCTTACAACACAACAACAGCCTGCACTCAATAGCAGACATCCCCAGCATGGAGCCCTGCTCTCAGACCATTGCCATCAGTGAATATTAAAAAGCAATGTTCAAACCTTCAGCAGCGTGTGTGGATCCATCTACATCTTGGTATTAGTTTCCTGTGGTCACATGTCCTGAGATGCAGTGAGAAATGCATGCTATCGAGCAAATCGTAACATGACAGTTGCTGCCTTACAGCACCAGAGATTCAGGTTCACTCTTAACTGAAGGTCCTGTGTGTACAGAGTTTGTATGTTCTCCTTGTAACCGAATGGGTGCTCCAATTTCATCCCACATCCCAAAGATATGTGGGTTTGTAGGTTAATTGACCTGTGTAAATTGTTCGTAGTGTGTAGGGTAGAACGAGTGAACGGGCGATTACTTGTTGGCGTAGAATAGCGTGGCCAAAGGCCTGTTTCCACGCTGTATCTCTAAAACTAAAATAAATAAAAACAGAGTGTAACAGAGAAATTCAGCAGAGTGCAGAATATAGTGTTACAGCTACTGAGAAAGTGTAAATTAAAGAATAATGCAAAGGCTGCAATGAGGTAGATTGGAAGATCAGATCTATACTGCCAGCATATGAGAGGCCGTTTGGTAGTCCGTTAACAGCAGGGAAGAAGCTGTTTCTAAGTCAGGTGGTATGTGCTTGAAGGAATGACCAGGGTGACACAAGTCTTTGATTAAGTTGGCTACTTTCCCGAGGCAGCGTGAAGTGTAGATGCAGTTAATGATGGGGAAGATGATCTGCGATGGACTGGGCTGCGATTTCTTGCGGTCTTGGGCAGAGCTGTTCCCAAACCGAGTTGTGATGCATCCCAACAGTATGGTGCATCTGTAAAGGTTGGTCAGTGTAATTGGAGACATGTCGAGTTTCCTTAGACTTCTTGGACACAAATTATTGTGAACCTTTCCAAATACAACTTTGGCGCTTCCAGAAATAGTACTGAAATATTCCAGTACAGTGAGCGGGCATCAGAACACCTGCATAGACAGTATCAGAGCTGTGCAGGAGACGAGGATTACCTTGTGAACAGATGCTGGACACAGAGACCTTCACCTCTTACACACAATGTGGAAAGGAAACCTCAGTCATCCTGAAGGACACGCATACATATTGCTTTTGATTTCTTTAGAGATCCAGGATCAATAGTAAATTTAGTGTATGCATATTTCCAAGACATCCAAATGTGTTTTAGTACAGCAGGCTTCACGACAGCATGGCAGAGACTAGAGATGGGCATGATGGCAGGGTGTACTATTTCCCCGTTAGCGTTTACAATGGCGATGGACCTAGTGATTAAAGCATCACAGTGGGTCGTCGGCGGGGAGAGATGGCAGGACAAGTGGCACCTCCCTCCAATCTGGGCCTATGTGGATGATATGACCTTGCTGACCACAACAGTAGCTTGTGCAAGAAGGTTACTAGAGAAGATAAATATCATCTTAAATGGGCTAGATTGAAGAGTAAGCCTAGTAAATCACAAAGTATTTCTTTGGCTAGAGGAAAGGTTTTATGTAGATGGAGAAATCCCATCTATAATGGAGAAGCCAGTTAAAAGTTTGGGTAGGTGATATAACAGGAAGTTAGATGACACTGAACAGGTTCAGCAAGTTAGAAAATATGTTATTGACGGGTTAGAAAGAATGGAGGAGTCAGGGCTTCCAGGCAGGGGTTGAAGTTGTGGTGTTTGCAGTTTGGGTTATTCCCTAGGTTGATGTGGCCAATGACAATATAAAAGGTGCCAATTTCTAAGGTGGAAAGAGTTGAGAGAATGGTTAAGAGTTTTAAGAAGGAACTGCAGATGCTGGAAAATCGAAGGTACACAAAAATGCTGGGAGATTGGTTAGTTCATATATTAGGAAATGGTTAGGTTCCACGATGTCTTAATAATGTGGCTTTATATGGGAAACTTCATTTACCATTGTCTAGCCAAACAGAGGAGTTTAAGTATGCTAAGGTGAGGTTAGAGTTGCAATAATCAGGGAGCAAGGATTCCTTAGTAATCTGGTGCCAAGTGGAACTAGAGGGAGGAAGTGGAACTCAAAGCAGGCAGCACAAGCATACAGACATTGTTGGTAGGGTGTAGCAAGGGCAAGGAGGCGGACCAGTGTGGAGTAAGGCAGGTCCAACAGAAAGAAGGAAATTAGTTGTAGATCTGTTATGTCATCAGGAGGAAGCAGTGATACATACTCAGTGATGCAAATGAGGGGGACGGCGTTTCCCTACTTTTCAGTTTCCAGCTCTGGTTTAATGAGTACTGCAGAGAGATTGGGGTCATTTATCACTTGATTCAATTGAGACGAAAACGATTTGTTAACTGCCACTGTTAGCACTTGTTAACAGCCAGTGGTAATGTGTCACCAATACATCGATCTGCATTCCTCAGTCAATATAATTGTGTTTTGACCAAGTATTAATGACGCCACGTTTCTTTGAATAAAATTAATGGGAGAATTTCATAGAAAACATAGAAAATAGGTGCAGGAGGAGGCCATTCGGCCCTTCGAGCCAGCACCACGTTCATTGTGATCATGCCTGATCGTCCCCTATCAATAACCCATGCCTGCCTTCTCCCCATATCCCTAGACTCCACTAGCCCCTAGAGCTCTATCTAACTCTCTTTTAAATCCATCCAGTGATTTGGCCTCCACTGCCCTCTGTGGCAGGGAATTCCATAAATTCACAACTTTCTGGGTGAAAAAGTTTTTTCTCACCTCAGTCTTAAATTACCTCCCCTTTATTCTAAGACTGTGGCCCCTGGTTCTGGACTCGCCCAACATTGGGAACATTTTTCCTGCATCTAGCTTGTATAATAGCTATGAGTCCTTTTATAATTTTATATGTTTCCATAAGATTCCCCTCATCCTTCTAAATTCCAGTGAATACAAGCCCAGTCTTTTCAATCTTTCCTCATATGACAGTCCCGCCATCCCAGGGATCAATCTCGTGAACCTACGCTGCACTGCCTCAATCACAAGGATGTCCTTCCTCAACTTAGGAGACCAAAACTGTAGACAATACTCCAGATGTGGTCTCACCAGAGCCCTATACAACTGCAGAAGAACCTCTTTACTCCTATACTGAAATCCTCTTGTTATGAAGGCCAACAAAGGTAGGCCAACAAAGGTAGACAAAAATGGTGGAGAAACTCAGCGGGTGAGGCAACATCTCACACTGAGTTTCTCCAGCATTTTTGTCCACCCATGTTATTTAGTCATTTGTACCCGTCATTTAGGGATGTTATATGAAATTTTTAAAAATAAGTTTATGCTCTCTTTCCTTCAAGGTTAATTCTTCTGTTTGCCTTTATTTGCTTCAGTTTAATTTAGTGTTATTTATCATGTTGTGGTTGTAGCTTTTGAACGATTTAAACATATCGGATTTTTTTTAATTCATATAAATTCGTAGCGTTGCCTGAGCGCCAAATCCCTTCAGCTGTACCTGCAACTGAAGGTACGGGTGGATTAGTAGACCTTGAAGAGACATTGACTTTGTTTTTTACGTAGAGGGCTAATAGAGAAGGGCTCCGGACCGCGAGCTCACTGACTGAATGATACAGACATCCTGACTGGAAATCACACCCTTCCGATCAATTATTTTAGGATAAGCCTTTCAAGAGAACATGGTACTTTTTGCTTTGCCCATTTTGAAAATATAGAATTTTGAATTTGGCGTTTGATTGGTACAAGGAGACTACAAAGTTCATAATATCTATTTTTTTACACACACTAACTTTCTACATTTCTACTTTTGGCTATGTATGTGGTAATTATGGCTCATGGAATTTTCTCCCACACTACTAGTTATATTCGTAACAACATATTTAAATACGTGAAATTTACGATCTTTCCCCAACCCCTTAAAAAATGCCTGGGGAAGGGACCCGACCCTAAACGTCGCCTAACCATTCCCTCCATAGATAGACACAAAATGCTGGAGTAACTCAACGGGTCAGGCAGCATCTCTGGAGAAAAGGAATATGTGACGTTTTAGGTCGAGACCCTTCTTCGGACGCTCCATACATCCAGCCTGACCTGCTGAGTTCTCCAGCACTTTATGTTTTGCTCTTAACATAAACCCGTGGTCCGCTGAAGAAACAACACGATAGACCACTCTGGAAGCGCACGTTTTGCTGTACACTTCATACTGTGGAACACATCATAATACACCTTGAGTGAATTAATGGGTTTAGATTTTTTTTTAATATGTTGTCGAGAATTAATCGATACCCACCCTATGTACCTTACATCAGATTTAAATCGGAGTTCCGATTTTTTTTTGTTTTCCTATTTGCCCGATTATTTGGCGGCCAAACCACCGCTATCTCTAAAGGGGTTGCGTCCAATCACCGACCAGCTTCCCTTAAAATTCCCGTCCAGTCAAGAAGTCGGTCTCCTCCCGTCCAATCAGCCGCTGTCTTCAAGGGCATTGTGTCCAATCACATAATGCGCTGGTCACTCGGCGGCCAATCAGACACAGTCTCCGAGGGGCATTGTGACCAATCACCGACAAGTTATGCATTCTTGTAGCTCTTACATGGGTATGGCCGCACATAAAAGAAACCCTCCCCCCAAATAAAACACACTTGATAAGTCCCCTGGTATCAAAGGTTACAGGGAGAATGCAGGGGAATAGGATTGAGAGGGAAAATAGACTAGCCATGATCATTCGACAGAATGGCCTAATTTTGCTCCTATGTTTCGGGGTCAAGCTTGAGATTCCTGCGCTTCACTTCTGTGCCACTGAGATGGGAGCCAGGCCATGGCTGGAGACGGGACACAGATCAGTGAGTGTGTGTGACACGGGTCAGTGAGTGTGTGTGACACGGGTCAGTGAGTGTGTGTGACACGGGTCAGTGAGTGTGTGTGACACGGGTCGTGACGGGTCAGTGAGTGTGTGTGACACGGGTCAGTGAGTGTGTGTGACACGGGTCAGTGAGTGTGTGTGGCACGGGTCAGTGAGTGTGTGACACGGGTCAGTGAGTGTGTGTGACACGGGTCAGTGAGTGTGTGTGACACGGGTCAGTGAGTGTGTGTGACACGGGTCAGTGAGTGTGTGACACGGGTCAGTGTGTGTGACACGGGTCAGTGAGTGTGTGTGACACGGGTCAGTGAGTGTGTGTGACACGGGTCAGTGTGTGACACGGGTCAGAGTGTGTGACACGGGTCAGTGAGTGTGTGTGAGTGTGTGACACGGGTCAGTGAGTGTGTGTGACACAGTGAAGTGTGTGTGACACGGGTCAGTGAGTGTGTGTGACACAGTGAGTGTGTGTTCAGTGAGTGTGTGTGACACGGGTCAGTGAGTGTGTGTGACACGGTGACAGTGAGTGTGTGTGATCAGTGTGTGGATCAGTGAGTGTGTGTGACACGGATCAGTGAGTGTGTGTGACACGGATCAGTGAGTGTGTGTGACACGGATCAGTGAGTGTGTGTGACACGGATCAGTGAGTGTGTGTGACACGGATCAGTGAGTGTGTGTGACACGGGTCAGTGAGTGTGTGTGACACGGATCAGTGAGTGTGCGTGACACGGATCAGTGATTGTGTGTGACACGGGTCAGTGTGTGTGACATGGATCAGTGAGTGTGCGTGACACGGATCAGTGAGTGTGTGTGACACTGATCAGTGTGTGTGACACGGATCAGAGTGGACAACAAGAATCGGTGAGCGGTCAACGCGGATCAACCAGCGGACAAAGAATCAGAATGTTTTACTGTGGGAAGGAGATGAGTGAAATGTGGATTCTCTTCCATGAATGGGGGTTGTTGAATATCTGCTGCTGCTGTCTTGCTTGGTTTGGTGTGTGGGAGAGTGCAAGGAATCGAGGGCAATGGGGATCTGACAGGAGAGGAAGAGGCTGGCACAGATCAGCCGAGATCACACTGACTGCTTTGTAAGCCCAAGACAATGGCCCACTCTGCTATTTCCTTGTGTATTAATGTTGTTTTTGTATTTCACACCACAGTCTCGAACCAAACGGGGTAAGCAGACACTGCGAAGTCTGTGACCATTTGCGAAAAAAAAGTTTATTTCTCAGATCCATTTACATAATATACAGCTCAGTAGGTAGGAAAATATCTCTGCAGAGCCATGGGCTGGACCAGTGAGCACGTAAAACCCGGGAACAACACTATCTCTTTTATTGGTTGATCCAGGGAAACTGCCACAGACAGGTTCTAACTTCTTACTGATTGCTCTAATAGATTGTCGGCAGCTCCTAGCTCTTACATCTAGCTTTCCTATTTAGCTTTATCCTTCTATTGGCTCTGAGCTTTGGGATCGTGACCATCCTTGATGATGACGTTTCTGAAGAGAGTCAGCAGAGGCTTCTGACCCTTCTCGCCCCAGGACTTCATGAAGCCTCCGTAGCGCTTGTCTTTGAGTGGGGCACTCCACCTGAAGTGTCCAAACTTGTAATTCTCCCCGTCTTTCTTCACCTCTCCCTCGGGCAGGCCACTCTCCATGCTTTCCTGGAGCATGTCTTCCGGGTTTCTGAACAGCAGAGGTTGGGGGTGCAAAAGTTCAGGCCCCCTGCCCTGCCCTCTTCCCTTCGAACCCCTGCCCCACCTGAAATGGGTCATCTTGTAAAGCTTCCCATCTTTCTTCGTGGCATCCCCCTGCATCTCCACATCCCCCAAGTAGGACATCTCTGCCGGGTAGTCAAAGTCCACGGACTCCTCGCGCTTCAGTTCTGGTCCCATGTTTTCAACTGACTCATTATCATAGTTACTTGGGTAGACTTTGACGGGCCTCCTCTTCCTACCCATTGGCTTCCCCCAGCGGAAGTGTTCCATCGAGTACGACCTCTTATCACTCAGCCTAGGGAACTGCATGCCCATATCCTCACTTTGCACCTCGGGACCTTCGGGCTCTGTGGCTGGGAGTTGCACCATCATATCCCTGACCCTTTCACCCTCTTGCTTGCTGCCCAATAATCCTGTGTTGTTGGCTCTTTTCTTCCCAAACTTGTTCCAGCGGAAGTGACCCATGACATAATTCCTGATGTTCTCCTCAATCGGCTGCAGGTGGCTGTTGCCGGGATAGATTGGGGATTCCAGAGTCTCGTCTGCTTTGCAGGTTTCAAGACATTCCTGCAAAACAAGTGCATCGAAAGATAACTTTCATCTCTAGTTTCATCACAAACTCAGCAAAACGCTGTGCTGGCCTTCATTGTGTGAGAATTTGAGTAAATGTCGACCAAGATGCCCCATCTAAACTAGTACCATTTCCCATGTTTGTCCCATTGCCCTCAAAACATTTCCTAGTCATGCAAATGTCCACATGCTCCTGAATGCAGGAGCAAAGCTATCGTGCAATTTGTAAGAGGATGGAATCAGACAGAGCCTTTGAGGAATATGGAGAAAGGAAGAAATCTCAAGCTGGTGTTTAGAAGGTTCTAAAGAGGGCACCAAATGGCTATGGCAAGTCAGATTAAAGAAAATCTCACAGCTTTTTGTACCTATGTATAAATGGATTTAAGAGAGAGTTATATCGAGCTCTAGGGGCTAGTGGAATCAAGAGATATGGGGAGAAGGCAGACACGGGTTATTGATTGGGGACGATCAGCCTCGAAGGGCAGAATGGTCTCCTCCAGCACTTATTTTCTATGTTTCTATATAAAAAACAAGAGGGTCACCAGGGAGAAGGTAGAACCGCTCGTGGATAAAGGAGTGAATTTTGCGTGGTCTGGGGATGTAGACATAACACTAGTACTTTGCATCTGTTTTCACCAAGGAGAAGGTACTAGAAGGACAGTGGGATCAGTGTGGAGAACACTAATATGCAAGGGCAGTTTGAGATTAAGGAGCAGGAGGTGTTGTGGTTCTTGAAGAGCATTAAGGTGGATAAATCCCCAGGACCTGATGGGATTTATCCCACGTTATTGAGAGGGGCAGGAGATGAGATTGCAAGTGCCTCAATTAAGATCTTTGTGTCTTCTCTAGTCACAGGTATCGGACAACTGGAGAGTAGCCAATGTTGTTCCTCTATTTCAGAAGGGAAGCAGGGAGAATCCAGGGAATTATAGAGCAGTGATCCTCACATCAGCGGTAGGGAAGTTATTGGAGAGGATTCTATGGGACAGGATTTACTCCCATTAGGAAAAGAATGGTTTAATTAGGGACAGTCAGCATGGCTTTGTAGGTGGCAGCTCGTGTCTTACTAACTTGATCAGGTGTTTTGAGGAGGTGACAAAGATGATCGATGAGGGTAGTCCAGTGGATGTTGTCTACATGGATTTCAGTAAGGCATTTGATAAAGTCCTCCATGCTAAAATGATCCAGAAGATTAAAATACGAGATTAACTGTGACTTGGTTGTTTAGATTCAGAACTGGCTTACCGATAGAAGTCAATACACAATAGGTGCAGGAGGAGGCCATTCGGCCCTTCGAGCCAGCACCGCCATTCAATGTGATCATGGCTGATCATCCCCAATCACTACCCCGTTCCTGCCTTCTCCCCATATCCCCTGACTGCTATCTTTAAGAGCCCTATCTAGCTCTCTCTTGAAAGTATCCAGAGAACCGGCCTCCACCGCCCTCTGAGGCAGAGAATTCCACACTCACAACTCTGTGAGAAAAAGTGTTTCCTTGTCTCCGTTCTAAATGGCTTACTCCTTATTCTTTGACTGTGGCCCCTGGTTCTGGACTCCCCCAACATCGGGAAGATGTTTCCTGCCTCTGGCATGTCCAAACCCTTAACAATCTTATATGTTTCAATAAGATCCCCTCATCCTACTGAACTCCAGAGTGTACAAGCCCAGCCGCTCCATTCTCTCAGCATATGACAGTCCCGCCATCCCGGGAATTAACCTGGTGAACCTACGCTGCACTCCCTCAATAGCAAGAATGTCCTTCCTCAAATTAGGGGACCAAAACTGCACACAATACTCCAGGTGTGGTCTCACTAGGGTGGGGGTGGAAGTATAACATTGAGGCTGGAGGCGTGTGACCAGTGGAGTTCTGCAGCGATCTGTACTGGGACAACCTATAAACGGGTTGGTTAGTAAATTTGCAGATGACACCAATATTGCTGGGGACGCGGGCTGTGAGGAAGGCAGTATACAGCGGGATGTAGAACAGGTATAGAAATAAGCAGAGACATGGCAGATGGAGCTCAACCCAAGCAAGTGTGTGGTGTTGCACTTTGGGAGGTAAGGGGAACATGTATAATTAATGCATTAATTATCTGACCCTTAACAGCATTGGTGTACAGATGGATCTTGGGTTCCAAGGCCTGAAAGCGACAACACAAGTAGATAGAGCAGTAAAGAAGGCATACAGTCTGCTTGCTCTCATAGGTCACGGGCGTGGCATTGAGTATAAGAGTCAGGAAGCCATGCTGCAGCTTTATAGGGCTTTGGTCAGGCCGCATGTGGAGCATTGTGTGCACTTCTGGTCATCCCATTACCGGAAGGATGAGGAGGCTTTGGAGCTTCCATGATCTCATTGAATGGCGGTGCTGGCTCGAAGGGCCGAATGGCCTACTCCTGCACCTATTGTCTATTGAGACAGTGCAGAGGTGGTTTACCAGAACCTTGATTAGGGGACATTAGTCACAGGGAGTGGTTGGACAGACTAGGATTGCTTTCTTTGGACGTGTGGGGAGACCTGATAGAGGTATATAAAATGATAACAGGCATAGATAGGGTAGACAGTCAGCACCTTTTTCCCAGGATGGAAAGATCAAATACCAGAGAGCATAGATTTAAGGTGAGAGGCGCAACTTTTCAAAGGGGGTGTGTGGGGCAAGTTATTTACACAGGAGGGTGGTACTGCCGTGGGTGGTGATGGAGGCAGATACGATAGTGATGTTGAAGAGACTGTTGGATATGTAGGGAATGGGCAGACACTCCCAGGAGGCTGCGGCCCATGAGTAGCCGGACAGCGGGTCCCCGCCGCCAGATTCAAGGCCGGGGATCGCGGCTTCGGGGGTGAACCGGTCTAGCCTGCCCGCGGCAGAACTCGCAGTCCGTGGCTTCAGGGTGAGCCCACTGGGCCGGTCCGCGTGACCTCGCTGAAGGTCCAGTGGATAGTGTCTGGTACCGCGTGGCCAAACTGAACACCTGGACGGATCGCGGCTTGCAGGAGGCAGTCGCCGCGTCGGACCCAGCAGACCACCGGCCCGGGAGGGGGGGAGCTGCTGCTCATCCACCAGAGGATGGGCAAGCAGCTAGGCCGATAGGAGAGGTGAGGGAACTGGGGTCTGGCCTATCGTGGCCGGCTGCGGGAGGCACCGCCGGGGAACAAAGGACCGGCAAGGAGAGGGACGTGGCAGCAACTGCCTGGGGCTTGCCTGGTACAACGAGAGTGTGGACTCTGAACATGGCACCAAAACAGTGAGCCTCCTGCATGTGGCTCAGTAGACTATCCCTGTACACTTGCTCATCTGGGATCGTGGGTGTGTTTGGTGGTACTCTACTGGACTGTTTGTAAGGAAAATAATTTCACTATGTTAACAATTAACATATATGACAATAAAATGAAGCACTGTTATCAAGCACTGGTATTGTTCTCAAGGATATGGATATCAGATAAGGCAGATAAGAGTTCATCTTGACATCATGTTGGGTACAAACTCTGTGGTCCGTAGGACCTGTTCCTATGCTGTACTATTCTATGTTCTAACTGCAGATGCTAAAAATCTGAAATAAAAACAGAAAACGCAGGTAAAATTGAGCAGGTCAGGTAGTGGCTGATAGGAGAGGTGAAAGAAACAGAGTTCACGTTTCAGGTCAGAGACCCTCCATCAGAAGTGAGAAGAGTTGCAGGAACGGCGGTGGGTAGAATAAAGATAATCTGTGAGGTGTGAGCTCGGGGCCGTGTACAGGGTGTGTGAATAGTCAATGCACAGGTGGCACAATGCGTGGCTGTGAGTGACCAGTGGTGTATGTATGACAATCACCGGCTCTTGCTGACATGGATCACTTGGTTAACATAGGCAGAGCAATCACAGATCAAATTAGACCCGAGTGCTGGACTCGGGAAGAACTAATTGGAGTAGAACATACACAGGAAATTGCAAAGAATTGTGGAGACCATCACACAAACCAACCTCCCTTGCACTGACTCCATCTACACCTCACGCTGCCTCGGCAAGGCCAGCAGCATCATCACGGACCGGTCACCCCGGTCTCACCTCTTCTCCCCTCCCCCATCAGGCAAGAGGTACAGAAGTGTGAAAACGCACACCTCCAGATTCAGGGACAGTTTCTTCCCAGTTGGTATCAGGCAACTGAATCATGCTATCACCAGCTAGACTAGAGAGTAGCCCTGACCTCCCACCTACCTCATTGGAGACCCACAGACTACCTTTAATCTGACTTTTATCTTGCAGTAAGATTCATGGACTTTATCTTGCAGTAACCGCTATTCTCGCCATCTGCACACTGGGCGACTTGGTTATAACTATGTGTCGTTTTTCCACTGACCGGATAGCACGCAACAAACAAAGACTTTTCACCGTAACTCGGTACACGTAACAAAAAACAAAACTAACAAGAGTAAAGCTGGTTGATGGGAATAGTTATGGAGGGAGATAAGGGATCGGAGGACCCTGGGCGACTGGCAGAGACGAGATGAGGCCTGGGGCAGATCGTTATCAGATGCCGGGCCGATGGTGTTGTTCGGCACCTCTTTTCTCATATCCATGACTCTTGGGAGTATTTCAGTAACAGATGGGCCCCAGTGTCCTGATCCATAGATCTAATGGTGGGAGCATATGGTGCTGAAGAAGGCATATGGGATTCACCGGGGTATTGCCTGGGATGGAGCAGTTCACGAGCGTGGTGAGACTGTACCCTGTATCTGTACACTGTGGCCGGTTTGATTGTAATCATGTCTAGTCTTTTTGCTGACTGTCAAACCAAGACTACGTTGTTCTACGACAGAGTGGAGGGGGGAGGCGGGGGGAGGCGGGGGGAGGCTGGGGGAGGCGGGGGGAGGGAGAAACTCATTAAGGTCCAAAGAGGGACAGAGATAGGGTTGATAATGAGTAACAAAAGAGCTGGAGAGACTCAGCAGGTCGAGCAGCATCTGGAGAGGCAGAATGAAGGCTAAGCTTTCAATCCATATGCATGGTCTCGATCTATTTCCCACTGCAGATGTTGCCTGACCCACAGATTACCTCCAGCTGTTTATTTTGTGCTCCAGATGCCAACATCTGCTGCAGTCTCTTGTGCAGAGCGAGTGAGAAACTTGTCCCATAACAGAGGTGTCTAAAACCAGAAGGCATGGCCTTTGGGAGAGGGCTAGAGTGTTTATATGTTAGGAGGTGTATGAGCTCAGAATCTGGAGGGCAGTGCCGGAGGAGAATTGGAGACAGAAGCTCTCACAGCTTGGTTGACCACTTCAATCACCAGGGCACAGAAGGCAATGGGACAAGTGCTGGAAGGTAATACAGGTGGTTTGTTTAGCATGGGCAAAATGGGCCGAAGGGCCTGATTCCGTGCCCCACACCAGTGCCTCAGTAGAGCAGGCAGTGGAGGGGAAACGCAGTAACTTCTCCAGTCCTCACATAGAAACATAGAAACATAGAAATTAGGTGCAGGAGCAGGCCATTCGGCCCTTCGAGCCTGCACCGCCATTCAATATGATCATGGCTGATCATCCAACTCAGTATCCTGTACCTGCCTTCTCTCCATACCCCCTGATCCCTTCAGCCACAAGGGCCACATCCAACTCCCTCTTAAATATGGCCAACGAACTGGCCTCAACTACCTTCTGTGGCAGAGAATTCCACGGATTCACCACTCTGTGTGTGAAAAACGATTTTCTCATCTCATCTCATCCCTTATCCTTAAACTGTGACCCCTTGTCCTGGACTTCCCCAACATCGGGAACAATCTTCCTGCATCTAGCCTGTCCAACCCCTTAAGAATTTGTAAGTTTCTATAAGATCCCCCCTCAATCTTCTAAATTCCAGCGAGTACAAGCCGAGTCTATCCAGTCTTTCTTCATATGGAAGTCGTGCCATTCCAGGAATCAGTCTGGTGAACCTTCTCTGTACTCCCTCTATGGCAAGAATGTCTTTCCTCAGATTAGGAGACCAAAACTGTACGCAATACTCCAGGTGTGGCCTCACCAAGACCCTGTACAACTGCAGTAGAACCTCCCTGCTCTTGTACTCAAATCCTTTTGCTATGAATGCCAACATACCATTCTGCTTTCTTCACTGCTTAGATGCTGCTGCACCTGCATGCCTACTTTCAATGACTGGTGTACCATGACACCCAGGTCTCGCTGCATCTCCCCTTTTCCTAATTGGTCACCATTCAAATAATAGTCTACCTTCCTGTTTTTGCCACCAAAGTGGATAACCTCACATTTATCCACATTATACTGCATTTGCCATGCATTTGCCCACTCACCCAGTCTATCCAAGTCATCCTGCAGCCTCCTAGCATCCTCCTCACAGCTAACACTGACCCCCAGCTTCGTGTCATCCGCAAACTTCGAGATGTTGCATTTAATTCCTTCGTCCAAATCATTAATGTAAATTGTAAATAGCTGGGGTCCCAGCACTGAGCCTTGCGGCACCCCACTAGTCACTGCCTGCCATCCTGAAAAGGACCCGTTCACTCCTACTCTTTGCTTCCTGTCTGCCAGCCAGTTCTTTATCCACATCAATACTGAACCACCAATACCGTGTGCTTTAAGTTTTTTATATACCAATCTCTTGTGTGGGACCTTGTCGAAAGCCTTCTGAAAGTCCAGATATAACACATCCACTGCTTCTCCCTTATCCACTCTACTAGTTACATCCTCAAAAAATTCAATAAGATTCGTCAGACATGATTTACCCTTCGTAAATCCATGCTGACTTTGTCCAATGATTTCACCATTTTCCAAATGCGCTGCTATCCCATCTTTAATAACTGACTCTAGCAGTTTCCCCACTACCAATGTTAGACTAACTGGTCTGTAATTCCCCGTTTTCTCTCTTCCTCCCTTTTTAAAAAGTGGGGTTACATTAGCTACCCTCCAATCCTCAGGAACTACTCCAGAATCTAAAGAGTTTTGAAAAATTATCACTAAGGCATCTGCTATTTCTGGGGTTACTTCCTTAAGTACCCTGGGATGCAGCCTATCTGGCCCTGGGGATTTATCGGCCTTTAATCCATTCAATTTACCCAACACCACTTTCCGGCTAACCTGGATTTCACTCATTTCCTCCATCTCATTTGACCTCCGGTCCCCTTCTATTTCCGGCAAATTATTTATGTCTTCCTTAGTGAAGACAGAACCAAAGTAGTTATTCAATTGGTCTGCCATGTCCTTGTTCCCCATGATCAATTCACCCGTTTCTGACTGCAAGGGACCTACATTTGTTTTAACTAATCTTTTGCGCTTCACATATCGATAAAAACTTTTGCAGTCATTTTTTATGTTTCCTGCCAGTTTTCTTTCATACTCCATTTTCCCTTTCCTAATTAAGTCCTTTGTCCTCCTCTGTTGGACTTTGAATTTCTCACGGGAGAGGCACTGGCTTGGCTCGACTTACCATCAGTTTTGGCACTGGCAGTTCAAGGCACTTGCTACGTTGCAAGCAGTCCTGCAGCTGGCCAGAGGTTGCAGCCCATAGTGAGAGCAGAGCAAGCAACATCTCCCTCCGCACCAAGCTCCGCATCATATTCAGGCAGCAGCAGCAGCAGTCGGGTCTGCCGGAGGAGGAGAATCAGATCAGTCACCCCACTCCCCCAGCACTGTGTCACTGACTGTATCTCCAGCCTCCCTCTCCCCCAGTGCCCTGTATCTCCACTGGTGTTAATCCAGCTCCCTCCCTCAGGAGGGTGTGCTGGCATTGGACAGGGTCCAGAGGAGGTTTATGAGAATGATCCCAGGAAGGGGGATGAAGGGGAAGCCATTTAAAACTGAGGTGAGAAAAAACTTTTTCACCCAGAGAGTTGTGAATTTGTGGAATTCCCTGCCACAGAGGGCAGTGGAGGCCAAATCACTGGATGGATTTAAGAGAGAGTTGGATAGAGCTCTAGGGGCTAGTGGAGTCAAGGGATATGGGGAGAAGGCAGGCACGGGTTATTGATAGGGGCGATCAGCCATGATCACAATGAATGGCGGTGCTGGCTCGAAGGGCTGAATGGCCTCCTCCTGCACCTATTTTCTATGTTTCTATGAATGAATGGGTTAACCTATGATGAGCGTTTGTCAGCACTGGGCGGTTACTCACTTGAGTTTAGAAGAATGAGGGGGGACCTCATTGAAACATGCAGAATAGTGAAAGGCTTGGATAGAGTGGATGTGGAGAGGATGTTTCCACTGGTGGGAGAGTCTAGGACTAGAGGTCACAGCCTCAGAATTAAAGGAGATGAGGAGGAATTTCTTTGGTCAGAGGGCGGTGAATCTGTGGAATTATTTGCCACAGAAGGCTGTGGAGGCCACGTCAGTGGTTATTTTTTAAGGCAGAGATAGATAGATTAGTGGAGATGTCAGGGGTTATGGGGAGAAAGCAGGAGAATGGGGTTGGGAGGGAGAGATAGAACAGCCATGATTGAATGGCGGGGCAGGTTTGATGGGCCGAATGGCCTAATTCTACATCTATCACATTTGAACCTCACTCCCAGCATGCTCTGTCACTGGCTGGATTCCCACAGATGTTAATCCAGCTTCCCCACACTGACCCTCAGCCCCCCCCCCCCCCCTCCCCTAGTGTCCTGTATCGCTGACTGGTGGGGCAGTGAACATCACTCCGGGACAGGGGGGTGGGTGGGGAGAGTGGACATGGGGTGGGACTGGGGGGTGGGGAGAGTGGACATGGGTCTGGGACTGGGGGTTGGGGAGAGTGGACATGGGGTGGGACAGTGGACATGGGTCTGGGGGTGGGGAGAGGGACTGGGGGGGGTGGGAGAGTGGACAGGGTCTGGGACTGGGGGGTGGGGAGTAGACATGGGTCTGGGACTGGAGGGTGGGAGAGTGGACTGGGGGGGGGGAGAGGACCGCGGTGGGACAGGAGGGTGGGGAGAGTGGACAACGGTCCAGGACGTGGGGGGGGGGAGGGGGGGGGGGGGGGGGGGGGGGGAGTTTGGAAGGTTACCCGTGAGTTTTGCAGCGGTCCAGCGGGATTCCTGAGCTGAGTGGTGCCAGTAGTGAAGTTTTTTTAGAGGTTTGTGCAGGGTAAATAGTTTTACGTGACTATTGTAGGTTGCAGCTGTAAGCACGTCTCTCTGCCCCAGCCCCAGCCCCAGCCCCAGCCCCAGCCCCAGCCCCAACCCTATACCCCAGCCCCAGCCCCAGCCCCAGCCCCACCCCAGCCCCACCCCAGCCCCAGCCCCAGCCCCAGCCCCCCCAGCCCCATCCCCCAGCCCCAGCCCCAGCCCCAGCCCCAGCCCCACCCCAGCCCCACCCACCCCAGCCCCAGCCCCAGCCCCAGCCCCAGCCCCAGCCCCAGCCCCAGCCCCAGCCCCAGCCCCAGCCCCAGCCCCAGCCCCAGCCCCAACCCTGCCCCAGCCCCAGCCCCAGCCCCAGCCCCAACCCCAGCCCCAGCCCCCAACCCCAGCCCCAGCCCCAGCCCCCCCCAGACCCCAGCCCCAGCCCCACCCCAGCCCCAGCCCCAGCCCCACCCCAGCCCCAACCCCAGCCCCAGCCCCAGCCCCAGCCCCCCCCACCCCACCCCAGCCCCAGCCCCAGCCCCAGCCCCAACCCCAGCCCCAGCCCCAAGCCCCAGCCCCAGCCCCAGCCCCAGCCCCAACCCCAGCCCCAGCCCCAGCCCCAGCCCCAACCCCAGCCCAACCCCAGCCCCAGCCCCAGCCCCAGCCCCAGCCCCCCCAGCCCCCAGCCCCAGCCCCAACCCCAGCCCCAACCCCAGCCCCAGCCCCAGCCCCAACCCCAGCCGCAGCCCCCCCAACCCCAGCCCCAGCCCCAGCCCCAGCCCCAGCCCCAGCCGCAGCCACACTTACCCAGTAAATGTTGAAGCCACAGATGTTGGCTGTCCTGGTTGCAGACTACTTGAGTCGCTGTCTGCTTCACTGGCCCCCTGCTCGCTCGCACAGCCCTTTTATACCCCACCTTGCCTCTGTGTTTCCAACCATCTCGTCAGCGAGATGAAATTAACCTTTTCACGGTCGATTATCTGCAGCAAGGTGGAAACAGCAGCACAATGAGAGGGTGAGTAACAGGTGGGATACCTTCGCCCCCTCTCCAGGGATTAACACCTACTACACACAGGAAATGGCAGCTGCCCTCCAATCCCTCTGCCTTTCACCCGCCACTGACAACACGTTTTTTAATGTCATCACCTTTCCTGTCTGTGAAATGCTGATTTTAAGCTTGGTTGACCATTTTCACGGTGTCTTTTCATCAAAGCCACGTTGAACAATGAACAGCAAGAGCATGGAGAGGCCACCTCTCCTGCCTTTTGTCTCTGACCTTCTCTGGTATCAGGGCAGCTGTCTTCCCGACTGGAATCAAAGTGTTGTTCCACTCTTCAGTCAGCTGGAAACACCAAGCCGGAGGTGGGTGTGGGTGGGGTAGGGTCAGCAAGACCCATGGTTTAGGGGTGGAGGGCATGGCTGTGTGTGTGTGTGTGAGGTGGGGGCAATGAGAGCTGCATTGTATTCAGGTACAGGGTCAGCCTCCCCCCCCCCCCCCCCCCCCGGCCCCACCAGAGCCAGCACTTACTGCCACATGGAGCCAACAGCAGCTTGGAGCAAATAGCCACAGGGACACTAGTCCGGATATGGGAGGCACAAATGATAGGAAGGCAACAGAGGGAGCAGGGAAAAGCCGGTAAACCTGGTGCCCACAGACCTGTGAGCTGACCATCGGTGGTGGGGAACAGTCTGAGGTTGCCTATTAATGATCACGTGGTCAGAAACGGCTAAAACATGGCTTTGCCAAGGGCTGATCCCGTCTGACCAATCTGGCTGAATTCTATGGAGAGGTAACAAGGTGCATGGATGTGAGCAGGGCAGTAGATGTGGCTTACCTGGACTTCAGTAAAGCCTGTGTCAAGGTCCCATGTGGAACACTGGTTGAAAAGGTCAGTACAAACGTTGGTAAGCTTTCTTGGTAATAGGAGCCAGCGAGTGATGGTGGAGGGTTGTTTCTATATTTGGGTGCCTGTGACTGGTGGTGTCCCATAAGGGTCAGTGCTGGCAGCCGTGCTCTCAGTAATATACATGAATGACTGGGTGTGCGTGCGGGAGACATGGTGCGCAAGGCCACAGATGACATGACGGTTGGTGGACTTGGACAGTGTGTTGAGCAGGGTGATGGCAATGGCCTGAGAGATGGCAGATGCGGTTTAATCTTGACTAGACAAAGTGGGACCTGTTGGGTCCCTGCCACACGGGAGGCCCGTTCCCCCAACGCAATATTCCACCACTCACGGTATGGCCCCTAACTGCGCAGGTACGGCTCATTTCCCCTCATCCCCCAGCACTCCCTCCCCCTCCTCTTCACCCTCCCTCTTCAATCCCCTCTCCTCCTCCCCTCCCCAATCCCTCCCTCACCTCTCCTTTTGCGTTCCCCTACCCCCCAGTCACACCCTCCCTCTCTGCATAACTCATCTCCCTTCCCTATCCAAACACCTCCTCCACTTTCCCCCCTCTCCCTCATTAACCCCACTCTCCCTCCCCAAGATCTCGAGGTTCCAGGAGTCGGAGTCAGCCAGACTCTGGGCGACGCAGCTCCAGTCGCGCTCCAGCCTGCGGTGATGCACTAAAGGGCCTGTCCCACTTGCGTGTCCTTGGCACGCAAATAACACAACCTCCTGGTCGCATTGACTCGCACGGGCATTGTATGACCGCGTGGGGCGGTCCCACTTAGAAGTGCGGAGGGGTATGTAGTTGTGCGCGACATCGCGCGGGGCTCCGAAATATTTGTAGTGAACAAAATCTTTGATCAGCAAGCAGAAAACAGCAGCAGAAGCAGGCAAACGATCGCCGAGCTCAAGGCCTGGGCTCACGGCCGTTGTGGTCCGGATCCACCCCCACTTCTACTCCCAGAGTGGGGCCAAGAAAATTGAAGATGGACACAAAATGCTGGAGTAACTCAGCGGGACCGGCAGCATCTCTGGAGAGAAGCAACGGGTGACGTTTTGGGTCAAAACCCTTCTTTTCAGACTGAAGAAGAGTCTCAACGTGAAACATCGCCCATTGCTTCTCCCCAGAGATGCTGCCGGTCCCGCTGAGTTACTCCAGCTTTGTGTCCATCTTCAAATGACGTCACGCGCTCCAGGCGGCTGTGCGGGCGCATGAAGTCGCGCGCGACCTTCGCGGGACCGTTGCTGCTCAATGCAACCACGAGCTCGCGTAATTTGCGTGTCAAGGACACATACGTGGGACAGGCCCTTAACTCTGCTCGCTCCGCTCCTTCAATTCTCCCCGCCGGTGAGTGACAGAGGACCCGGCCAATCAGTGCGGCAATGTTGCGCCAGAAGGGGCGTCACGGTCCCAGCCTGAGCGTGGCCATCCTGGGTGACTGACAGGGGAGGAGACCAATCTGCGCATGCGCCGTTTTAAAGGTTTTCAAACCGTAATTTTAGACAATACCATCGATCGGAATAAAACTTGTTGCACCTGAGCACAGGAGAACAGTGAATAAGCCGGTGAATAAACGGTGAATCAGCGGTGATGAGCTGGTGAATAAACGGTGAATCAGCGGTGATGAGCTGGTGAATAAACGGTGAATCAGCGGTGATGAGCTGGTGAATAAACGGTGAATCAGCGGTGATGAGCTGGTGAATAAACGGTGAATCAGCGGTGATGAGCTGGTGAATAAACGGTGAATCAGCGGTGATGAGCTGGTGAATAAACGGTGAATCAGCGGTGATGAGCTGGTGAATAAACGGTGAATCAGCGGTGATGAGCTGGTGAATAAACGGTGAATCAGCGGTGATGAGCTGGTGAATAAACGGTGAATCAGCGGTGATGAGCTGGTGAATAAACGGTGAATCAGCGGTGATGAGCTGGTGAATAAACGGTGAATCAGCGGTGATGAGCCGGTGAATAAACGGTGAATCAGCGGTGATGAGCTGCGCTATCCTGTACTGTTTTTGCACAAATAGAAACGCCATGTAAACCGGAAGGGCACAAGATCAGAATTTTAGTTCTGTACAGACAGATAATAATACATGTTGCAGGCATGAATGATGCTCAGACGGCCACCATGAATGTGAGAGCGTATTGAGGAACAGGGTGGTCATGGGGTCAATGTCAATCGATTCTTGAAGATGGCCACGCAGGTGGATAACATGGTTAATGTGCTTGGAATAGTCCCAGCTTGCCCAATAGCTCAGGCCCATGAGTCCTGGCACCATCTTCATCAACCTTCTGTGCACTCCAACCGGCGTCATGACATCCGTCTAGCAGGGTGACCAAAACTGAACACGATACTCCAAGTGCGGCCGCACAAACGTCTTGGAGCATGAAATCCCGACTTCTCTTCTCTGTACTCTGACTGATGAAGGACAATGTACCAAAAGCCTTGCTCACCACCCTCCCTACCTGTGACCCATCACTTCACACACACCCCCCTGATCTGTATTGTCCCTATCCATGTGTGTTTGTCTCTATGACTTCAATATAGTAATGCAATAATTCTCCATAGCCTTACCCCCCAATTACTGCAGAGGGACTGCAGATCCAGGTTTACCAAACACACCTTGCCGGAGTTACTCAGTGGGTCAGACAGCATCGCGGGAGAAGATGGAGAAATAACATTTTGGATCAGGACCGTTGGTCAGTCTGGTTGTTGGGGAGTGAGGGTAGGAGGCTGGACGAGAGGTGGCGGCAGGTCACAGCTGAGTAACTGAAAGGTGGAGAAGACTGAATCGGGTTCATTAGCGGAGAAAATTCATCATTTAAGATGAAGCTCAGGAGACATCTCTTCACTCAGGTTTGGTGAATGCGGAGAAGGAGTCCCTGGATATACTCAGTGGGGTCGAGCGTGGAACAGTGCTGTTGAGGGCATGGTCTGACTGGCTGGTGGAGCAGGCTGGATGGGCAGAGTGGCCTCCTGGTTGCTACGTCCTCACTGAGGCTTCCACCACACACTGCTCCGCGGGTCGACTTCCTTGTTGAGGGGGAACATTTGTACAGCGAGTCAGTCAGTGTGTGTGGAGGGTGAGAGTGAGGGGGAGAGAGAGGGGGAGAGGGAGAGGGAGAGAGGGTAGGGGAGGGGGAGGGGGAGGGGGAGAGGGAGATGAGAGAGAGGGTGGGGAGGGGGAGGGGGAGGGGAGGGGGGAGGGAGAGGGGAGGAGGGGGGAGGGGGGGGGGGGGGGGGAGAGGGGGGGGGGGGGAGGGGAGGGGATGGACGGAAGGGGGAGGGGGAGGGGAGGATGGAGGGAGAGGGGGGGAGGGTGGGGGAGGGAGAGGGGGGAGGGAGAGGAAGAGGGGAGAGGGGAGGGGGAGGGAGAGGACGGGGAGGGGGAGGGAGAGGGAAGAGAGGGGAGGGGAGGGGGAGGGAGAGGAAGAGGGGAAGGGAGAGGGAGAGGGGGAAGGAGGGGGCAGGGGGAGGGGGAGACGGAGGCAAGGTTCTGGCAGATGGTGTGTGGATGGTGTGTAGCCCCCTCTCTCACCCCTAAGGCTGTATCCAGTGCAGGGTGTGAGCTGGCACCTGGACCACTGACGCAGAATGCTGGACTCCATTGTCCACTCAGCCTCATCTCTCCTGGCAACCTGATTGAGAAGGAGCACGGTGATCCAGATGTTGCAGCTTCCTGCTAATGCCTTGCTGAAAGCTGACAAAGGGCCTCGTGCATTAGCTTGAGGAAGCCACAGCTGGGGCCCAGTGGCTGGGTGGTGGGAGAGAATGGAATGGGCAGGTCGTGCTCTCTGCTAATGGATGCGCCCCATTCAACCCACAACTGAATCAGGTCTCAAGGCCAGGGCCAATGACGTCTGCGAGAGGAGAGAACACAGCCAGCAATCTCGGCAAGGCACCAAACGGTCGGCCGATTAGTGGTGGTCAGAGCCCCGCAGTGCAGCCAGTCTGTCCGCAGCCCGGCCTTCAGCAGGGGGCAGGCGGCTGGCGTTGCACTCTCGTAGAGTTCAACACAGCTCTGTGTGGGCACGTGGACCCAATACATCTGTGGGCACTGACGAGGCACACAGGGGAACCACAGGGGTGGTGGTGGGGGGAGGGGGAGGTGATAGGGGTGAGGAGGAGGGGAGGGAGGGGTGAGGGGTGAGGATGGGGGTGAGGGGTGTGGTGAGGGGTGAAGGATGGTGGGCGGTGGTGAGGAGCGAGGGGGTGAGGGGTGGAGTGGGGGAGAGGGGGAGAGGGTAGGGGTGAGGGGGAGGGGTGAGGGGAGCAGTGGCGTGAGGGGAGGGGTGAGTGGGGGTGGGGGAGGGGTGAGTGGGGTGGGGGTGAGGGGGGATGGGGAGGGGGTGAGTGGGGGTGGGGTTGTGGGAGTGGGGGGGTGGTGTTTGAGGGGGAGGGGGTGAGGGGGGGGGTGAGGTGAGGGGGGGGGGTGAGTAGGGGTGGGGGTGAGGGGAGGGGTAGGGGTGAGGGGAGGGGTGGGTGGGGGTGGGGTGAGGGGAGGGGAGAAACACTGGCTGGTGGAGACATCCTGCCAGCACCCCCCGGTCAAGCTATTGCATGCTGCCAGCACCCCCCGGTCAAGCTATTGCATGCTGCCAGCACCCCCCGGTCCATCCTCGTAAGCACCGTATAGGTAATGTTAAAAACCACCCCTCATTCTTCTGAAACACAGCGAGCATGGGCTCAACCCACCCAGCCTCTCTTCACAAACCAACCTGCATTCCAGCAACTCGCCCTCTCAGCACTGCAAGCTCATCCTTCTGGGTGCACGATGACTAAAACTCTTCCACTACTCCAAGTGTGGTCTTACCAACATGCTGTAAAGCTGCCACAAGCCTCCTCGCTTTTATATTCCATACACCTCGCAACCAAGGCCAATGTACCGTTAGATTTTAAATAATGGACATTTCTAGAAGACTCCCAACGCCATGTGCATGTTCCACAGGAATAGGAGCAAGAAAGTAGGACATCGAAACATAGAAACAGAAAATAGGTGCAGGAGGAGGCCATTCGGCCCTTCGAGCCTGCACTGCCATTCAATGTGATCATGGCTGATCATCCACAAGGACAGTTGAATGTGTGGGGCAGGAGACAGGGGCTTCATATTTGTAGACCGTTGGGCATCTCTTCTGGGGCAGAGGTGACCTGCATGAGGGGAGGGTTGCCCTGAACTGGAGGGGAAGCAGGATCCGAGCAGGCATGTTCACTCCTGCTACATGGGAGGGTTTGAACTAGAGAGACAGGGTGGGAACCAGAGTAGTGGGTCAGAGAGTAGCAGTGGTGTGGAGGTACAGGTTGGGACCACAGTCTCAATGGAAAGAGCAGGCAGGGAGGCTGGAAGAGTCACAGTGGAGTAACTGAATGGTGGAGAAGACTGAATGGGGTTCATTAGCAGAGAGGGGGACAAAGGCCAGAGATGAAATGGAGACTAAAGTGTGTCCGACGAGAGAAAGGTGAAGGTTGAGGAAGGGATACAGGTGGAAGGGGACAGTTTGGGAGGGTATGACATCTTCTATTTTTTTCAGTTCTCTTCTACACCCATTTTAATCATCAATGGACTCCCTCGACTGTGGTTGTATGAATCCCCTATACTCTTGTTTTTGTTCTGATCAAATGTTCAATAGCTTCTGCCATCCAAGGCCCTCTAATCTTGTCACAATTGCTGGAGTTAGCCAGCAGGTGAAGGGAATGGACAGGCGTTGTTTCTGGTCGGAATCTGAAGAACAGTCCCATCCAGATACGTCGTCTGTCCATTCCCAACCGAGATGCTGCCCGTCCCGCTGAGTTACTCCAGCCTTTGGTGTCCAAATCTACTTTGCCGGGTTGACTTCAGTAGGATCCGCCTGCTCTCAATTCATCATTCCAGCCGGGGACCAACCTCATCCCTGTCCATAACCAGCGGGAGACTTGCAGACCATGCTTGCAATTCCCAAAGCTTTTCCCAGAATCCAGCCAGCAAGTTCAACTCCAGCCCTGCGGCCATTAGAGATTTCATGTTGCCTCAAGAAACATCCTTGTAGACATCTTACAAACATCTCCAAGCCCCCAGCATGAAGGCAACCCCAGTCACTATTGGCCCCACAACAATGAACCTGTTCACTGTACCTCGGTACACGGACCATAATGATAAACTAAACTAAACCTATTGCTTTCATAACTCCCTGCAGTATGTTTACAGATCTCATCCACTAGCGCCACTGACTACTGAGAGGCCAGTACTATAGGTCAGGTCAGGGGGCGTTCCCCCCCCCACGGGTACCATGTAATCCCGTGCGACCTGCTCCAAGGTCGTATCCATGGTGCTCCATGCTCCATTCTTCTGCCGTTGTATCGGGCTCTGGTGAGACCACATCTGGAGTATTGTGTCCAGTTTTGGTCTCCTAATTTGAGGAAGGACATCCTTGTGATTGAGGCAGTGCAGCGTAGGTTCACAAGATTGATCCCTGGGATGGCGGGACTGTCATATGAGGAAAGATTGAAAAGACTAGGCTTGTATTCACTGGAGTTTAGAAGGATGAGGGGGGATCTTATAGAAACATATAAAATTATAAAAGGACTGGACAAGCTAGATGCAGGAAAAATGTTCCCAATGTTGGGTGAGTCCAGAACCAGGGGCCCCAATCTCAGAATACAGGGGAGGTCATTTAAAACTGAGGTGAGAAAAAACTTTTTCACCCAGAGAGTTGTGAATTGGTGGAATTCCCTGCCGCAGAGGGCAGTGGAGGCCAAGTCACTGGAAGGATTTGAGAGAGAGTTGGATAGAGCTCTAGGGGCTAGTGGAATCAAGGGATATGGGGAGAAGGCAGGCACGGGTTATTGATAGGGGACGATCAGCCATGATCACAATGAATGGCGGTGCTGGCTCGAAGGGCCGAATGGCCTCCTCCTGCACCTATTTTCTATGTTTCTATGGCCAGATAGTCGGCGACTAAACCGTCTCCCCCGCCTGGTTTGCCAGGTGAGGAGGGGGCTGTGGACCCCCAGCGGGACCAACAACAAGACCTGTCAAAGGGCGGATGAGCTCCTAGCGAACCAACGGCCATCCACACTTCAGTAGAAGTTGCGATCACTGTCGTACACAGCATTGTAAGGAATGTTGATAAAGCACACACGCACACACCAAAATCCCCTACTCCCAGCGGCGGAAGTCCGCAGGAACTGGAGGACAGGGATGTGCGGTGCGTCCGTCACTGTTCCCGTCGGAAACCAGCACCACTGCGTCCCTAATGATGAGGTACTATAGCTGTATGATGCCGTTCTATCGGACATTGTTCAGGCTACACGTGGAGTATTGTGTGTAGTTCCGGTCACCCCATTACAGGAAGTGGAGGCTTCAGAGACGAGGTTGACCAGAATGATGCCTGGATTACAGGGAGATGCCGGATAGACTTGGATTGTATTCTCTGGAATGCCCGAGGTTGTGAGGAGAATGAATACAAGTATAAACAACATGAGAGGCATGGATAAGGTGGGCAGTCAGAACAAACAGAGGACAGAGCTTCAAGGTGAGAGGGTCACAGTTTACTGCAGACGTGGCCAAGATGGTGGCCCGTGCACTGTCGGGGTTGGTGGTTGAAGCAGATAACACCGTGGTATTTAGAAGTCTTTTGAATAGGCACATGGATATGCAGGATTACAGCTTATGTGCTGGTAGATCAATAGACAATAGGTGCAGGAGGAGGCCATTCGACCCTTCGAGCCAACACCGCCATTCAATGTGACCATGGCTGATCATCCACAATCAGTGCCCCGTTCCTGCCGTCTCCCCATATCCCTTGACTCCACTATCTTTAAGAGCTCTCACTAAGTCTCTCTTGCAAGCATCCAGAGAATTGGCCACCACTGCCTCCTCCCTGTAGGCTGACTCGTCGTTATCGCTGATCAGTCCTACCACCGTGGTGTCGTCGGCAAATTTTATGATGGCGTTGGAGCTAAACTTAGGGATGCAGTCATGGGTGAAGAGAGAGTAGAGGAGAGGACTGAGCACACAGCCTTGTGGCACGCCAGTGTTCAGTGTTATAGTGGAGGAGGTGAGGTTGTTGATCCTAACAGACTGGGGTCTGTTAGTGAGGAAATCCAGTGTCCAATTGCAGAGGGAGGTGGAGATGCCAAGACCGCATGAGTTTGGTGATCAGCTAGCGGTATGAGACAGTGTTAAAGGCGGAACTGAAGTCAATGAACAGCAGCCTGATGTAGGTGTTATTGCTGTCCAGGTGGGTCAGGGCAGAGTGAGGGCCGCCGATATGGCGTCCTCTGTAGACCTGTTGGTCCGGTAAGGCAAACTGATGGGGGTCCAGTGTGGGGGAGAGCTGGCTTTGAGGTGAGCCAAGATCAGCCGCTCGAAGCACTTGGCGATGACTAGGGGTGAGTGCCACTGGGCCGGAAATCATTGAAGACTCCCTGTCCGCTGATTGTTTGGGTCCCTCCCCACTGGCACAATGGTAGATGTCTTGAGCAAGTGGGGACGACACCCTGGGCCCATGACAGATTGAAAAAAGTCAGTGAGGACCAGGGATAGTTTGTCCCAGCACATGCCCTGAGCACCCGCCCGGGGATGCCATCGGGGGCCGGCAGCTTTGTGCTCATTCACCTTGCTCAGTGCATCCTGAACAGCAGAGGTGGAGAGACTGAGGGGGTTTTTTTCATTGCGGGGGTGGTGCACTAACTTTTGATGGCTGGAGTTTTGTTGTCCACGTCGAAGCGGGCGTAGAAATAGTTTAGAGCTACGTCAGGAAGGAGGCATTGTCTGGGGGGGAGTGTTTAACTTTATGGTAATCGGCAATGGATTTGTTCCTTGCCACATGCGCCTGGGGTCAGAGTTATTTCGGAAATGCTCCTCGATCCGCCGTTTGTGATTGAGTTTAGCATCCTAATTCCCTTTTTTCAGATTGGCCCTGGATGAGCTGTAACCCTCAGCAATCGCCAGATTTAAAAAGCGGCGTCGCGAGCCTTCAGCAGGAGTCCTGACCTCCCTGCTCATCCACGGCTTCTGTTAGGGTAGGTCTTATCTCTTTGTGGGTAGTGACGTTGTCCGTGCAGAATTTTTATATAGTCCCAGACGTTGAGCTGTATGAGTTGATGTCCACTTGGGAGTGAAGGTGGCCTGGGTGGCAAACAGACTCCAGTCTGTTTGCTGAAACTGTTTCCTGTAAGACAGAGACAGCCCCCTCAGGCCAGACCTTCACTGACCTCACGGAAGGTTTCACACCCTGATCAGATGTGTGTAATTGGGGAGGGGAGCAGGAACAGAGAGAGGTGTGCGGGAACTGTCCCAGGTGGGGGAGGGGGAGGGCCTTGTATGCTTCAGTAATATTGGTGAATACTAGGTCCAGAGTCTTGTTACCTCTGGTTGGGCAGGAGACATGTTGGTGGAATCTGGGGAGTACAATTTTAAGGTTGGAGTGGTTAAAATCACCTGCAGCAATAAAGCCCCCTCTTGGGTGTGCAGCTAGTTGTCTGCTGATAGCATCTTGCAGCTCCTCCATTGCTAGCCTGGCATTAGCGTCTGGGGGTACATAGACTTGCAGTGATAACAGTCCGATGTGAATTCCCTGGGCAGATAGAAGGGCCTGCACTTTATCATCAGGTATTCCAGGTCAGCAGAGCAGTGACTACCAATCCTGACAGCATCTGTACACCATGAGTTATTCCACATAAATGCACAGTCCGCCGCCCTTGGTCTTACCGGAGTCCTCCGCTGTACTAAATCGGCCCTGAAGACAGCTGCGCCCCCTCCAGCTCGATGGCGTTGTCCGGGATGTTGTTGGCGAGCCATGTTTCGGTGAAGACCTATGGCGTTGCAGTCGGCGATCCGGTTGTGTGTGGAGATCCGCAGCCGCAGTTCATCGATTTTTAAAACTACACCAGGACCGGACGTTCGCGAGGGAACATGCTGGGCAGAGCTGGCAGGTGCGGGTTTGAAATCTCAGCCTCGCTCGACAGCCTCCGCGCTTCCCACGTCTCTGCTTTGCGGTCCCCCTGCGCCGCCTCCGGGCACTACCTGTCGGGGAGCTGGCCCCGCCCTAGACCACGGTGTCCTGACGATCTCCGGCGGCAGTTGAAAGTTCGCTTGTTACTTTGGGGCTCGTTACGTGGAGACGGCCGAGCTCCAGTAGCTCCTGACTGGACCGTAACAGAAGTCTTCGCTTCGAGCGCACCGGGCGAAAACTAAGTTAATTATTAACAGAATTTTAAAAGCGAAAAGAATTGCTAAAACACTAAGGAGACAACAGAGCCTCGCGTTGTGCATAGCGGCGCCATCTTAGCAGCATCTTGCAAGAACCTCTAGATGACAGATACCTCACTCAAATCAGGAAATGGGAGGCCTACTGCAAAAGCCCGATCAACATCAACTATGACTCTGCCCACGATCTCCCCATGTGCTGGAATTCCTCGCGGGGCTGATACATCATGATGAGGGCCTCAGCTACAAGTGCGCCTTAACAGTGGCCAGAGCGCGACTGATCATCCTACCTTTGTATAGGAGTAGGATCTCACCAGCTCGTGTCAAATTGATGAGGGCAAAATCTTCTTCAATTCGAACCCTCCCCGACCACGATACAAACATCAGCCTGGGACATAGGGTAGTATTGACCCTACTCAGGAGCTGGTCGCCTATGATTGGATTACCGCTGGATAAACTCACCCCTGAAGATGGTGATGTTAATGCACTAACATCGGCACAACGGGTTCAGACCTTGCAAAAGATCAAACTGTATTAAATGGTCTCAACCCCTAGAGAGGAGTAACTTTCTATTCTCATTTGATGAGTTACTCAAGCAGCACAGACCTGGGACCACAGGGCTGCAATTAATATTTCCAGCATATCCCGTTGAAGATGTGAGGCTCTGCATAGCCACCTACATACGATCACTATATTAAAGTGCGGCATACCACATGAAAATGGAGAAGAAAAAAGGGGCCCCCCCCCCCCCTGCAGATCAGCCATAAGAAACCTCATCACAGGGTTGACGGTGCAGACTATCTCCAGGTGGGCTCTGTGGTGGTATTGGATGCAGCAGGTATTGATGCTAATTTCTTCTTTAAATCTCACTTCTACCAGGGCTGCATCTACATCAGCGGCGAGACCATGGAGGTTCCCATGGACCATATCCTTGCAACAGCGGGCTGGGCTAGCGAAGCTACCGTCCAGCGGTTTTAATAATAAACCCTGTGCCGCTCACCCGCAAACGTTTGCAGAGACAGGTTAGTAACTGGTCACCAAGAAACGTTTATCCCCGAGTGAGGTTGTTCATTTGTATTAATAAATACTATATTATTTTTCAGCTTGTCAAGTCCTGAAATACGTTAACATACTCCTCCATCAGTATGCCGCAGTGTGTGGGCATGGACCGGTGGTCCAGGGCATGTAATGCACTGAGCATTGAATCTCACGAAATCACTCACGTGGACTGCGAAATGAAATAAGTAAGATTAAGCGAGAACGTACCAGTTTTGAGGTTTTGCAGATCTTAATGTGTCTCTCTCTATCTATATCTCTTGCAATGAGGGATTCCGTGCCCTCCGCTCCCAACCCTCTACTATAAGGTCCAAAACTGGTAATTTAAGAGTCCCTTCAATCTTACTATATTAAGTCTATTGTTTGTTTAATCTGTGATTCCCACTCATCCACACGCCGCTGCTTTGAAGAATGTCCCGCCGCTGCGTGCTGGCGGGTTCTTCACGAAATCCCGTCATCGCAACTCCTCATAAAATAAAGTTCAAACTTCAAACAGGTAAGTTCTCGTTTGAATCTTACTATTTCTGATTACAAACATTTTCCAAAACCGTTTCCACGAGAAACAGACTGGGATCGCAGGGTGGGCAACTTAAATGGTGACACAGACCACACAGGTACCCTGGGTCCCGTCCTGGGACCACCCAGCTGTGGAAGCTCATTCACTGGACCCTAACCCCTGTGCATAAGAGCCCCCCCTCCACCCACAGAACTCCCCTCACACCTCACCCCCACCCAACCATCCTTCACCCCTCAACCCCCCACCCCTCCCCTCACCCCACTACACCCCCCAGACCCCCCCCTCCCCTCACCGCCCTCACCCCCAATCCCTCCCCTCACGCCCCACTCACCCCCCCACCCCTCCCCTCGCCTCACTCCCCTCACCCCCTACTCACCCCCCTCACCCACAGAACGCCCCATCACCCCTCACCCCCACCCACCATTCCTTTCATTCACCCCCTCACCAACACACCACGGCCACCCCAACAAACCCCCCCCACACCCTTCCCCTCACCCCCACACAAAAACAGCCCACACCCCCCCTCCCCGTCAAGACCCCCTACCCCTCCCTCCACACCCACTCAAACCCCACCACCCCCACCTCCTCCCGTCAACCCCTCTCTCTCTCTTGCACACACCTCCCCTCCCCCACCCCTCCCCCACACCCTCCCCTCCCCCACTCACCGCCCCCCTCACCCCCACCCCTCCCCTCACCCCCCACTCACCCCCCACCCCCCCCTCTCCTCTCACCCCTCCCCCCCACCCCTCCCCTCACTCCCCCACCCCTCACCCTCACCACCACAGATCCTCCCCTCACTCCTCACCACCACCCCACCATCCTTCACCCCTCACTCCCCCCACACCTCCCCTCTCCCCCCCTGACCTCTCCCCTCCCCCTCACCCCCACCCCCACCCCCCCCTCACCCCCACTCACCCCCCCACATCCCTCCCCTCGCCTCCCCCTACCCCCACCTCACCCCCCTCACCCCCACTCACCCCCCTCAACCCTCACCCCCCCCTCCCACACCCCCACTCACCACGCAGTGCGTGGGGATACCCCCCCACCCCACCCCCTCCCCCTCACACCCTCACCCCCCACCCCACCCCTCACCACCACCTCACGCATCCTCAACTCCCCCACCCCCACCCCCTCCCCTCGCCCCCACCCCTCCCCTCACACCTCTCCCATCCCACAACCCCCTCACCCCCAACCCCTCCCCTCAACCCCTCACCCCACTCACCCCCCTCACCCCCCCTTCCCCTCACCCCTCCCCCTCACCCCCACTCAACCCCCCACCCCTCCCTCCCCTCGACCCCTTCCCCTACCCCCCCCCCCTCACACCCTCCTCCCTCCCCTCACCCCACCCCTCCACCCCCACCCTCACCACGCCTCCCCTCACTCCCACCCCTCACCCCCACCCCTCACCACGCCTCCCCTCACCCCCCCACCACCTCACCTCACCCCCACCCTTCCCCTCGCCCCCACCCCTCACCACTCACCCCACACCCTCACCTCAACCTCACCCCCCCTCACCCTCACCCCTTCCCTCACCCCTCATACACCTCACCTCCACCCCTCACCTCACCCCCCAACCCTTCCCCTCGACCCCACCCCTCCCCTCTCATACCCTCGCCTCCACCTCCCCTTCCCCACCCACCACCTCACAACCACCCGCACCCCTCCCCTCTCCTCACCCCTCCCTTTCCCACCACTACCCCTCCCCCTACCCCCCCCTGCCCCTCACTCCCCACCCTCCCCTCCACCACTCAACCATCGCCCACCCCTCCCTTACCCCTCCCCTCACCCCTCCGCCCCTCACCCCCACCCTCCCCCTCATCTCACCACCACCCTCACCCCTTCCCCTCACCTCCTCACCCCTATCCCCCTCACCCCCACCACACCCCTGTGGTTCCCCGTGTGCCTCGTCATGCTGCCCCACAATGTAATGGGTCCACGTGCCCACACAGAGCTGTTGTTGAACTCTACGAGAGTGCAACGCCAGCCGCCTGCCCCCTGCTGAGAAGGCCGGCTGCGAACAGACTGGCTGCACTCAGGGCTCTGAACCACACTAATCGCCGACCGTTTTGGTGCCCTTGCCGAGATAGCTGGCTGTGTTCTCTCCGCTCGCAACGTCATTGGCCCTTGGCCCCATTGAGACCTTGATTCATAGTGTGGTTGAATGGGGCGCATCCATTAGCAGAGAGCACGACCTGCCCCAATTCCATTCCTCTCCCACCACCCAGCCACTGGGCCCCAGCTGTGGCTTCCTCAAGCTAATCCGAGGCCCTTTGTCAGCTTCAGCAAGGCATTAGCAGGGAAGCTGCAACATCTGGATCACCGTGCTTCCTTCTCAAATCAGGTTGACCAGGAGAGATGAGGCCTGAGATGGCAATGGAGTCCAGCATTCTGTCGTCAGAGGTCCAGGTGCCTCTGAGTGAGGCACTTACACGCCAGCTCACACCCGCACTGGATACAGTCCCCCCCCCTCCCTTTAGGGTGAGAGAGGGGGCTACACACCGCTTCCACACACCTATCTTCTTGCCAGAACCTTTGCCTCCGTCTCCCAATGATCACCTACTCCCTAACCACCCCTCTCCCTCCCCTCCGCCCCCCCCTCCCCCTCACTCCCTCCCTAACTACTCCCACCCGCACCCCACCAGGTCCCCCCCCCCCCTCCCCCCCCCCCCACCCGTCGCCTCCCACCCCCCCCCCAAGCCGACGCCTCACCGCGACTCTCCGAACCCACCCCCACCCTCACCCCCCA
>CM069138.1:94752085-94795109 GCA_035221665.1 Okamejei kenojei
TTAATAGACTGCCACCCCAGCTTTGTGTCATACCATATGACAAAATTACAGCAACGAGACAGCCCTCTCGGCCTCTTCCAGTCCGTGCCGACCATTTGTTTTCCACTAGTTCCCATCTACCTGCTCTCTGACCAGACCCCCTCCATTCCCTTCCGTCCATATACCTATCACTTTTACTTTTAAATGTTTAAAATCGATCCTGCCTCCACCATTTCTTCTGCTGGAAGCTCATTCCACACAGCCACCACCCTCTGAGTAAAGAAAAGTTACCCCCTCACTGTTACCCCTAAACTTCTGTCCCTTAATTCTCATGTCAGCCCTCTTGTTTGCATCTTCCCTACCCTCAATGGGAAAAACGGTATCCACGTCAACTCTTCTATCCCATTCATCATTTTATAAGACCTCATCAAGTCCCCCCCCTTAACCTTCTCCTCCAAAGAATAAAGACCAACTTTTTGTTCAACCTTTCTCTGTAACATAGTTGCTGGAACCCTGGCAACATTCTAGTAAATCTCCTCTGTACACTCTCCTAATTTGTTGACACCTTCCTATAATTAGGGCGACCAAAATTGTACACCATACTTCCCCCACCCAGAATTGGTCTCACCAATGCCTTGTACAATTTATACATTACTGTTTCCCTATTCCTATATTCAATGCTCTGATTATAAAGGTCAGCCACAACACCAAAGGCTTTCTTTACCACCCTATCTACATGCGATTCCACCTCAGGAAAACTATGCACAGTTATTCCTAGATCCCTCTGTTCCACAGCATTCCTCCAATTCCCTACCATTTACCATGTACGTCCTATTTTGATTTGTCCTGCCAAGATGTAGCACTTCACACTTATCAGCATTAAACTCCATCTGCCATCTTTCAGCCCACTTTTCCAAATGGCCCAAATCTCTCTGTAGACTTTGAAAATCTACTTCATTATCCACAACACCACCTATCTTAGTATCATCTTCAAATTTTCTAATGTTACTTTTAATACCATCATCTAAATCATGAATATATATGGGAAATAGTTGCAGCCCCGGCACCGAGCCTTGTGGCATTCCACTCACCACTGCCTGCCATTCTGACAGGGACCCGTTTATTCCTACTCTTTGTATCCTGTCTGCCAACCAGTTCTCTATCCATGTCAGTACCCTACCTCCAATACCGTGTGCTCTAATTTTGCCCACTAATCTCCTGTGTGGATCCTTATCAAACGCTTTCTGAAAGTCCAGATACACTACATCCACTGGCTCTCCTTCATCCATTTTACTTGTCATATCCCTAAAAAATTCCAGAAGATTAGTCAAAGCAGGATTTCCCCTTCATAAATCCATGCTGACTTGGACTAATACTTTTACTGATATCCAAATGCCCCATTATTACTTCTTTAATAATTAACTCCAGCATCTTCCCCATCACCGGTCAGGCTAACTGGTCTATAATTTCTCTCTATCGCTCCCTTTCTGAAAAGTGGGATAACATTAGCTACCCTCCAATCCACAGGAATGGATCCTGAATCTATAGAACATTGGAAAATGATCACCATTGCGTCCACGATTTTTTAGAGCCACTTATCCGAGACAACTGGGATGCAGAACCAAGAGCCCACGGGATTTATCATCCTTCAGTCCCATCAGTCTATCCAATACTATTCCTTGCCAAATGCAAAATTCTTCCAGTTCCTCTATCTCCCTAGATCCTCTGTCCATTAGTACATCTGGGAGATTGTTTGTGTCTTCCTTAGTGAAGACAGAACCAAAGTACCTGTTCAACTCCTCTGCCATTTCCTTGTTCCCCTCAATAATTTCACCTGTTTCTGCCTTCAAGGGACCCAAAAAGATTTACTAATCTTTTTCTCTTAACATACCTAAAGAAGCTTTTATTATCTTTCTTTATATTCTAGGGCCCCCCACCCACTTACCTCATATTTCATCTTTTCACCTCCGTATTGCCCTTTTGAGACTACCTTCTGTTGTCCATTGAAAGTCTCCCAAACCTCCCAAAGTGTGGGGGGGGGGGGGGGGGGGGGGCCCTACCAACCGACTCCCACCAAAAAAAAGGGGAGGGAGAAAAAAAAAAAAAAAAAAAAAAAAAAAAAAAAAAAAAAAAATAAAAAAAATTTAGGGTTTAAATGGGTTAAATTTTTTTTGGGGTATTTGTTTTTGTTTTTTTTTTTATTTTGTTTTGTTTTTTTTTTTTTTTTTTTTTTTTTTTTTTTTTTTATTTTTTTTTTTTTTGGTTTTTTTGTATTTTTTTTTTTTTTTTTTTTTTTTTTTTTTTTTTTTTTTTTTTTTTTTTTTTTTTTTTATTTTTTTTTTTTTTGTTTTTTTTTTTTTTTGTTTTGTTGTTGTTTTAGTGTAATAAATTAAAAGAAATAAGGAAGAAAAAATTTTTTATTTTGTAATTTATATTTGAATTGAAAATAGGACTACTAATAAAATGTTTTCAATAAAACACTCAACTCCTCTCATATTCTACCCATTTTCCCCTCCCCCTCCCCCCACCCACATCCCCCTCCCTCGCCCCCCCACACCTCCCCCTCCCCCCTCACCCAACCCACCCCCCACCCCCATCCCCCACCCCCCACCCCCCCCCCCACACCACCCCCCCCCCCACACCCCCCCACCCCCCCCAACCCCCCCCCCCCCCCCCCACAAAACCCCCCCCCCCCCCCCCCCCCCCCCCCCCCCCCCCCCCCCCCCCCCCCCCCCCCCCCCCATCCCCCCCCCTACCCCCCCCCCAGCCCCCTACGGAGGCCCATATCTGCTCAGCTGCCGGAACCGTGCTGTCGATTCGCGAGTAATACCCGGGACAGGAGCACGGCTGCCGAGGCAGGCGCGAGGCAGGCCAGCGCGAACCAGGGCGCCGCGGCTCCAGGCTGGGGGCCCGCAGGACGGCGCGCAGCACCACGTACTGGAGATGCGCGCGCGGGGGCCGGCCATGGCGGGCGTCACCGGCGACCCGACCCGGCCCGCCCGGAAACCGCCCGCCCCGCGCAATCACAGCAGCGCCGGCCCCGCCGCGGGCGCGATGACGCAGCGCCGGTGACGCAAAGACGCAGCCGGTCCCGCCGCGGCGCAATCACCGCAGCGCCGCGACGCGATGACGCAGCGCGGTGACGGGGCGCGCCGAGGCGGGGCCGCGAGCGAGGCGGCGGTTTGGCAAACGGATGGCGGAAATTGGAGCAACGGTCCGGCAGCGTGGTGAGGGCGGACTGGCTCACCGGGCGGGGGACATTGTATGTGTGTGTGAGTGTGTCGCGGGGGTGTGAGTGTCGCGCGGTGAGTGTGTGTAGTGTGTCGCTTGGGTGTGTGTCTGTGTCGAGGGGGGGTGTGTATGAGTGTGTCGCGGGGTGAGTGTGAGTGTGTGCGGGGGGTGTGTGGTGAATGTGTGTCACGGGGGGGGGTATGTGTGTGTGTGTGTGTGTTGTCGCGGGGGTGTGTGTGCACGGGGTGTGTGTGTGAGTGTGTCGCGGGGTGTGTGTGAATGAGTGTCCCACGGGGGGGGTGTGTGTGTGTGTGTGTGTCGCGGGGGGGTGTGTCACAGCGTGTGTGTGTGTCTGGTGTTTGAGTGTGTCGTGTCGCGGGGGGTTCGAGGGGGGTGCTGAGTGTGTGTGTGTGTGTCACGGGGGTGTGTGAGTGTGTGGGGTCCGGGGGTGTGTGTGTGTGTGTGTATGTGTGTGTGTGTTGTGAGTGTGTGTGTGGGTGTGTGTGTGAGTTGTGTGTATGTGAGTGTGTGCGTGTGAGTACGCAGAGATGCCAAGTGTCCCGGATTCGCCGTATTTTGTCCCGGCGAAAATAACCTTTTTACGGTGTCTCGGCAGCCAAACAATGCTGTTACGGAACACGCCGCGCCGGTGTTCCTCCCGTGGTGAACGCCGGCGCCATGTGCCCCCGGTTTGCCAGCCCGGCAGCTCGCAGCCACGCCCGGCCCAGAGCCGGGCGGCCAGCCCGCGCGATCAGCGGCACTTTCTTGCCGCCAGCCGGCCGCTCGCGGCAGCCCCATCACCGGGCCTCCCCCCCCCCCCACCCCCACCCAGTGCGCAGGCGCAGACCCGCCGGCAAACCTTGCCAAGTGCGCATGTGCCGCACCCCGCCCGCCGGCAGCCCGCTGATCTGCACCAGTGCGCAGGCGCATAACCGCCGGCGGCAACAACCCCAAGTGAGTATGTTACGGAGAGAAATGCATTTAACCCCATTTGTTACGGAGCAAATGGGTTGAATGTTACTGTGAACTAAATTTAGGGTTGGCATCTATGAGTTGTATGTGTGAGTGTGTGTATGTGTGAGTGTGTTATGTGTGTGTATGTACGTGTGTGTGTATGTGAGTGTATGTGTGTTTGTGAGTGTGTGTCGCAAGGGGGTGTGTTCTGTGAGTGGTTGTGTGTGAGTGTGTGTCGTGGGGGTGTGTGTGTGTGCCGTTTTTCAGGGGGTGTGTGTGTGTATGTGTGTGAGTGTGTGTCGCGGGGGGTGTGTGAGTGTGTCGCGGGATGTGTGAGTGTGTATGTGTCGCGGGGTGTGTGTGAGTGTGTGTTCGCGGGGGTGTGAGTGTGTCGCGGGGGTGTGTGGTTTGTGTGAGTCGCGGGGGTGAGTGTGTGTGTGCCGCGGGGGTGTGTGAGTTTGTCGCGGGGGGTGTGGTGTGCCGTGAGAGTGTGTCACGGGGGTGTGTGTGTGTGAGTGTGTCGTGGGGGTGTGTGTGCGCCGCGGGGGTGTGTGTGTATGTGTGAGTGTGTGTCGCGGGGGGTGTGTGAGTGTGTCGCGGGGTGTTGAGTGTGTGTGTGTGTCGCGGGGGTGTGAGTGTCGCGGGGGGTGTGTATGTGTGAGTGTGTTGCTTGGGTGTTGTGGAGTGTGTCGGCGGAGGTGGGTGTGTGTGAGTGTGTCGCAGGGGTGAGTGTGAGTTTGTCGCGGGGGTTGTGTGAGTTTGTCGCGGGGGGTGGGGCTGTGTGTGTGAGTGTGTCACGGGGTTTGTGTGTGTATGATGTGGGTGTGTGTGTGTGTGAGTGTGTCGCGGGGGTGTGTGTGTGCGAGTGTGTGTCACGGGGGGGTGTGTGTGTGTGTCGCGGGGGGGTGTGTGTGTCGCGGGGGGGTGTGTGTGTGTTTGAGTGTGTCGTGTCGCCTGGGGGTGTGCGAGTGTGTGTGTGGGGGTGTGTGTGTACGAGTGTGTGTGTCTCGGGGGGGGTGTGAGTGTGTGTGTGCGCGGGGGGGTGTGGAGTGTGTGTCGCGGGGGGGTGTGTATGTGTGAGTGTGTGTCGCGGGGGTGTGTGTGAGTGTGTGTGTCACGGGGGGGTGTGTGAGTGTGTGTGTGTCGCTGGGGGGGGTGTGAGTGTGTGTCACGGGGGGGCTGTGTCACGGTGTGTGTGCTGTGTCGTGGGGTGTGTGTTGTGTGTGTGTGAGTGTGTCGGGGGGGTGTGTGAGTGTCGCGGTGTGTTTTTGTGTGTGTGTGTGTCTCGCGGGTGTGTGTATGTGTGTGTCGCGGGTGTGTGTGTGTGTCGCTCGCGTGGTGAGGGTGTGTGTACGTGTGTCGCGGGTGTGTGTGTGTGTGTGTGTGTGTGTGTATGTAGTTGTGTGTATGTGAGTGAGTGTGTGTGTGTGTGTGTGTGTGTGTGTGAGTGAGTGTGTGTATGTGTGTGTGTATGTGTGTGTGTGTGTGTATGTGAGTGATGGTGATGTGTGTGTTGTGTATGTGTGTGTCGCGGGGGTGTGTGTGAGTGTGTGTGTCGCGGGGTGTGTGTGTGAGTGTGTGTCGCGGGGGGTGTGTGAGTGTGTCGCGGGGGTGTGAAGTGTGTCGCGGGGGGTGTGAGTGTGTCAGCGGGGGTTGTTCTGAGCGTGTGTGTCACGGGGGGCTGTGTGAGTGTGTGTGTGTCGCGGTGGTGTGAGTGTGTTGTCACGGGGGTGTGTGAGGTGTGTCACGGGGTGATGTGTGTGTGTCGTGTGTGTATGTAGTATGTATGGATGTATGTGTGTGAGTGTGTCATGGGGTGTGTGTGTGTGCCGCGGGGGTGTATGTATGTGTGTGTGTCGCGGGGGAGTGTGTCGTGTCGCGGGGGTGTGCGAGTGTGTCGTGGGGGTGTGTGTATGAGTGTGTGTGTGTCGCGGGAGGGGTGTGTGAGTATGTGTGTGTGTGTGTGTCACGGGGGTGTGTGAGTGTGTGTCGCGGGTGTGTGTGTATGTGTGTGTATGTGAGTGAGTGTGTATGTGTGTGTATGTATGTGTGTGAGTGTGTGTCGCGGGAGTGGTGTGTGTAACGTATGTGTGTGGGAGTGTGTGTATGTGTGTATCTGTGTGTGTGTGAGTGTGTGTGTGTGTGTGTATGTGAGTGATTGTGTATGTGTGTGTGAGTGTGTGTCGCGGGGGTGTGTGTGTGTGTGTGTCGCGGGGTGGTGTGTGTGTGTGTGTGTCGGGGTGTGTGTGTGTGCCGCGGGGGTGTGTGTGTGTGTTTGTGTGTGAGTGAGTGTGTGTCGCGGGGGGGTTGTGAGTGTCGCGTGTGAGTGTGTCCGGGGGGTGTGAGTGTGTGTGTTGTGTGTATGAGTGTGTGTGAGTGTGTCGCGGGGGTGTGTGAGTGTGTGTGTGTCGCGGGGGTGTGAGTGTGTCGCGGGTGTGTGTGTATGAGTGTGTGTGTGTGTGGTGTGTGAGAGTGTGTGTCGCGGGGGGTGTGTGAGGTGTCGTGTCGCGGAGGGGTGTGTGTGTGTCGCGGGGGTGTGTGTGTATGTGAATGTGTGTGTGTGTGTGTGTGGAATGTGTGTGTGAATGTGTGTATGTGTGTGTGTGTGTGTGTGTATGTGAGTGTGTGTGTGTATATGTGAGTGTGTGTGTATCTGTGTGTGTGTGAGTGTGTGTCTATGTGTGTGTGTATGTGAGTGTGTGTGTGTGTTGTGTGTGTCTGTATGTGAGTGTTGTGTGTGAGTGTGTGTATGTATGAGTGTGTGCGTGTGAGTGTGTGTGTGTGTGAGTGTGTGTGTGTCGCGCGGGGTGTGTGAGTGTGTCGCGGGGTGTGTGTGTGATTGTGTGTGTCGCGGGGTGTGTGTGTGAGTGTGTGTCGCGGGGTGTGTGTGTGTGGTGTGTCGCGGGGGTGTGAGTGCGTCGCGGGGGGGTGTGGTGTGTGTGTGTGAGTGTGTGTGTCGCGGTATAATTGTGTGTGTGGAGTGTGTGTCGCGAAGGGGGTTGTGGGGGTGTGAGTGTGTCGCGTGGGTGTGTGAGTGTGTCGCGGGGGGTGTGTGAGTGTCGGGGGGGGTGTGTGTGTAGAGCGTGTGTGTCACGGGGGGTGTGTGGTGTGTGTGAGTGTGTGTGTGTGTCGCGGGGTGTGAGTGTGTGTCACGGGGGTGTGTGTGTGTGTGTGGGGTGTGTTGTGAGTGTGTCACGGGGGTGTGTGTGTGTGTCGTGTGTGTATGTATGTATGTATGGATGTATGTGTGTGTGTGAGTGTGTCATGGGGGTGTGTGTGTGTCGCGGGGTGTGTGTATGTGTGTGTGTCGCGGAGTGTGTCATGTCCGCGGGGTGTGCGAGTGTGTCGTGGGTGTGTGTATGAGTGTGTGTGTGTCGCGGGAGGGGTGTGTGAGTATGTGTGTGTGTGTGTCACGGGGGGTGTGTGAGTGTGTGTCGCGGGGTGTGTGAGTGTGTGTGTGTGAGTGTGTGTGTATGTGAGTGTGTGCGTGTGAGTATGTGTGTGTGTGAGTGTTGTGTGTATGTGAGTGAGTGTGTATGTGTGTGTATGTATGTGTGTGAGTGTGTGTCGCGGGAGTGTGTGTATGTATGTGTGTGGGAATGTGTGTATGTGTGTATCTGTGTGTGTGAGTGTGTGTGTTGTGTGTATGTGTGTGAGTGTTGTGTGTGAGTGTGTGATGTGTGTGTGAGTGTGTGTCGCGGGGGTGTGTGTGTGTGTGTGTGTGTCCGCGGGTGTGTGTGTGTGTGTCGTGGGGGTGTGTGTGTGTGTGCCGCGGGGTGTGTGTGTGAGTGAGTGTGTGTCGCGGGGGTGTGTGTGTGTGTGTGTCGCGGTGTGTGTGTGTGTGTGTGTGTCGTGGGGGTGTGTGTGTGCCGCGGGGGTGTGTGTGTGTGTGTGTGAGTGAGTGTGTGTCGCGGGGGTGTGTGAGTGTCGCGGGGTGTGTGAGTGTGTGTGTGTGTCGCGGGGGTGTGAGTGTGTCGCGGGGGGTGTGTGTGTATGAGTGTGTGTGAGTGTCGCGGGGGTGTGTGAGTGTGTGTGTGTCGTCGGGGGGTGGAGTGTGTCGCGGGGGTGTGTGTGTATGAGTGTGTGTATGTGTGTCGCGGGGGGTGTGTGTGAGTGTGTGTGTGTGTCGCGGGGGGGTGTGTGAGTGTGTGTGTGTGTCGCGGAGGGTGTGTGTGTGTCGCGGGGGTGTGTGTGTATGTGAATGTGTGCGTGTGAGTGTGTGTGTATGTGTGTGTGAATGTGTGTATGTGTGTGTGTGTAATGTGAGTGTGTGTGTGTATATGTGAGTGTGTGTATCTGTGTGTGTGTGAGTGTGTATATGTGTGTGTGTATGTGAGTGTGTGTGTGTGTATGTGTGTGTGTGTATGTGAGTGTGATGTGTGTTGTGTGTATGAGTGTGTGCGTGTGAGCGTGTGAGTGTGTGTGTGTGAGTGTGTGTGTCGCGGGGGTGTGTGAGTGTGTCGCGGGGTGTGTGTGAGTGTGTGTGTCGCGGGGGTGTGTGTGAGTGTGTGTCGCGGGGGTGTGTGTGTGTGGTCGCGTAGGGGGGTGTGAGTGTGTCGCGGGGGGGGTGTGTATGTGAGTGTGTCGCGGGGGTGTGTGTGTGAGTGTGTGTCACGGGGGGTGTGTTAGTGTGTGTGTGTCGCGGGGGGGGGGGTGTGAGTGGTGTGTCACGGGGGGGGGTGTGTGTGTGTCACGGGGGTGTGTGTGTGTGTCGTGGGGGGGTGTGTGTGTGTGTGTGAGTGTGTCGCGGGGGTGTGTGTCGCGGGGGTGTGTGAGTGTGTCGCGGGTGTGTGTATGTGTGTGTCGCGGGTGTGTGTGTGTGTCGCGGGAGTGTGTGTGTATGTGTGTGTGTGTATGTGAGTGAGTGTGTATGTGTGTGTATGTATGTGTGTGTGTGTGTGTGTATGTGTGTGTCTGTGTGTGTGTGTATGTGAGTGAGTGTGTGTATGTGTATGTGAGTGTGTGTGTGTGTGTGTATGTGTGTGTATGTGAGTGAGTGAGTGTGTGTGTGTGTGTGTCTCGCGGGTTGTATGTGTGTGTCGTGGGGGGGTGTGTGTGTCGCGGGGGCGTGTGTGTGTGTGTCGCGGGGGCGTGTGTGTGTGTGTGCCGCGGGCGTGTGTGTGTGTGCAGGTGTGTGTGTGTGTGTCGCGGGTGTGTGTGTGGCGGGGGGGTGTTGTGGTGTGTGTGTGTGTGTCGCGGAGGGGTGGGTGTGTGTTGTGAGTGTGTGTGCTTGGGGTGTGTTGGTGTGTGTGGTGTGTGTGTGTGTCGCGTGGTGTGTGGGGTGGTGTGTGTGTGTCGCGGGGGGTGTGTGTGTGTGTCGTGGGTGTGGTGTGTGTGTGTGTGTGTGTGTGTGTCGCGGGTGTGTGTGTGTGTGTGTGTCGCGGGGTGTCGGCGGGTGTGTGTGTGTGTCGCGGGGTGTGTGTGTGTGTCGCGGGGGGGTGTGTGTGTGTGTGTGTCGCGGTTGTGTGTGTGTGTGTGTGTGTGTGTCGGTCTGGGGGTGTGTGTGTGTGTCGCGTGTGTGTGTGTGTGTGTGTCGGGTTTGTGTGTGCGGGGTGTGTGTGTGTGTGTCGCGGGGTGTGTGTGGGTGTGTGTGTGTGTCGCGGGTGTGTGTGTGTCGCGGGGTGGTGTGTGTCGTGTGTGTGTGTGTGTGTGTCGCGGGGGTGTGTGTGTCGGGGGTGTGTGTGTGTGTGTCGCGGGGGTGTGTGTGTCGCGGTGTGTGTGTGTTTGTGTGTGTGTGTGTGTCGTGGGGGGGGTGTGTGTGTGTGGGGTCTTTGGGGGTGTGTGTGTGTCGCGGGGGGGTGTGTGTGTGTGTGTGTGTCGCGGGGGTGTGTGTGTGTCGCGGTGTGTGTGTGTCGCGTGTGTGTGTGTGTCGGGGGTTTGTGTGTGTGTGTCGCGGGGTGTGTGTGTGTGTGTCGCGGGGTGTGTGTGTGTGTGTCGCGGGGTGTGTGTCTGTCGCGGAGGGTGTGTGTGTGTCGCGGGGTGTGTGTGTGTGTCGCGCGTGGTGTGTGTGTGTGTCGCGGGTGTGTGTGTGTGTCGCGGGTGTGTGTGTGTGTGTGTGTGTGTGTGTGTGTCGCGGGTGTGTGTGTGTGTCGCGGGTGTGTGTGTGTGTGTGTGTGTGTCGCGGGTGTGTGTGTGTGTCGCGGGTGTGTGTGTGTGTGTGTGTGTGTGTGTGTGTGTGTGTGTGTGTCGCGGGTGTGTGTGTGTGTCGCGGGGGTGTGTGTGTGTGTGTGTGTGTGTGTGTCGCGTGTGTGTGTGTCGCGGGGGTGTGTGTGTGTGTGTGTGTGTGTCGCGGGTGTGTGTGGGGTGTGTGTCGCGGGGGGTGTGTTGTGTGTGTGTGTGTGTGTGTGTGTGTGTGTCGCGGGGTGTGTGTGTGTGTGTGTCGCGGGGTGTGTGTGTGTGTGTGTCGAGGGTGTGTGTGTGTCGCGTGTGGTGTGTGTGTCGCGGGGTGGTGTGTGAGTGTGTCGCGGGTGTGTGTGTGTGTGTCGAGTGGTGTGTGTGTGTGTCGCGGGGGTGTGTGTGTGTGTGTGTCGCGGGGAGTGTGTGTGTGTGTGTATGTATGTATGTTGTGTGTATGTGAGTGAGTGTGTATGTGTGTGTATGTGTATGTGTGTGTGTGTGTGTATGTGTGTGTCTGTGTGTGTGTGTATGTGAGTGTTGTGTGTGAGTGTGTGTGTATGTGGGGTGTGTGTGTGTGTGTGTGTGTGTGTGTGTGTGTAGTGTGAGTGAGTGTGTGTGTGTGTGTGTATGTGTGTGTCGTGGGGGTGTGTGTGTGTGTGTCGTGGGTGTGTGTGTGTGTGTGTGTCGCTGGGGGCGTGTGTGTGTGTGTCGCGGGGCGTGTGTGTGTGTGGCAGGTGTGTGTGTGTGCCGCAGGTGTGTGTGTGTGTGTCGCGGGTGTGTGTGTGGCGGGGGGTGTGTGTGTGTGGCGGGGGTGTGTGTGTGTGTCGCGGGGGTGTGTCGGGGGTGTGTGTGTCGGGGGAGGTGTGTGTGTGGGGGTGTGTGTGTGTGTGTGTGTGTGTGTCGCGGGTGTGTGTGTGGGTGTGTGTGTGTGTGTCGCGGGGGGTGTGTGTGTGTGCAGGTGTGTGTGTGTGTGTGTCGCGTCGGGGGGTGTGTGTGTGTGTCGGGGGTGTGTGTGTGTGTGTCGCGTGGGTGTGTGTGTGTGTGTGTGTGTGTGGTGTGTGTGTGTGTCGCGGGGGTGTGTGTGTGTGTGGTGTCGCGGGTGTGTGTGTGTGTGTGTGTGCGGGGTGTGTGTGTGTGTGTCGCGGGGAGTGTGTGTCCGCGTGTGTGTGTGTGTGTCGCGGGTGTGTGTGTGTGTGTGTGTGTGTGTCGCGGGGGGGTGTGTGTCGGGGTGTGTGTGTGTGTGTGTGTGTGTCGCGGGGGTGTGTGTGTGTGTGTCGCGGGGTGTGTGTGTGTGTGTCGCGGGTGGGTGTGTGTGTGTGTGTGTGTCGCGGGTGTGTGTGTGTGTGTGTGTCGCGGGGTGTGTGTGTGTGTGTCGCAGGGGGTGTGTGTGTGTGTGTGTCGCGGGTGTGTGTGTGTGTGTCGGGGGGGGTGTGTGTGTGTCGCGGGGTGTGTGTGTGTGTGTGTGTCGCGGGGGTGTGTGTGTGTGTGTGTCGCGGGGGTGTGTGTGTGTCGCGGGGTGTGTGTGTGTGTCGCGGGGGTGTGTGTGTGTGTCGCGGGGTGTGTGTGTGTGTGTGTCGCGGGGGGGGGGGGGGTGTGTGTGTCGCGGGGGTGTGTGTCGCGGGGTGTGTGTGGTGTGTGTGTCGAGGGGGGGGGTGTGTGTGTGTCGCGGGGTGTGTGTGTGTGTGTCGCGGGGTGTGTGTGGTCGCGGGGGTGTGTGTGTGTGTGTGTGTCGCTGGGGTGTGTGTGTGTCGGGGTGTGTGTGTGTGTGTCGCGGGTGTGTGGTGTCGGTGTGTGTGTGTGTCGCAGGGTGTGTGTGTGAGTGTGTCGCAGGTGTGTGAGTGTCGTGGTGATGTCGCGTGTAGTGTGTCGGGGGTATGTGTGAGTGTGTCGCGGGGGTGTGTGAGGTGTGTCGGGGTGTGTGTGTGTGTGTCGCGGGTGTGTGTGTCGCGGGTGTGTGTGTCGCGGGTGTGTGTGTGTAGCGGGTATGTGTGAGTGTGTCGCGGGTGTGTGTGAGTGTGTCGCGGGTGTGTGAGTGTGTCGTGGTGTGTGAGTGTCGCGGGTATGTGTGTGAGTGTGTCGCGGGTGTGAGCCGTGGGGTGAGTGTGAGTGTGTCGCGTGTGTGTGTGAGTGTTGCGGGGGTGTGTGTGTGCGTGTGTCGCGTGTGTGAGTGTCGCGGGTGTGTGTGTCGCGGGTGTGTGTGAGTGTGTCGTGGGTGTGTGTGTGAGTGTGTCGCGGGTGTGTGTGAGTGTGTCGCGGGTGTGTGTGAGTGTGTCGTGGGTGTGAGTGTTGCGGGGGTGTGTGTGTGCGTGTGTCGCGGGTGTGAGTGCCGCGGTGTGTGTGAGTGTGTCGCGGGTGTGAGTGTCGCGGGTGTGTGCGTGTGTCGCGGGTATGAGTGTCGCGGGTGTGTGTGTGTGTCGCGGTGTGTGAGTGTCGCGGGTTGTGTGAGTGTGTCGCGGGTGTGTGCGTGGTGTGTGTGTGTGAGTGTGTCGCGTGTGTGTGTGAGTGTTGCGGGGGTGTGTGTGTGCGTGTGTCGCGGGGTTGTGTGCCGTGGGTGTGTGCCGTGGGTGTGTGTGTGAGTGTGTCGCGGGTGTTGTGAGTATTGCGGGGGTGTGTGTGAGTGTGTCGCGGGTGTGTGTCGCGGGTGTGTGTGAGTGTCGGTGTATGTGTGAGTGTTGCGGGGTGTGTGTGTGAGTGTCGCGGTATTGTGTAGTGTGTCGCGGGTGTGTGCCGTGGGTGTGTGTGTGAGTGTGTCGCGTGTGTGTGTGAGTGTTGCGGGGGTGTGTGTGTGCGTGTGTCGCGGGTGTGTGTGAGTGTTGCGGGGGTGTGTGTGTGCGTGTGTCGCGGGTGTGTGTGGCATTGAGCTGTGCTCTGTGCTACAGGCGTGCTGGAGCGGCTGCGACAGCTGGAAGGCAGCGTTGAGCGGAGTGCGGTGGAACAGCAACGGGCCGAGCAGAGCCACGGGCGGCTGCAGCAGCTCCAGGCCACTGTGCGGCAGCTGAGGGCCGCCCGGGACCGACTGAGGAGCACCGTCAGCACCGGGGCCGCCGGGGTGAGAGCCGGGGCACGACCGGGTGGGGGGGGGCGAGGGCGAGGGTCAGAGCTGTAGGGGACGGGGGAGCAGTGGTTAGGTAAGGAGGTTGCGGGGGGGGGGGGGTGCGATGATGGCTGGGGAGGGGGAACTGAGGTGGGGTGGACGGATGGGGAGGGGCACGGGATGGGCTTGGCGTGGGGTAAAGGCTGAGGGGGCGTGGGTTGATGGTGGTGGGGGGGTGAGGGTCGGGGGTGGGCGGGAGAGGGTAGCCTGGTTTGTGCACAGGTTTGGGCCTAGAACTGACTTGATGGAGGTGCACAGGAGTCATGGAAGGGAGAGGGGCGTAGAGGGGGTCGAAGGAGGAATTAACTCCATGGAATCTACAATGATTTCTCCACCACTGACATTCCCGTGCTGTTAGTGTGTGCCAGCTGGCCTTGCCCCCGATCCCACTCACTCCCTCTCTGACTCTGGCCTCTGTCTCCACTCTCCCTCTCTCTCTCTCTCCCTCTCTCTCTCTCTAATATACACACACACACACACACACACCACACACACACACATACACACACACACATTTATTTATATATATATATATATATACATAAGGGGGAACGGGGACCCCCTGAGCAACCTCTGTGTGGAGCCACAGGAGATGGGCAAGGTCCTCGATGAGTATTTCTCCTCTGTATTTACCGAGGAGAAAGACAGTAGGACGGAGGAACTTGGGGCAGTCTTGTGGAAGTGTCTTGTGAGCAGTCAGTGTTACTGTCAAAGAGGTGCTGAAGGTACTGTCGTGTTTGAAGGTCGACACATCTCCAGGGCCTGATCTGATATATCCGATGACATTGTGAAAAACTGGAGAGGGAATTGTGGGGATCCCTGGTTGAAATTTACGAGTCGTCCTTAAATCCAGGAGAGGTGCCGGGAGACTGGAGGGTGGCTCTTTTTGTGCCTTTTCAAGAAGGGCTGCAGGGAAAATGCTGGGAACTATAAGCCGGTGAGCTTAACATCTGTAGTTGGTAAGTTACTGGAAAGTATTCTGAGGGATAGGAGATACAGGCATTTGGATAGACAAGGGCTGATAGGGATAGTCAGCATGGGTTTGTATATGGGAGGTAGTGTCTCATTTTTTGAAGGTGTGACCAAAAAGGTTGATGGGGGCAGAGCTGTAGATGTTATATATAAGGACCTTAGCAAAACATTCAACAAGGTTCCGCATGGTAGGCTGCTCTGGAAGGTTAGATCACATGGGATCCAAGGAGAGATAGCTGAATGGATAGAACATTGGCTTCATGGAAGGAAGCAGAGGGTGATGGTGGAAGGTTGCTTCTCAGACTGGGGGCCTGTGACTAGTGGTGTGCCTCAGGGTTCAGTGCTGGGCCCGTTACTGTTTGTCATCTACATCAATGATTTGGATGAGAACATACAGGGCAAGATTAGCAAGTTTGCTGATGATACAAAAGTGAGTGGTTTTGCAGATAGTGAAGATAGTTGTGAACAATTGCAGCAGGATCTGGATCGGTTGGGCAGGTGGGCGGAGGAATGGTTGATGGAATTTAATACAGAGAAATGTGGGGTGTTGCATTTTGGAAAGTCTAACATGGGCAGGACCTACACAGTGAATGGTAGGGCTCTGGGGAGTGTTGTAGAGCAGAGGGATCTAGGAGTACAGGTGCATGGTTCCTTGAAGGTGGAATTGAGGATGGATCGAGTGGTTAAAAGGGCTTTTGGCACTTTGGCCTTCATCAGTCAGAGTATTGAGTGTAGAAGTTGGGAGGTGATGTTGCAGTTGTATAAGGCGTTGGTGTAGTCACATTTAGAATATTGTGGTCAGTTCTGGGCACTATTATAGGAAAGATATTGTCAAGCTTGAAGATTCATGAGGATGTTGCCAGGACTAGATGGTGTGAGCTATAGGGGGAGGGTGAGTAGGCTGTGACTATTCCTTGGAAGATGAAGCGTGATCTTATAAAATCATGATGGGAATAGATCGGGTAGATGCACTGTCTCTTGCCCAGAGTAGGGGAATCGAGGACCAGAGATCATAGGTGAAAGGTGAAGGGGAAAAGATTTAAATAGGAATCTGAGGGGCAACTTTTCCACACAAAGGGTGGTGGGTGTATGGAACAAGCTGCCAGAGGAGCTAGTTGAGGCCAGGACTATCCCACAGTTTCAGAAACATTTAGACAGGTACATGGATAGGACAGGTTTGGAGGGATATGGCCAAACGCAGGCAGGTGGGACCAGTGTAGCTGGGACATGTTGGCCGGTGTGGGCAAGTTGGGCTGAAGTGCCTGTTTCCACACTGTATCACTCTGTGACTCTCCCTCTCTGACTGGGGCCTGTGTTGGTGTGCAGGACATGCAGGAGCTGCTGGTGCAGTTGGGGTCGAGGTCCGGCCAGCGGCCAGGCCAGGATGAGCTTGCTACTGCCGTGCTGAGGGAGAAGCTGGCTCCACTCCGAGGGTTTGCCCAGGTCTACCGCCTGACAGGTGAGCTCCCCCCACCCACTGCATGGAGATACTGGGGGGAGGGGGAGGGGTGAAACTGGGGGCAGCCCTAGGGGTGCTGGGGTCCACTGATGGGGTGCTTTCTCTGCAGGGATCAGCGGTGAGATGCGAGACTCCAGCACCATGAGGTTCTGCATCCACACTGCGTACGAGGGCACGTACCTGGACTCCTACCAGCTGGACATGCGGCTGCAGCAGCCGTGCAAGCTGCTGCGCCACAACCTGCCTGCCTGCATCCCCCTGCAGCAGGCAGCTGGAGAGCTGCTGCAGCGCGACCTGCCGGCGTTCCTGGAGGCTGTGCACGGCATGCTGAACGCCTATGCCAGCCGGCGATACCAGCTGCAGCAGATGCAAGTAGGTCCTTCCCCCTCCCTTACCCCTCTGCTCTCTGCATGTCCGCACGCCTCTTCACCCTCTGCCTGCTGGTGAGGTTTAGTGCCGAGCTGCGTGCTGACGTGCGGATGCAGCTGGCCCAGTGCTGTCAGGCAGCCTTCAGCAGTCCGTGTGCCCCTGGAGTGTGTGCGAATGCAGCTCGACTGAGTGTGTGAAGGGGCCGCTCCTCCAGTTGTGGCCCCACAGTGGCCCCTGACCTTTGGGCAGCGGGTGGAGAGGGAGCAGGTCAGTCGGGCACTAGGCATGGAGTTTAGCGCAGAAACAGGCCCTTTGGCCCACTGAGTCTGCACCAACCAGCAATCCCCACACATGGGGTGTCAGAGCCCTGGGGATGGGCAGCGGTGGTATCTGGGAACCCTTGGAGAGCTGGCTTGTGTCCAGACAAGGAGGGCAGCGGTTTAGAGTACAGCGCGGAAACAGACCCTTCAGCCCACCAAGTCTGCATCGACCAGCGATCCCTGCACATCAACACTATCTTACATGAGGAACAATTTACATTGATACCAAGTATACAAACCCAAGCCAATTAACCTGCAAACCCGCACGTCTTTGGAGTGTGGAAGGAAACAGGGTAAACCCACCCGGGTCACGGGGGGAACGTACAAACTCCGTACAGACAGCACCCGTAGTCGGGATGGAACCCGGGTCTCTGGCGCTGTGAGAGCCACGCCGACCAAATTGGATGGGAGTTTGTAAAATGCACTAGGGGGCCTGTGGGTAAAGGTGGGCAGGGCTGAAGGACACTGTCAAAGAGAGAGTGCCACGTGAGGGTGTGTGACGTGTACCCGCAGACACCAGTGCTGCGTGGCATGGTGTTCCAGACCAGGGTGGGCGGGTTGAAGGACACTGTCAGAGAGTGCCACCTGCGGGTGTGATGTTTACCCGCTGACACCAGTGCTGCGTGGCATGGTGTTCCAGACCAGGGTGGGCGGGTTGAAGGACACTCAGAGAGTGCCACCTGCGGGTGTGATGTTTACCCGCTGACACCAGTGCCCTGTGCCAGGAACACTATGACTGGACCAGCCAGATTCGGAAGAACACCGCGTACAACCTGCTGCGGTTCCACTACCCCGTGGGGGATGGGGCGACGGAGCAGGACATGAGGGTGATGCTGGTCTACGAGGATCTCAACAGCTGCCTTCCCACCGGAGTCACCATCACCTGCACAGGTACATGTGGAGTGGGTCATAGTCGAGGGAGCTGTTCCGCACAACAACAGGTGCACCCAGTAATGGCATTGTGGTCAGCTCCAGCATGATGGGCCGAAGGGCCTGTGTGGGTGCTGTACTGTGCCCAGTGTCCAACATGCTGTGGGCCCCATGTGCCCTGACCTGCAAACTTACTAACCAGCCCCTCCCCCTCCACTCAGTCTGCCTGGGCTTACACAATCTCCCGGCTGCCAAACACTCTCACTCCACCTCCTATTCCCAATCTGACCTTTCTGTCCCGGGCTGCCTCCATTGTCAGAGGGAGGCCCAGCGCATATTGGAGGAGCAGCACCTCATATTCGCTTGGGTAGCCTACATCCCAGCGGTATGAACATTGAATTCTCCAACTTCAAATAGCTTTCCCTCTCTCGCCATCCCTCGCCCTTCTAGTTCTCCCACCAGTTTCACTGTCCTTCTGGTTAATTTTGCTGATTGTACGCCTCGCTGTCATCTTCCCCTCAGCCAACAATGATCCATTCTATATTTTCTAGAGCACATCCCCTTTCATCTGACATTTTCATATCTCTAGTCTCCCCCTCCCCTGACTCTGAAGAAGGGTCTCGACCCCTAACGTCACCCATTCCATCCCACCAGATGTGGGCAGGGGAGAGGGTTCTGAAGATGCAGTTTTGATAGAAACATACAAAATAGGTGCAGGAGGAGGCCATTCAACCCTTCGAGCCAGCACCGCCATTCATTGTGATCATGGCTGATCATCCACAATCAGTAACCTGTGCCTGCCTTCTCCCCATATCCCTTGACTCCACTAGCCCCTAGAACTCTATCTAACTCTTTTTCTATCCATCCAGTGAATTGGCTTCCACTGCCCTCTGTGGCAGGGGAGGCTAATTCACAAATTTACAACTCTCTGGGTGAAAAAGTTTTTGCTCATCTCGATTTTAAATTACCTCCCCTTTCATCTAAGACTGTGGCCCCTGGTTCTGGACTCGCCCAACATTGGGAACATTTTTCCTGCATCTAGCTTGTCCAGTCCTTTTATAATTTTATACGTTTCTATAAGATCCCCTCATCCTTCTAGTGAATACAAGCCTAATCTTTCCAATCTTCCTTCATATGACAGTCCCGCCATCCCGGGGATAAACCTGCTGCACTGCTTCAATAGCAAGGATGTCCTTCCTCAAATTAGGAGACCAAAACTGTACACAATTCTCCAGATGTGTGTTGTGTATGTATGCTGCCCAGGGCCGGTGAACTGTGTGTTCAGCGGGTGTAGTATTGGCACTGTGTTTCTTCAGGGTGGAGCGCAGTGGGAGTTAGTGCAAGGTGCAATGCTGGTGTTGTCCATTGACCTGGATACCAGTGAGTGGACGTGAGATGGGTAACACTGCTGTGGGTAGAGGTGTCTCTGTGGTGGTGGGGGGGGGGGGGGGCATGTGGGAGATTCCCGCTGACTGTAACCTCTTCCCTGCACTCCAGGAGCTGCGGAGGATGGCATGCAGGAGAGACTGGAGCGCCACCGGCAGTTCCACCTGAGCCAGCACCTGCATAACCGGGACTGGCAGCATGCAGTACCAAGAAGTGTTTCTCTATTGTGTGCCACCCAAGGCAGTACCAAGCTCAGCATGAGGGGCGGGGGTGAGGGTTCGTCACTACAGAGTGGGAGAGACGGGTGAGGGAGTGTCAACACATGGGGAGAGGTGGGGGTGAGGGAGGCTCCACACGTGTGGGGGTGTGGTGCGGGAGCGCCGCACAGCGGGTGGGCTGTCAGATGCTTTGTGATTGCTGTCTCTTCCTCTGCTAAGTGCACAACGGCCGTGGGCCGGGAAGCAGCAAGTACCCAAATTGCCATCAAATTGCCAAAAAACAATGTGATAACAGTTCCCACTGTATTCACTGACTTTCCCTGTAGCAACATGCGTGGGGAGCAGACAGTCAACCATTGGTTATGCTGTCATTTTGTTCAGTGCTTTCACAGGTTTGTGAGATGGGGGGGGGGGTGTGAATAAAACTATGCTTTACACGTTGTGAGGAACAGGGTAGAGAGCCAGCCTTGGCCACCTAACTCACGCCATTTTTGTCATCATTTCTCAATGCCCTGCGATCTCATTCTTAAATTCACTAACGCCGTGCATTCACCTCTGCCTGCCAAATGCTGACCCATCCCCATTGCCAGCCCACTGTGGTGGGCAAAACCACGAACACTAACGAGGACGAGGCCAGAACGAGGTGGAGACTGTAGACACAAACGCTGGGGTAGCGCAGTGGGACAGGCACTTCCTCTGGAGGGAAGGAATGGTTGAACGATTCGGTCAAGACCCTCTTCAGGCACCAGCTTTTTTGGGTCTATGGTTTAACCGGCATCGCAGGTCCTCCTTCCACGGAGAGAAAAACGTCGTTTACATGTGTCAGGACAATAACCCTCCCTCAAAGTCAGCAGATGAAGGAGCCTGGTTTCTTGACTCAGAAGCTCCAGTCTGCACAGGAACACCTCCTTTCATCACTCGAACATGCGGACACATCTTGATTGAGGAAGCGTGTTCCTCGCTATATGTGCTGTAAGTTCATGACCACAACGTTAACATATTAATAGTTCTCCAAACTTTATTCCATTGACCATTATTTTGCACACATTCCTCACGCAATGCTGCACACGCACGAGTAGAACCTGGTGTACGCAATCACAAAGGTGGGAAAGCCTTGCAAAAGTTCCCAGCAGAGAATATCCACAGCATTCCCAGCCACAAACATGATATCAGCATTCCAGCTTGCAGCCAGGACAAAGTTCCCAGCCAGAAGACTCCCTTCACGATCCTCCAGGCACCTTGCTCTTGCTGGTCATTGAGGGTGCGGGTTGGGACCGTAATAACTTGGTAATTAAACCTTACTCTCAGTGTGGAGAGGATTCCCCTGTGTGAGGAGGGGGCTCCAGAGACAGCGTGATCACCACGCTGACAGCCTCCTAGAGCACCTCCAGCCATCTTGACCCCGTACCCTCGCCCAGCCTCTCCTGCTGTCGCCGTGCCAGTGGGGAGTCAGGTGTTGTCCACCACCTGTGGTGGGAGTAGGGTGACGGATGCCCCGCTGAGGAAGGAGCCCTGCCTCTCGCGGCCCTTCACCAGGTAGGTGATCAGCTCGCCCTTGCCCTTGACAAATACGGGGCCCCCTGCGCACCAGCCGTAGCCGTAGTCATTCCGCACACAGTACGTCTCCTCCACCACCTCAACATGGGGAGAGGTCAGCAGAACGGGTGGCCCCGCACCCCAACCCCCACACCACCCGCCTGTCCCAAACCCCATGTCCACAATGACACCACCACCCCACACCGAACCGACCATCTCTTCTCTGATATTTAAAAGATGCCCGCTCTTGTTTAGTTTAGAGATATAGTGTGGAAACCGGCCCTTCGGCCCTGGGTCCATGCCGCCCAGCCGATGCCCGCACATTAACACTCCTAACAACACACAGGCAATTTTACATTTTACACCAAGCCAATTAACCTACCAAACTTGTCCGGTATGGAGCGTGGGAGCGAAACGCAAGTCTTGGAGAAAAAACCACGCAGGTCACAGGGAGACACGTACAAAACTTACAGACTAGGCACCCGGTCAGGATGGAAGCTGGGTCTGCGGCACTGCATTCGCTGTGAGGCAGCAACTCTACCGCTGGGCCACCGTGACAGGCTGCAGCAGCGTACAGACAAGGTGCAGAGTGTGGCCACATGCTAGTCAATGGTGGCTATTAGCTGAGGGCACAGTGCATGCTGGCGAGCCAATGGGTGTTGTTGAACACAAGGACCCTGGGGGTCATGCCCGTTGTACTGTGAAGGTCGCAAAGCAGGTAGCCCGTGTGGGGAAGAGTGTGGAATGGTCGTGTGTGACTGGACAAACACTGGTCACAACACACGGTTCTGGTCACGCCAGGAACAGTGGGGTGGCAGTGGGGAGCGAACAGCACAGATTCACCAGGATACCGCCTGTTCCAACAATTCAGTCTGGGAGACGCTGCCGATCTGAGGCACTGACTGGGCACACTGACTGTGGGCGCACTCACTGGGTACACTGACTGGGCAAACTGATTGTGGGTACTGACTATGGGGGCGCACTGGACTGGGTACACTGAAGGGCATTGGGTCACTGACTGGGGAAACTGACTGTGGGTATGGACTATGGGTACACTGACTGAGCACACTGACAGTGGCACACTGATGGGTAATGCCTATGGGACACTGACTGTGGGTACACTGACTGGGCACACTGACTGTGTAACACTGGTACTGTGGGCACTGACAATGGGCATATTGATGGGCACACTGATGGGTACAATTGAGCGTGGGTACCACTGAATGGGCACACTGACTGTGGGTTACACTGACTGGGATACTGAATGTGGGCACACTGGACTATGTGTTCCCCCCTTGCAGGGTACATGACTGTGGGCATACTGTGGGTACACTGACTAAGTACACTGACTGTGGGCACACTAGGTACACTGACTGGGTGCACTGATTGTGGGTACACTGACTGTGGGGCACTGAACTGGGTGCATGATTGTGGTACACTGACTGTGGGCACTGGACTGGGTGCACTGATTGTGGGTTTCCATGACTGTGGGCACACTGACTGGGTACACTGACTGTGGGTTCACTGACGGGTACACTGACTGTGGTACACTGACAGGGTACACGACTGTGGGCAAACTTGACTGGGTACATGACTGTTGGTACACTGTGGGCACACTTGACTGTGGGTACACTGACTGGGTACATTGATTGGGTACACTGACTGGGTACACAGACTGGATACACTGACTGTGGGTACACTGACTGTGGGTACACTGACTGGGGTTCATGGACTGAGGGTACAACTGACTGTGGGCACACTGACTGTGGGCACTCATAATGGGTACACTGACTGTGGGTACATTGATTGGGTACACTGACTGTGGGTATTGACTATGGGCACACTGACGGTACGGTGACTGTGGGACTGTGGGCACAATGGGTTAAACTGACTGGGTACACTGTGGGCACACTGACTGTTTGCGGGCTACACTGGACGACTGGACTCTGCCACACTGACTCCTGGGCACTAATGGACTGACTGGGTACACACTGTGGGCACACTGACTGGTACAGTGACTTGTATATGATGGGTACCACACTGCACACTGTGGGTACACGACTGTGGGCACACTGACTGGGTCACTGACTGTGGGTAACATACTAGATACACTGGTGACCGACACTGACTGGGCAGACTGTGGGTTCATGACTGTGGGGTAAAACTGACTGGGTACACGTGGGCACACTGGGATTACTGACGGTGGGCACTGACTCGTGGGACTTGCCACACTGTGACAGTCAGTGTTCCCACAGTCCAGTGTACCCACAGTGTTGCCCACAGTCAGTGTATCTAGTCAGTGTACCCATCAGTGTGCCCACAGTGTACCCACAGTCAGTGTACCCGGTCAGTGTACTCACAGTCAGTGTACCCTGTCAGTGTACCCACAGTCAGTGTACCCAGTGTGGCCCACAGTCACTGTCAGTGTACCCAGTCAGTGTACCCAGTCAGTGTATCTAGTGTGTGTACCCACAGTCAGTGTACCCAGTCAGTGTATCTAGTCAGTGTACCCAGTCAGTGTTGCAGTGTACCCATCATGTATCTATCAGTGTTACCCAGTCAGTGTGCTCACTGTGTGACCCCACAGTCAGTGTACACAGTCAGTGTACCCACATGTGCCCACAGTCAGTGTACCCAGTCAGTGTGCCACACAGTATCAGTGTACCCACGGAGTACCCACAGTCAGTGTGCCACACGTATTACAGTCAGTGTACCCACCGTCATGTCAGTGTACCCACATTCAGTGTACCCACAGTCCGTGTACCCAGTCAGTGTGCAGACAGTGAGCCCACAGTCAGTGTACCAACAGTCAGTGCCCATAGTCAGTGTGCCCACAGTCAGTATACCCACAGTGTACCCACAGTCAGTGTGCCCACAGTGTACCCAGTCAGTGTGCCCACAGTCAGTGTACCGTCAGTGTGCCCACAGTCAGTGTACCCAGTCAGTGTTACCCCCCAGGTCAGTGTACCCACAGTTGTACTCAGTCAGTGTGCCCACTGTAACACAGTGTACCCAGTCGTTTACAGTGTTGCCACAGTCAGTGTACCCACAGTCAGTGCACCCAGCCAGTGTGCCCACAGTCAGTGTACCCAGTCAGTTTACCCAGTGTGCCCAGTCAGTGTACCCACAGTTAGTGTGCCAACAGTCAGTGTTACCCGTCAGTGTAACCATATCAGTGTACCCAGTCAGTGTCCCAGTCAATGTTCACAGTCAGTGTTACCCAGAGTGGGTACACTGACTGTGGACACTGCTATGTGCCACTGACTATGGGCGGTACACTGACTGGGTACACTGACTGTCACATTACGACTTGTGTACACTGACTGGGTACACTGACTGTGGACACTGTGGACTATGGGCACAGGACTGATACAGACTGGTGGGTACACTGACTGGTACACTGACTGTGGGTACATGACTGTGGTACACTGACTGTGGGCACACTGTGGGTACACTGACTGTGGTATTGACTATGGGCACACTGCTCTGGTACACTTGACTGTGGTACACTGACTTGTGGCGTAACCTGACTGTGGGTACACTGTGGGGACTGGGCACAAACTGTGGGTACACTCTGTACACTGACTATGGGCACACTGACTGCGGTACACGACTGGTGAGTACCACTGACTGTGGGTACACTGTGGGCACACTTGAATGGTATATGTGGGCACATGACTCGGTTACACTGACTATGGGGCACTTGTGGGCACACTGGGTACACTGAACTGGGCACACTGTCTGTGGGGTACACAGGAAACTGGGTACACTGCCTGTGGGTTATACACTGACTGTGGGTAATGAACATTTGTGGGTACACAGACTGGCAACACTGGGTACACGATTTAGGAATTGTTGTACACTGTGGTACACTGACGTGGGTACACTGGACTGGAATACAGACTAGGTGCATACTAACTGCAATACAGACAGTGGTACACTGACTGGGTTTACTGTGGGTATACACTGACTGGGTTACAGTGACTGTGGGCACACTGACTGGGTACAACTGACTGTGGGTACACTGGGTACACCTGGGTACACTGATTTTGAGGGTACACTGACTGTGGGGCACACTGGGTACACTGACTGGGTACACTGACTGTGGGCACACTGACTGTGGGGCACACTGTGGGACATGACTGCTGTGGGTACAACTGACTGTGGGTACTGAACACTGTACACTGACTGTGGGACTGTGGGTTACACTGGGGCACACTGACTGTGGGCTCATGACTGTGTACACTGACTGGGTAGGGACACTGATTTGGGCACACTGACTGTGGGCACACTGTGGGGGGCACACTGGGATCACTGTGACTGTGGTTAACTGACTTCACTGCTGTTGGGAATACAGACTGGCACACGGACTGTGGCACACTGGTACACTGACTGGCACACGTGGAACACTACAGGGTGAATGACTGTGGGTATTACACTGTCTGTGTAACTGACTGATGGGAATACAACTGGGTGCACTAACTGGGAAATACAGAATGTGGGTACTCTGACTGTGGTACTGTCTGTTGGGGACACTGACTGTGGGCCAACACTGACTGTGGGTGCACGGGACCCGCAGGATCGCAGGCTTGCTACGTCACTCACCGACCATGTCAAAGCCAGCACTGCGTGCATGAACTTGTTGGGCATCTGTGACGGGGGGTGGGTCGTGCATCAGATGCAGGTGAGATCACAGTATGGTGATCATGGGTTAAGAGGGTTATTCACTATAAGAGAGGGCACAAACTTGGATTGTTTTTTTCTCTGCATTCAGAGGTCGGGGGGAGAATTGAAAGGTAAATAAAATGTTGAGCGGTGTAGATGGAGTTGGCAGTCAGAACCTTTTCCCCAGGGTGGAAATATCAAGGACTAGAGTGTGATGCTTTAAGGTGAGGGGCAAGTTCTTTACACTGATGGTGCTGGAGACAGATAGGATAGTGGTGTTGAAGAGGGATTTGGATAAGGACATGGGTGTGTGGGGAATGGGGGGATAGGGGTTATGTGCGGGCATGAGTTGGAATGGCATGATGCTGATACTGTGGTTGGTGTGTTGTCCACTCACCTGGATGTTGCCCACTTGCCCGGTGGACTCCATGCGGCTGGCCACATTCACAGTGTTGCCCGAGATATCGTAGTGGGGTTTCTGAGCACCGGTTCACCCCAGGCAGCACACCGCTTGTTCATTCCTGCCCCAAACAGCCAGTTAGCACCTTGAGTCCATGGCTGCGGGATCCCCACCCCACAGTCGTGACTGTAGCCCAGCCCATCACACAGGACCACATCCCCACCATTGCAGATGTAGCCGTCCACACAGCCCACTCTCCCCACCATCGACTCCATCTACACTTCACGCTGCCTCAGGAAAGCAGCCAACATAATCAAAGACTTTTGTAGGAAGGAACTGTAGAAGCTGATCTACGCCAAAAATAGACTGGAGTAACTCAGCGGGTCAGGCAGCATCTCTGGAGAGAAGGAATAGGTGACGTTTTGGGTCGACACCCTTCTTCAGATTGAGAGTCGGGAGCGGAATACTAGAGGTGTGAAAAGGTACAGAACAAATCAGACAGCACCAATGACCAGGGAAAGGTGGAGCACACAATGGTCCATTGTTGGCTGTGGAAGAGGTGATAATGAAGGGATATGAAGAGTGAAACTAGCAGGAGGGCCGGAGAGAGACGGGTGACGGGGGGTGGTGAATGGAGGGGGGCGAAAGGGGAGGGGGGGAAAGAGAGGGAGGAAAGCAAAGGCTTTCCTTGAAGTTAGTGGTCAATGTTCATACCGCTGAGGTGTAAGCTGCCCAAGCAAAATATGAGGTGCTGTTCCCCTGAAAAAGTTAAATGCTTTTAAATATATAAAAGATATATAATGGAATCCTGGACTAGTTTATAGCTTATATTTCGTCTCAAGCAGGCCTTCTCCAGTGGATTGATAAGAGAGAGAGATAAGCCCGGGCTTGCCTCGGGTTGCTGTGTATTGAGACAATGACCGATGCCTTTGAAATGTGTCTACCAATTGATGAGATGGAGAAGCCCAGACTTGTCTCAGTGATGTATATTGAGATTATGCCTTTGAAATGTCTTGTCTTGAAAGTATCAACTGATAAGGTGCCTTAGAAATGTGACTGCTAATAGTAAGATTAAATGAGAACTTACCAGTTTGAAGTTTGATCTTTATTTAATGAGGAGTTACGATGAGGGATTACGTGAAGAAGGCCGTCAGCCCGCATGCTCGTCATTCTTTGAGGCAGCGGTGTGAAGTCACAGATAACGGTTGGTGAACTGATAAGATTAGTGTAAGATTCGAGAACTAGAACTACCAGTTATGTTTCATGAGGAGGGTTGGGAGTGGAGGGCACGTAGTCCCTCATCGGAACTCCTCATAAAATAAAGATCAAATTTCAAATTTGGTAGTTCTCGTTTAATTTACTATTTTTTCTTTGGGTGGTTCGCGTGAGATGACTACGTTGAAGATTTTGAAGCTCTGTGGACTTCATGCTCTGTGACTCTGTGAGTCCATGCGTCACACACTGTATGACCAAGGAGGAGTGGAAAATCAAGTATTCAGTCATGACATAAATTTTGAACATGCTGAAAAAAAAAGTATTTAAGGACAAATTATATAGAGAAACCTCTTTCACCTGAGAGGGGTTTACAAAACGAATTTATAATGAATTTGCGAAAAATTTGACCTGCGTATAGGCTTATTGTAAAATGTCTGGGGAAGGTGTGTTCTGGGGTCCATCCTGCGGCCGCTAGGATTTGGTCCAAACACCTATTGCTGCGGCGTAGCTGCAGCCTGGTGGATTGGTGATGTGAACTCATCAGTGTCTATACCCGCTTCCGCCAGATAATGCTACATCCACCTGGAGATGGTTTGAGCTGAAACCTTTTTATACGGTTTTCTGTTGACTGAGATAATGTCAGCCTGACCATTAGATCCTCAGTTGTTTTAATATATTGGTGGTGTTTTGTGTGACCACACGTATTTTTCGGGGGTACCAGCAGGGTATGCCATGAGTTGTAGCTTCAGACTGGAAACACCGGTCTGCTCTGTTTTATTAGATCTTATCTACAAAACGTTTTATTTCACTGCAGAAATCACCATCCTATCAGGACGCAGCTTCTGATTGACTGACCGTTTTGAAAGATGTACTAAAGCACGAGCATTATTACTTTGTAAGTTAGTACGGGAAGAAGGACAGGGTCTTGTAAATGGAGCCCATTGGTGAATAGTGTGTTAAAACCACACCTACATCCCATATTTGATATACCTGGGCCTAGGCGAGGGTTTAATTTAAATTACCTGACATAAACCTGGTTATTAATGGATGGGACCCAACCGAGTGACCTAAGCATGGCAACAAAGTATGATGACAACGCACTTCTGGCAACTCATAAGGCACTGTAGCTCAACCCTCTCATCAAAGTGAAGTTTTGAAGAGAATTCCAGAATGTTAGTTATGAGCGCTGTCTAATAAGTGATGTTAGTTTTGTGAATAGATACTTTCCCATTTTCTGTGTGTAGGAGACATGTTGTTTTTTAGTGGCTGTCTTCCAGGCAGTTAGTTAGTACGTCCACTAGTACGCTCAGCTCGTCAATCCCGAGAAAGGGTCTTCTTAGGAATCTGCAAAACCAAAGTTTTTTGCTGATAATGTGGGAATGTTCTTCCACGTGATGGGGGTGGGAGAGCAGGTTCTAGCATTTAGGGAACTCCACAAGGGTATGATCACACCAGAATGAGTGGATACCATGGCTTAGGGCCTTGTTGGTGGAATCAGGGCTATAGAATGCGAGCCCGAGTCTTATTTGACTTTAAGCAGGCATCAACAGACAAAGGTTGTAACGGGTTAGAATCTAGAATCCTTATTCATCCCGATGCAGGAGAATGCATCAATCGCTTACTGCCTTGGGTCTTGTGGTTTGCAACCGTGGTAATTTTGCTTAAGTCAGAACACAATTATATCCGGTGTAGATACCTAGAGATATTATATTAAGTGCTTTATGATTCAACATCATTCTTTGTTGTCATGTATTGCTGGCTGCTGTACCATGGCTACTGACCTGATTTAAAAACCCCTGTGATTTAAGGAGAGTTACAGAGGTGTTTTTAAAATTATTAAGAACCCTGGGTGCCAAAGTTATACTACTCGCAATTCTTTAACTGCACCATGGTGACATCCTACAGCACAACCCCCTACACCATTCCCTGTACGCCCTCCGTACTCCATGCCCCCCTATTCCCCAATTGACACCCAACGTCCCGTTGTTAATCCAACATCCAAAACTCAAAACAATTTTTACCCCAAAGTTGTGAATGTGCCACATCGGCTATTTAGAGCGCCAAATCAACCTACCTCCATGGTTGCTGGTTATGTATCTAATGTGTGTGTATTGGAGTGTGCCAATTTGCCCCTGTATGGAGTCTGTGGGCATTGAGCTTTGCCCGAAAAGTGCCTTTGGCTTTTGGCTCTGCCGATCTAGAGCTGGTGCTGTCCACTGTAGGCACAATCTGCTGCGAGCAGACGCATAGGGTGTGCCGTCGGGAATGATGGGGTCTGTTTGCCTGGTGGTTGTCGCGGTGGACTCCGCTCCTGAGTTTGACCCACCGCCTTTGCCTCATCATCCAACTCTTTCATTTGTTTGGACAAATCCTCTCCGAATAAGTAATTTGGGTGGCTGTATATTGGTTGATTTGCATAATCCCGCAAATTTAGGATTAAGTACCGGACGTATGGCATTTTTCCTAAAACAATTTATCTGGAAATGTGCATGGCACGTCATAGCCAATGCGTCTTGTTGTGTTTCTGAGAGGGGGCTGGTATCCACAGACCTGGCAAAGGCAGTGACTCCAGTGGCTAGCAGGCTCAGGGTTTTTGGAAGTTTCACCTCCTGAGCCTCAATGCCACCTCCCATGTAATTCCAGATCGAGCTATTCAACGTCGGAACTTTAAGCGAGGGGCAGTTGATGTTCATCGCTGTTTCCAGCATCACCTGCTCCTGTAGTTGATGGGAGGTCATGGCCGTTAGCTCAGGGTTCAACGGCCCACTCACCCTGGGACTGCATCGCAAACGTGGACACCACGGAGGGTATTGGTGCATCTTGTGGGTCTGGTGCCGGGGGGCTTCTATCATGGCACTGTAAGGTGAGCCCGCCCAGGGCTGTTGACCTACACTCCCGTCTGCAGACTGGGAGATATAACGCAGCCCTGCACCGGGCACTGCCAGGGGTCCCTCAAGCCCGTGTTGATATAACTCCTGTTGCTGGAGTATGTCATGTTGGAGCATCTTATCCAAAACATGCTCCATACGGGAAATTCATCCGAAGATGTTCCCTGTAGGGGGAGGTGAATCCTCCTGGCCGGACTCATCCGAGTAAGCTGGCCAGTTGGTTTTACGCTAGGCTTTTCCGCCTCTCGGGGTAACTAAGGTGCCTTCTATAGGCGCCGTCTCGGAGGTTGTTGGCTGTGCTACCAGCGACCGAGGTGGTGAGACCGACGGCCGCCCGCTAACCGCACTCCCGCGGTCCTCGGAAGCGGTTCTACTCACGGCCTGCCTGGTCTTCACCTTAGTCTTGTCCATTCTGAAAATTCGCTTCCTAAATTAAACACGGAAACTAAAAACAACCACTGGTTAAGTTTGAACTTACCTGTAGGACCGTTTTAAACTTACCGCTGGAGGAGCGACGCACCTCCCAGCGCCATGCGTTGACGTAACAACGCGCATGCGGGCTGACGGCCTTCTTCATGCAGTCACTCACGTGACTCCTCATCATCCCCAATTCACGTTGGACCTCACTGGAGGAGGCCCAGGTCAGAAAGGTCAGTGTGGGAATGCGAAGGGGAGTTAGTGTTTGCCAACCAGGAGGCAGGTAGGTTTAGGCAGACTGAGCGGAGGTGTTCAGTGAAACGATCACCGAACCTGCGCTTGGTCTCACCTGGAATAGCAGATACAGTCGATGAGGTTGGAGGAGCTGCAAGAGAACCTCTGCCTCACCTGAAAAGACCCTCGGGGTCCTTGGACAGAGTTGAGGGAGGAGGTTCACAAGTTATAAGAGTAGAGTTAGGCCATTCGGCCAATATCGGTCAGTCTACTCCGCCATTCAATCATGGCTGATCTCTGCTTCCTTATCACATTTCCCTGCCTTCTACCCCTAACCCTTGACACCTGCTCTAATCAAGAATTGTCTATCTCGCTGGAGTTTAGAAGATTGAGGGGGGATCTTATAGAAACTTACAAAATTCTTAAGGGGTTGGACAGGCTAGATGCAGGAAGATTGTTCCCGATGTTGGGGAAGTCCAGGACAAGGGGTCACAGTCTAAGGATAAGGGGGAAGTCTTTTAGGACCGAGATGAGGAAATCGTTTTTCACACAGAGAGTGGTGAATCTGTGGAATTCTCTGCCACAGAAGGTAGTTGAGGCCAGTTCGTTGGCCATATTTAAGAGGGAGTTGGATGTGGCCCTTGTGGCTAAAGGGATCAGGGGGTATGGAGAGAAGGCAGGTACAGGATACTGAGTTGGATGATCAGCCATGATCATATTGAATGGCGGTGCAGGCTCGAAGGGCCGAATGGCCTCCTCCTGCACCTATTTTCTATGTTTCTATCTCAGCCTTAATAATATCCAGGCTTGGCCTCCACAGCCCTCTGTGGCAATGAGTTCCACAAATTAACTAAAGAAGTTCCTCCTCACCTCCTTTCTAAAAGCGCGCCCTTTAATTCTGAGGCCATGACCTCTGGTCCTGGGCTCTCCCACCAGTGGAAACATCCTTTCTACATCCACTCTATCTACGCCTTTCAATATTCTGCATGTTTCAAGAGGTATAGGGACAGGCGTTGCATCTCCTGCGGTTACTACACTCTGGTCTCTGGTCTGCGTCTGTTTACACCGCCTGTTGCACTGCGGATGGTGTGTGTGACGGTACTCATGTACAGTCTCATTTGACTGGACAGCACACAGACAAGGACAGGGCACCCGTTGCATCAAACGGGTGACGAACAAGGCTCACCAGTGATACCCCACTCTCCCCGGCACCCCTCTCCACTCGCCCCCCCCTCCCCACCTCTCGCAACCCCTCCCCCTCTCAGCCCCCCCACACACCCCCCACTCCCTCTCCCCACCCACACCACCACTCTCCCCACCCACACCCCTCTCCCCCCACCTCCCTCATCCCCCCACCCCTCTTCTCCCCACCCGCATCCCCCCTCTTCCCTACACGTCCCCACTACCGCGCACATCCCTCTCCCCACACCAGGTGCCCCACTCTCCCCACCAAGAGAACACACACCCACCCCACTCTCCCCTTGTCCTCTCCCTGCACCCCACCCCACCTTCCCACCTCCCCACCCCCACCCTACCCACCCACCTCCCTCGCCCGCCCACCACACCCCCTCTCCCCACGACACGCTCCCTCTCACCCACTCCGCAAACCCCCCCCTCCCCAAACCCCACCCCCTCATCCCCACCCCACCCCCCCTCTCCCCACCAACTCACCCCCCTCTCCCACGTCCCCGCTCCCGCACCCCCCTCTCCCCAGCACCCCCCCCCCTCCCCACCCCACACCCCTCCTCCCCACCCCCTCCCACGCCCACCCTCTCTACCCCACCCACCCCCTCCCCCATCAACACTGCCCCCTCTCCCCCCACCCCCTCTCCCCTCACCACCCCCCACCCCCTCTCCCCCCACCCCCCTCCTCCCCTCACCCCCCACACTCCCCCCCCTCCCCCCCCCACCAATCCCCTGTCCCCCACCCTCACCGATGCGCAGCATGAAGTTATTGAAGGACTGGTAGTTGATGTTCATCAAGGCCACCTTCATGGCGAGGGCAAAGTCGGTCAGGTCAGCCAGTTTTGCCAGCGGTCCCGGCCACAGAGCGGCACCTCCCCCTGTAACACAGGCAGAGCCATCACCGTGGGCGGGGGGGGGGCACCTCCCCCTGTAACACAGGCAGAGCCATCACCGTGGCGGGGGGAGGGGGGGGGCACCTCCCTTGTAACCCCAGGGCTCATCACCATGCGGGGGGACCCAGGCAGCACATCCCACTGGGCATAGTCACCAACACATGCAGGGGTGGCGGTGGCGTGGGGCGGTGGGCGGTTGGGCGGTGGGGTGGGTGCGTGGCCCTACCGTGCCGGGGCCGGAGCCGGGGCCGGAGCCGGAGCTGGAGCTGGGCTCCGGGATGAGACCGGACGCTGCCATGTAGGTGCTGCCGATGGTCTTGATCTTGGTGATTGTCCGGAACTGTGGCTGCTCCAGTAACTGTGGGGTAGAGAGAGGTGGGTCAGGGGCGAGAGAGCTGTCGCAGGAGTCTCACTGCCCCCGCTCGCCCCCATCCATCCCCCACCCTCTCCACCGACCCCTCACCCCGTCAAAGTCGGAGATGATCTCGTTGAGGAAGCGCAGGCACTCGATGCCGCCGTTGTTGATGCTCTCCTCCGTGTAGAAATCGGAGAAGTTGGGGATGGAGGCGAACATCACCCCCGCCTCATCATACGCCTGGCTGTACAGCTCCTGTGGACAGACAGAGACCCACACGTCACACACGGGGCAGCGGGCAGGGAGGGGCAGTGACCAGCCACCACTGGCAGGGAGGGGGGGGCAGTGACCACCACGGGGGCAGGGAGGGGGCAGTCCAGCCACGGGCAGGGAGGGGGGCAGCACAGTGTGGGGGGGCAGGGCGGGCAGGGTGGGGGGGGGCAGTGTCCAGCCACGGGGCAGGGGGAGGGGGGGCAGTGTCCACCACGGGGCAGGGAGGGGGCAGTGTCCAGCCACGGGGCGGGCAGTTAGGGGGGGGGGGCATGTGTCCAGCCACGGGGCAGGGAGGGGGCAGTTGTCCCAGCCACGGGGCAGGGAGGGTGGGGGGGGGGGGGGGGGGGGGCAGTAGTGACCAGCCACGGGGGCAGGGAGGGGGGGGGGGCAGTGTCCAGCCACGGGGCAGGGAGGGGGCAGTGTCCAGCCACGGGGCAGGGGAGGGGGGGCAGAGTCCAGCCACGGGGGCAGGGAGGGGGGCAGCACAGTGTCCACCACGGGGCAGGGAGGGGGGGGTGTGCGCAGCGCTCCAACCCGTTATGTAGTGTCCCACCCACCCAGGGGGGCACAGAGTGGCAAGGACACGGGGGAGACGAGGGTTGGGTGAGGGGGTGAGAGGATGGGTTAGGGAGAGGGAGGCAGGGCAGAGAGAGGATGGGTTGGGGAGGGGTATCTGGGAGGCGTTTATCCGCGGGGCAGAACATTGGTAAAGGGGGGGGGGGAGTTTGTCCAGGGTGGTGAGTCAGGGAGGGGGGGTAGCGCGGGGTATCCAGGGGTGAGGGTTTGTGGGGGGGGGGGGTATCCAGGGGTGAGGGGTTTGGGGGTATCCAGTAGGGGGTGAGGGGTGAGGGGTATCCAGGGTGAGGGGTTGAGGGGTTGGGGTGGGGTATCCAGGGGTGAGGGGTTTTGGTGGGGGTAATCCAGGGTGAGGGTTCGGGGGGTTCGGGGTATCTGGGGGTGAGGGGTTGGGGGTGGTATCCTGTGGGTGAGGGGTTGGGGGGGAGGTATCCAGGGGTGGAGGGGTTGGGGGGGTATCCAGGGTGAGGGGTGTATCCAGGGGTGAGGGTTTGTGTGGGGGGGGTATCCAGGGGTGATAGGGGTTGCGGGGTATCCAGGGGTGAGGGGGTGGGGGGGGTATCCAGGGGTAGGGGTTTGTGTGGGGGGGTATCCTGGGGTGAGGGGTTGGGGGGGGGGGGGTATCCAGGGGTGGGGGTGGGTGAAGGTGGGTATCCAGGGGTGCGGGGTGGGGGGGGGTATCAGGGGGGTGAGGTAGGTTGGGGGGGGGGTGGGGGGGTTCCAGGGGTGAATACAGGGGGTTGGGGGGGGAATCCAGGGGTGAGGGTTGGGGGGGGGGGGGGGGTATCCAGGGGTGAGGGGTTGGGGGGGTTTATTTCAGGGTGAGGGGGTTGGGGGGGGGGTATCCAGGGGTGAGGGGTTGGGGGGGGGGTATCCAGGGGTGAGGGGTTGGGGGAGGTATCAGGGGGTGAGGGTTGGGGGGTATCCAGGGGTGAGGGGTGGGGGGGTATTCAGGGGTGAGGGGGTTGGGGGGTATCCAGGGTGGGGGTTGGGGGGGAGGATCCAGGGGTTCGGGGGGGGGGGTACCAAGGGATTGAAGGGGTTTGGGGGGGGTATCCTGGGGTGATGGGTTCGGGGGGGGGGGTACTCGTGCCGGCGTGCGGGGCAGGAATGCGGGCCACGGTGCTCGGGCTGCATCGTTGGTGACCAGGGCTTCGTTGCGAGCCGGCATTCCAGGAAAGACGCTCTTCTGCTGTTGGTCCTCACTTCACAGGAAAACAGGGTCGCGCCACTTCTCCACCTGCGGCACGGGCAAGGGGCAGGGTGTAGCAGGAGCATGCCAGGGAATCAGTGCTGGGTCAGGGTACGGTGCGGTCCGGGGTCGGTGCGCGGCTCAGGGGTCAGTTGCAGTCAGGGGTCAGGGATGGGTGCGGGTCAGGGGTCAGAGTGGGTCAAGGGTCAGTGCGGCAACTTCCCGTGCTGGTCACTCACGTTGCCGGGTGATGCAGAGAAATGAGGATCATGAGGATGATGGTGCGATGGTCAGATAGTGAGAGGGAAACCGCGGGGACTGTGGGACAGTGGGTCAGATGTCTGCACAACCCAGGTCATTGGTCAAGGCCCTTGCCGTTAAACAGGCCCTTCGGCCCACATTGTTCAGTGCGATCGTGACGGCCAGGCCCAACTCTTATCTGCCTGCATATATCCCCACATATCCATGTGGTATCGGCTCACAACCCCCTCCACCTCCTCTGCTGTGAAGAAAATTTACCCCAACACCTATATCTTTTGCCCCTCTTGCCTACGCTGATGCCCCTTAGTATTTGATATTTCCATCTGGGCAAAAAGGTGGTCTGACTGTATACCCTATCTCTGCCTCTATAGTTTTAGATACCTATATCAGGTCTCTCCGCAACCTCTGGCATTCCCGAGAATACCATCTCCTCAGTCCAACCTCTCCCTGTAACTAATGCTCCCTCTAATACCTGGGTAAAGCTCCTCTGCCCGATCTCCAAACACTCACATCCTTCCTGTAGTGGGGTGCCAGAACTGCACGCAAATACTCCACCGTCGACTGGACAAAAGTCCCATAAAGCTGCGCATTGTCTCCTATATGCAGGCCCCCCCCCCCGAGCTATGAAAGCAAGCGTAACCACAGCAAGAAGATTCCAAGTGTGCTCTCACCTGCCGCGCATTCTGCTGTTACAACATCGCCTCCCACTCTGACCAAATGCCCTCTGATGAACCAATTGTGTGCCTGCTGGCTGCTTTCACCCCTGCCCACCGGTGGCACCATGTTTTGTGGGAGCTGGTTATGGAACGCATTAAATCAGTTAGCCAGCGGCCTTGACCACTGCAGGTCACTACCACACAACAGGCCATGGAACAATGGCCAATCGCCGGCCTTACCCTACTCATCCCTAGAACACTGGGATAAGAGGGACACCTCGTCATACTTTATTCATAAGATAAAGCTCTCCTTTAATTCATTACCACCATCCAAGTCATCACAAACTAGCGGAACTTGATGTCCGCACACATTTCTAAAAAACTGGATCTCCCAACTTCCTGAACCACACACCCCAAGCAGTGAGGTTAGCTGGACAATCATCCTCCACGATAACTTCAACACTGGGAGTTCTCACATGGATTCGTTCTCAGCCCCCGTCTTGTTCACACCACGCTGTGCTGCCGTTGGACAAATCTAATTCATGTTTCAACTTCGCAGACGACACCATCATTGTGGGCCGGATATTCAAATATAATGATGTGACGGAGTACAGGAGGGAGATGAGATACCTCGTTCCTGGGGTGGAGACAACCGTGCTCTCAAATGTCAGCAAGACAAAGGAGATAGTGATGACTTCAGGAAGTGAAGCGGGCAATTCCCCAGTTTGTATTGATGGTACCAAAGTAGAGAGGGTGAAATTCATCCTAGGAGTCACTATCACCAACAGTTTCTCATGACCAGCTTTATTGAAGCCAACGACAAAAGCACACAACGCCTCGACTTTCTGAGAAGCTTAGGAAGTTTGCCATGTCCCTACAACTCGCACCAACTACAGATCCGCCATAGAGAAAGCATTTTGTCAAGATGCACACAGCTTGATTTTGGGGAAAACAGCTCCATCCAGACCGCAATAAATTGCAGCGAATTGTGGAAGCACCAAGCCCAGACCATCACACATAACCAACCCTCCTTCCAATGAATCCATTTTTACCTCACAATCCCTCGGCAAGGCAGCAGCTTCATCAAGGACGAGGCGCCACCCGGGCACTCCCCTTCTTTCCCTCTCCCATCGGAGCAAAAGGTGAAAACGCACTCCTCCAGATCAGGGACTGTTTCTTCCCTTCTGTTTATTAGCAACTGAACCAACCCACCACAACAGAGAGCTGTGCTGAAACTATATCTACCTTTCATTGGTGGACCCTCGGATATCCTGGATCGGACTTTGCTGGCTTACCGTTTTCCCCCACTAACTAAACGTTAATCCCTTGTCATGGATCTTACTTTACATGTCTCGACTGTAATCATGTAATCTTCCCGCGACTGGTAAGCCCGAACAAAAAGCTTTTCACTGCACCTCAGTCACACCAGACGTAACTAAAACTGAACTTCAGTGAATCCCCCCATTAACCTCGTCTCATAGATCTCATCTGTAACATTCTGGTGGCGCAGCGGGAGAGGGAGAGTTGCTGCTCACAGACCAGAGACCCGGCTTAATCGTGACTTACAGGTGTGTCTGTACGGAGGTTGTTACGTTCTCCCCGTGACCCGCGTGGGTTTTTCCCAGATCTTCGGTTTCCTCCACACTCCAAAGACGCCAAGGTTTGCAGGGTAATGGCTCTTGTATAAAATGTCGATTGTCGCCTAGGGTGTGTGGATGTGTTAGTGTGCGGGGATTAGCTGGTCGGTGCGGACTCGATGGGCCTGAAGGGCTGTTCCGCGCTGTTAAAACTAAACTATAAAGTCCAGGACCCTGCGATACCACTGTGTGTTACATCCTGCCAAGCTGCAAACTGGTGCACTCGCAGAAATAACCTCGTCCTAACCCGGACCAACACTCCCCCTCCCCACTGCACAGTTCATGCTGTGTACCCCACTAAGCTCCACTGAGCTCTCTCTTAAAATGTCCTCCTCGCGCTTAGCCTGAGCCTTGCTCTGTTTTTTTCGAACCTCTACCCTGGGAGAAGACTGTGACGTGTCCACTGTATCCATGGCCCTGTGATCTTGGAAGTCTATAAGGTCAAACATAACTCTCTTCACCTGGAATATCAGTCTACTATGTTCCTTTTACACAACCATGCTACAATGAGCTGAATACTGACCACTAACTTCCATGATGTTGGTGAGGCACTTTTTACAGTACTGTGTTAGTATTGGTCACCTGTTTGTGAAGGGTGTGTAAACTGGTAGGCAGTGAAGATTTACAAGGATATTGCCGGAGCTATTGGGCAGGCTGGGACTCTGTTCCTTGGGGCACAGGAGGATAAGGGGTGATCTTATAGAGGTGTATAAAATCACCAGAGGAAGAGATCAGATGAATGAAAAGGATTTTACCCTGAGCAGGTGAAAGATTTAATATGAACCTGAAGGGTAACATTTTCGTACAGAGGGTGGTGGGTGTATGGACCAAGTTGCCAGAGGAGGTAGTTGAGGCTGGGACTATAACAGTATTTAGACAGGTACATGGGTAGCAAAGGTTTAGAGGGATATGAGGCAAAGGTGGCATCAATGTAATTGGGGCGCCTTGGTCAGCATGGGTTAGTTGGGCTGAAGGGCCTGTTTCTGTGTTGTTTGACACAATCGCACTTTCTGTGCACTTTGATGTTGAACCCCATACACCACACACCTACACACACCCCATACACACACCATAACACACACATACAACCTCACAACACCCATACACATATATATGTAGGGGAGGAAAGAAGAAAAAATAACAACGGCGGGAATAAGGAAGTGGAGGGTTTCTTTAATTGGTGAGCAGAGATACGAGGGGTGTTAAAATAGAGGAAGGAGCAATGGTAGCGAGGTGAAAAGTTGCAGGAAAACAAATCAGGGCAAAATCTAAAAGGGCCACTTTTCAAACATATTGTTAAAAGGCAAGACGGTTGTAAAAACAAGCCTGAAGGCTTCGTGTTGTCTCAATGCGAGGAGCATTCCTATATAAGGTGGATGAGTGAATGTGCAGATAGCTATTCATAAATATGAGATTGTTGGATCACGGAGACATGGCACCAGGTGACAAGGCTGGGAGCGGACATCAGGGATATTCCATATTCAGACGGATTGGACAGAGAGGAAAAGGAGGTGGGGGTAGCGGTGTGGTTAGAGCGGGATTAATGCAATAGAAGGAATGACATTAGCTTGGAGGATGTGGAATCCGATATGGGTGGAGTGCAAAACACTAAGGGGCAGAAAAACGCTAGTGGGTGTTTGTGTACAGGCCACTAACAGTAGTAGTGGGTTGGGGAATGGCATCAAACAGGAATTTAGAAATGCGTGCAACGAAGGTAAAACCGTTATAATGGGTGACTTCAATCTAAATATAGATTGGGTGGAATCAAATGGCAGGGATGTGAGGAAAGAGGATTTCTTGCGAATGTATGCGGTATAGTTTCTAACCAAATGTGGAGGAACATCGATAGAGAAGCAGGCATATTCTAGACGGATATTGAGTAATGAGGAAGGGTTAGTTAGCAGCCTTGTTTGTACGATTGGCCCTTGGGGCAAAGGTGCCCATAATCTGGTTGATTGTGTTCTTCATATTTAGGATGGAGAGAGCGCCATTGTTATTAATCCAAGAAACACGGGGGGGGGTTTTCCCTGAATTAAAGAAAGGTAACTTTGAGTGGTATGAGACGTGAATTGGCCAAATGACCTGGCAATTAACTTCTTGAAGGGTTGACGGTGGATGGTTATGCAATGGAGGCATTTAAAAGACGGCATGGATGAACGACAACCAATTGTTCATCCCAGTTTGGCAAAAGAATAATTCAGGGAAGGTGGCGCATCCGTGGATAACGAGGAAATCAGGGATCGTATCAAAGAAAAAGATAAGCGTAACCAAAATAGCAGAAAACGCAGCCTACCAGAGGACTGGGGAGAAATTCAGAGACCAACTAGAGGAAGGACAAAGGGCTTAATTAGGAAAGGGAAAATGGAGCAGGAAAACATAAAATGACTTGCAAAAGTTTTTCGATATGTGAAGTGCAAAAAGATTAGTTAAAAACAATGTAGGACCCTTGCAAGTCAGAAACGGGTGAATTGATCATGGGTAAACCAAGGACATGGCAGACCAACTGAATTAACTACTTTGGTTCTGTCTTCACTAAGGAAGACATAAATAATTTGTCGGAAATAGCAGGGGATCGCGGGTCAAATGTGATGAGGAAAATGAGTGAAATTCCCAGGTCGCGGAAAGTGTTGTTGGGTAAATTGAATGGTTTATAGGCCGATAATTCCCAAGGGGATAGATAAGGCTGCATCCCGGGTACTGAAGGAGTAACCCAGAAATAGCCAGATTTGCCTTAGTGTTAATTTTTTCAAAACTCTTTAGATTCTGGAGTAGTTCTGAGATTGGAGGGTAGCTATTGAACCCCACTTTTAAAAAGGGAGGGAGAGGAAAAAACGGGGAATTACAGGCCCCAAGTTTTTTTTTTAAAGTCTAACCATCGGTCGTGGGGGAAACTGCTAGAGTCAGTTATTTAAAGATGGGATAGCAGGGCATTTGGAAAGTGGTGAATGCATTGGACAAAGTCAGCATGATTATTTACGTAGGGTAAATCATGTTGACGAATCTTATTGATTTTTTGAGGAGTGTAACTAGTTAGAGTGGATAAGGAGACGCAGTGGATGTGTTATTATAGACTTTCAGAAGGCTTTCGACAAGTCCTCACAAGAGATTGGTATACAAACTTAAAGCAAGGTTAATTTGGTGGTTCAGTATTGATGTGGAAGAGAACTGGCTGGCAGGACAGGAAGCAAAGAGTAGGAGAGAACGGGGTCCTTTTCAGGATGGCAGACAGTTGATGGTGGGGTGCGCAAGAGCCCAGTGCAGGGACCAGCTATTTACAATTTACATTAATGAGTTGGACCGCAAACCCCCCCAAACAAGGCGGAATTAAATGCAACCATCTCAAAGTTTGCGGATGACACGAAGCTGGGACGCAGTGTTTAGCTGTAGGAGGATGTAGAGGTGCAGGATGCTTGGATAGACTGGTGGTGAGTGGGCAAATGTATGGCAGATGCAGTATAATATGGATTAAATGTGAGGTTTCACTTTGGGGCAAAAACAGGAAGGCTTAGCTATTATTTGAATGTGAAAGTTAGGAAAAGAGAGATTGCAGCGAGGACCTGGGATGTCATGGTACACCAGATTCATTGAAAGTAGGCATGCAGGTGCAGCAGGCAGTGAACAAGAAATGCGAAATGGTTATGTTGGCATTCATTGCACAAAAGGATTTGAGTACACAGAGCCAGGGAGGTTCTACAGCATTGTACTGGGTCTTGGTGAGGCTCACCTGGACCTATTGCGTACAGTTTTGGTCTCCTTTAATTGAGGAAAGACATTCCTTTTTTACATAGAGGGGAAGTGCAGGAAAAGGTTCACAGATGATTTCCTGGGATGGCACGACTTCCATATGAAGAAAGACTGGATTATAGACTCGCTTGTACTCGCTGGAATTTAGAAGATTGAGGGGGGATCTCATAGAGACTTACAAAATTGTTAAGGGGTTGGAAGGCTAGATGCCGGAAGATTGTTCCCGGATGTTGGGGAAGTCCAGGTCAAGGGGGTCAACGTTTAAGGTTAAGGGGGAAGTCTTTTAGACCGAGATGAGAATATCGTTTTTCACACAGAGCGACTGGTGAATCTGTGGAATTCTCTGCACAGAAGGTAGTTGAGGGCCAGTTCGTTAGCCATATTTTAAGAGGGAGTTGGATGTGCCCTTGTGGCTGAAGGTATCAGAGGTTTGGATAGAAGGCAGTTACGGGATACTGAGTTGGTTGATCAGCCATGATCATTTTGAATGGGCGGTGCAGGTCGAAGGGCGAAATGGCCTGCTGCCTGCACCGATGTTCTATTGGTGATATGTGGGTACTCTCACTACTACGCCCCTCATAAACGCACACAACAGCACTCTTCTCTGTAACGTATCACACTCAGACTCCGTCACACTCAATCATCATTCACATTCAACACATTTCTCCGCTGTCTCATACTATCACACGTCACCCAAACAGGGGCCACATCACGCCACCACACAACCGCACACACACTCACACAGCTCTTGGCAATATTACTATAGCGCAGGCATCCTCAATCACTCACTCTACCACCTAAGACACACACACACACTCCTCACCACTCCCGTCACTCTCTCACTCACTCTATCGCTATCTATATATACTACTGCTTCAATCATCTCCGCTCTCACTATCTCTCCGCTATCTACTCTCATCACGGATGTCTCTCTCTCTCTCTCACTCTCTCTGCGCTGGATCCAACTACAGCTGTCTCTAACTCTAGCATCTCACTCACTCTCACATCTCATCAAACCGCTCATACTCCGAAACTCTCTACATCTCGCACATCACACTCCTCTCTTCTCACTCCTCGAACTCTATCACTAGACACTCTCACCTACCACACCACTCACCGCACACATCACTACACTCCTCAACACACACACCCACACAACACACAACCTTCACACACACACCAACCTAACACCCACCAACTCACCCACACAACCTCAACAAAACACACAAACACCACACTCCAACCCACCACACACCCCCCCTCACACCACACACCACCACTACCCAACCTACACCCACACAACACCTCACACACAATACACACACAACACAACACCTCAAACCCTAACACAACCCCCCTCACCCATCACACACACACACACACACACCTCCCTCACCCACAACACCTCACACACACAAACCTACACCTAACACACCTAACACACACACACACCTCACACACCACACACACACACAAACCTCACCACCACACACACCTCACAACACAACAACACGCAATACAACCTCCCACACCACCACACACTCACACACCACACACACTCACACAAACACCACACCGCACACACCAACACACACACACCTCACACACACACACACCGCAACACACGCAAGCCAATCCACACCTCACAACACACACCACGCGCATACACACTCATCACGCAGCACATACACACCTACACACACCACAAACCCGCACATACACACCTGCACACACACATGCCACACACCTCACACACACACCACACCGCAGCACATACACACTCCACACCCAACACCGCAGCCACATACACACCTCACAACACCGCACCATCACACCTCACGCACACACTCACACACGCACGCACTAACCAACCTACACACACACACGCACGCACATACACACCTCCACACACACACCCGCACGCCACA
>CM069138.1:94795609-94867644 GCA_035221665.1 Okamejei kenojei
GGAGTAGTTGTAGGTTTGGTGGGTTGATTGTTAGTATTTTTTTTTTTGGGGTGTGTTTGTGTTTAAAATATGGGTTAGGGTTTTTTGGAGTATATAGGTGTTGTAATTTAAAGGTGTTGTGTTATGTGGTTGAGCGGTAGAAGGTGTGATTTGTAAACTTATTATTTAATGTGTTTATACCTTTGTTCACTATACTACTTTTAATTCAATATTAAGAAACTGTAGAGTCATTTGAGGGGACAAACTGCAGTCATTTACAACGGAGCATGCCTTAATGAAGTTAATAAATTGAATATTACTAACACACCCCTGGTCAAGAATTGCTCATTACCATGAACATGTGAGTATGATGTGGGAGGTACTGGGGGGACGTACCTATAGACTGTGCACCTTCAGTGCCCTGTATTGAGATGGCCAGAAGGGATTAAATGTAGCATTGTTGTGTGTATAACGGGCTTTACTTTCCTGACTTTGGTGTGTCCTCAGCTTGGAGAGGCACCCGACTCTGCAGACACGATAATAAAGAGCATTTCTTGTTTCTATATTTAGTGAATTTGTGACACAACCTATATCTCACAAAGGTTCCAGAGGAGGTAAATATTGAGGCGGAACTATCCAACATTTAAGAAACATTAAACAGGTACATGGATAGGACAGGTTTTTGTGAGTGGATATTGATCATACGTTGGGGCAGGTGGGACTAGTGTAATGGGACATGCCTGGGGACCCAAGGGCTGTTACCACACTGTAATCACTCTATGACTATCTATCTTCCTCTCAAACTCCATTCTCCTGCCTCTCCCCATTACCTGGCTGACACCAATCAATAAAGAATCTACAATCGCCTCCTGAAAAAATTCTCCTCCATTGACTTACCTCCACAGTTCCACCACCCTCTGAACGTAAGAAATTCCATGCTCATCTCCTTCCTAAGGAATGTCCTTTTTTAAGTCTGACACTTGCGGCCAACTTGTCCTAGACTGACTCTCCACTAGTGGAAACATCCTCTCCACATCCAACTACCATCCAGGATTTTTACCCCGTTAGGGACAAACGGAACAGCTTCACACCGTGTCCCAAAAGCTTGTTGTCCGTCCTGCATCACCCAAGGCAGCAGAGACAATTATAGGCAGGGCAAGCACACGTAACAAAGTAGCTCCACGATGGTTGGGTAACATTCAGGAGAATTCTATGCATGTCACCATCATGAATATTACTGAAAGAACTGTCTTGACCCCAAAATATAATCTATACAGTTTTTCGCCACAGATAGCTGCCTGACCTACTGAGTTACTCCAGCCTCTGTGACATGTCACCTATTCATATTTCACCGCAGATGCTATGCCTGACCCGCTGAGTTACTCCAGCACGCTGTGAAACGTCACCTATCCAAGTTCTCCACAGATGCCGCCTGAACCCGCTGAGTTACTCCAACACTTTGTCTATTTCCCTTCACTCCATCTGCCCAAGCCCACTCTGCATCTCTCTCCCCCCTCCTTTCCTATGTTCCTTCCACCCATAAACCTCTCTCTGCCCTTTACCATTTTGTCATTCCCCTTTCAAGTCTGCTCTACTAATTATGTGCATGTTTCTTCTTAACCTTTTTGGTCATAGAATGATGCAGTTGGAGAAACAAGCCCTTCCAGCCCAACTTGGCCCACACCCGGTCCAACATGTCCCCATCTACACTGTCCTACTCACACACTATTTGGCCCATATCCATCTAAATTGGTCCTAATCCATGTACGTGTCTCAAATGTCTCTTAAACATTACGAATATCCCAGCATAACTACCTCCTCTGGCATCTCGTTCCATCACCCAGCACCCTTTGTGTGGAAAAGCTACCTTCAGATTCCTGTTAAATTCTGAAATATTGGTCCATAAAAATTTGGAGCATAAATGCTCCATAATATAAGGCAGAGAATATATCAGAGCATCAAAACCCCCAGAGGCTTTTCAGGGCCCCTTAATAAGTGGCCCCAGGACCCTGGACCCCCACACGGCATCGAGGGACTTCACGCACATTATTTCACATTACATTTTTGTAATCCTTCATGATGTGCCACCAACCCCATTTTGTAAAGTCTGAAAACTTATATGTTTCACAATTAGATACCCTCTACATCCCTTCTAAAACTCCAGAGTGACAGCCAGCTGCTCCCATTCTCTCAGCATATGACAGTCCCAGCCATCCCTGGAATTAAACCTTTAAACACAACGCTGCACTCCCTCAATAGCAAAATGTCCTTCCTCAAATTAGGGGACCAAAACTGGCACACAAATACTCCAGGTGTGGTCTCACTAGGGCCCTTTTTCAACTGCAGAAGAACCTATTTGGTCCTATACACTTCGACTCCTCTTGATAAGCTGTTGGGAATTTGATTTCTGAAGACGAAGGCAAATGGGAATGTTCAGGTAGGTAAGTTTGGTGTCAGGACATAGACACAAAATTGCAGGAGTAACTCAGCGGGACAGTGCACATCGCGTGAGAGAAGGAATGGATGATGTTTCAGGTTGAGACCCTTACATCAGACTGATGTGGCCCCAAGGCCTGTTCCTGTGCTGTACTGAGTTGTAGGCGTAACTTTGCGAGACCCGTGCCTGTATCTGGCTCCGCTCAGGCACAGACACAAAATAAAACAGCTTGTAGATCAGTGGGTGAGTCTATCGAACATGTCGGTTATTGAAGCCTCAATATTACATCACTGGCAAACACTGAGGAAAGCCCAAAGTGGTTTCAAAGATTCGCAGGTACCTACAGCATTTTATTTTCTCATCAAAACAAAAAAAACTTGTGGATTTGAAATAAATCATCATTGAGTCTTCGTGCAAGAAGGACAGCATATGCTGGAAATCGAAATGTCGACAAAAGTGAGCTGGGAAATCAGCGTGTGAGGCAGCATCTAAGTAGCACAAAAATTCTGGATAAAATCCCGACCATAGATGGATGCAGCATGGCCACAACCCGCTGAGTTTCTCCAGCATTTTGTCTACCTATGATATTCTCAGCATCTGCAGTTCCATAGATGACTGCCTCACCCGACTTGAGTTTCTCCAGCATTTTTGTCTATCATTTGAATCTTTCATCTTTGTCTATCCCCTGGAGTTAACTTTAACATACATTTATACCAGATGGTTTTTAAAATATGCCATAAATAGACACCACAGCTGCCAACGTCCCCTGTGGGGGGAATTGATGGGTTTACTTTTAAAAGTAGTTAACTATTAAAAAAAATTCAACTTTGGAGAATTCCCTGCTTGAACAGGTGGCACAGGGCAGCTGTAATTCTCAATGGTTTAATGGATAAGAATCTAGACAGAACTGGAACAATTATCCCCCCCCCCCCCGACCCCAAATAGGTTCAGGAAGAGCCGTTTTTCTGCTTGTATTAGTTTTAAGCTCTTTTTAATTTAGTTGTGATGTGAAGATAAATACATTGACAAATCTATATATAACCCTCCAACAACCTATGTTGGTCATTTTTTTTCCACACTGTTTTGTCCAGTATGTGCCAGCTTAGGGTTAACAGACTATAACCTACTCAACAGACACCAAATGCTGGAGTAAACTCAGCGGGACAAGGCAGCATCTCTGGAGAGGGGAAATGGGTCAAGTCTTTTCAGCCTGAAAAGGGGTCTCCGATCAGAAACGTCACCTATCCCATCTCTCCAGAGATTGCCTTCCCGCTGAGTTCCTCCACTGTTTGTGTCTATCTGCATTTCCAACCTACACTAACCTGCTCATCTTCACTTATCATTTCACATTCCAACAACCAAGGTCCCTATGTATATTAAACTTTCACACACCACACACTTTTGTCACTTGCCAAACCCCCACCTGCCCAGAGCTGGTCCACAAGGCCCTGTCTGAGGGTCATGAAATTTTCACTCTGACTATCCTTCAACTTGCTTGCCTCTGAGCGGTTTCTTTTTCCTAAGCCTTATGATCCATGTTGGGTAATTCGCTTCCCCGACCCCCGGCCTCCAGCCACAGACTCGATGATCACGTTTAGGCTGACACCAGTGCCTTGCCCCTGCAATTGAAAGCAGTTCTCAATTCTTATCCTCAAATGTGGGCCCTCGCACATTGTCCGTGCACGCCTGTGTCACAATCCCCGACCCAAGATCACGGCCTGTTTGTGTTCAGTGCAGCTGTGATTACGTCCCTGCCTTCCCCACAGAAGAGACAGGAACCGCCCCGGGCACAGGATAGTCCAGGCCCAGTGCCCGACCTCACGAGCCCCAGCCCACCTGGCCCCAGACCCCAGCCCACCATGGCCCAACCCTGCCCACCATGGCCCAGAACCCCCCCACCAAACCATTGGCCCAGAACCCAGCCCCACCATGGCCCAGACCACAGTCCACCATGGCCCCAGACCATAGCACAGTCCACCATGGCCCAGAACCCACCCACCATGGCCCTACTCACAGTCCACCATGCCCATACCCCAGCCCACCATGGCCCAGACCACAGTCTCCCCAGCCCACCACGGCCCAGACCACAGTCCCCCACCCCCCATTGCCCAGCCCCATCCCACCAGGCCCAAACCCCAGCCTCACCATGGCCCCAGGCCCCAGCCCACCATGGCCCAGCAGGCCCCAGCCACCACGGCCCAGAACCCCAGCCCCCCATGGCCCAGACCCCAGCCCACCATTGACCCCAGACCCCAGTCCCCAAGTCCCACCATGGCCCCAGACCACAGTTACCCCCAGCCCACCATGGCCAAGACCACAGTCCCCTGCAACACCATGCCCAGTGCCCCAGCCCACCATGGCCCAGACCCCAGCCCACCATGGCCCAGACCCCCAGCGCACCCATGGCCCAGACCCAGCCCACCATGACCCAGACCCCAGCCCACCACGCCCAGACCCCAGCCCACCATGGCCGACCACCACATGGCCCAGACCCCATCCACTATGGCCCAGACCCCAGGCCAACCATGGCCCAGACCCCCAGCCCCCATGCCCCCATTGATGAACGCCACACCGGCCCTTCCAGCCTCGAGTAAACCACAGCCCCATTGTGGAGCAATCCCTCCCCCTCATCCTGGACGGAACCCATGTCTAATGGCCCTGAGCCCACACCATAGCCCAGTGCAGCGACTCCCAGCCCAGCCCACTAGCCCCAGTTTTTCCACACCCCCCCCCCCAAAAAGCCCACTAGGGCCCTGTCCATCCCACTAGGGCCCAGTCCAGCCCACTAGGGCCCAATCCCCGCATCACTAGGCCCAGTCCGTCCGGGTAAAGCACCGGCCCATCAGCCACGCCCGCCCCAACGCTGTGGATGAGACGCCTGTAGCTTAGCCTTCCAAAATAAACTGACTTACAAATCAGCAGAAAATTTTAAAAAATCTTTATTGAGGCACAATCCAGTCTGATGATTCGATTGTTAGTGAGTTAATTGTCCAGGGGCAGTGTCTCGGGGCAGGGGGTGTGAGGGTTCCCCACCGTCATGACCGGGAGAGTGGGAATTAAGCCCGTGAATAGTCGGGGAGTGGGGGACCTTGTGGCCACTTCCAGGACCAGAGTTTTATGAATCAAACATGAATGGGGACGTGGGAGGACGAGTTTGTGTTTGTGTGTGGGGGGGTCGGGCCCCGTCTCAACCGCCGTCGGCTGGGCTGGGCATCCCCGTCACCACATCACTCTCCTCTCGATACCACATTCGTTTGCTAGGCCCCGCAGAATCTTCACAAAACCTGCAGCGGCAACAAGAGGAGTTAGTGCAGACCCCCCTCACCCCACCCAGACACCCTCACCCCAGCCCCGTCACTACCCCCCCCCACCCATCCCCATCCAACCCCAAACCCCAACCACCCCGTCACCCCCCCACCCAGACAACCCCTCACCCCAACCCCCGTCCACCCCCCACCCAGACACCCCCACACCCCATCCATCCGTCACCCCAACCCCGGTCACCACCTCACCCCAACCCCCCGTCACCCCCCCAACCCAGTCCCCTCACCCCAACCGCCCGTCAACTCCCCCACATCAGTCATCCCCCCACCCATCACCCCAGGACCCCATCCCTGTGACCCGTTACCCCAATGACCCCAACTGTAACTGCCCCCCTACCCCTGGCCCTCCCCCTCCCCCTGACCAACCCAGTGACCCACCACAGCCCCCTGCCCTTTGCCTCCTCTCCCCATCTCGCCCCCCCCCACAGCAGGGTCTGGATCGATTGGACCAGCGAGCGGGAAAGGTTGATGAATGAATACAGAGAAGTGTGAGGGTTGCATTTTGGATGTCGAACAAGGGCAAGGACCTTACACAGTTAATGGTAGTCCCACTGGTAGTGCTGTAGAACAGAGGGATCCTGGGAAACAGTTGCATGGTTCCGTTGAAGGTCGAGTCGTCAGGTAGATAGGTGTCAACAAGCTTTTGAGCAATTTGTTGTGGGCCCTTCATCAGTCAGAGTTATTGTGCTATACGAAGTGGGAGTATGTTGCAGTGTATAAGGCGTTGGGTGAGAATTGCATTTTAGAATATTGTGTATCAAGTTTCTGGGCACCAAGTTTTTTTTTTTTTTTTTTTTTTTTTTTTTTTTTTTTTTTTTATATTTTATTTTTTTTTTTTTTTTTTTTTTTTTTTTTTTTTTTTTTTTTTTTTTTTTTTTTTTTAATTTTTTTTTTTTATTTTTTTTTTTTTTTTTTATTTTTTTTTTTTTTTTTTTTTTTTTTTTTTTTTTTTTTTTTTTTTTATAGGAAAGATATTGTCAAGCTTGAAAGTTCAGAAAAGATTTACAAGGATTTTGCCTAGGACTAGAGGTGTGACTAGAGGGAGAGTTGAGTAGGCTGGTCTCTATTCCATGAGCCAGGAGGATGAGGGTGATCTTATAGAGGTGTACAAAATAATGAGAGTATATAGAATCGGTAGATCACAGAGTCTTTTAAAACCCAAGTAGGGGGAATCGAGGACCAAGACATAGGTACAAGTGAAATGGGAAAGAGTTAATGGTAATTTGAGGAGTTCCACTTTTTCACACAAAGGTGGTGTGGTGTAAGGAAACAAGCTGCCAGAAGGAGTAGTTGGGACTGGGACGTATCCCAACATTAAGAAACAGTTAGACAGGTACATGGATTTGAAGGATATTGACCAAACGCAGGGCAGTGGATTAGTGTAGCTGCGACATGTTGGCCTCTTGGCCAACCAGAGACCCTCCTCCACCCACAGGTGACAGAGCAACAACCAGTATCTGTGCCTCCCTGCCAGCACCTCTGCTCACCCGCACCACCCCCCACCCCCCCACCCCCCCACTCACCATTGTCACCCCAGTCGGTGTTCCAGAGTTAGCCACAGCATAGGGGTGCCTTCCTCCTCACCCCACCTCAGGATCTTGATGGCGTGTCCACCGATCTCCTTGCCCATCACGGGCGTAAAAAAAACCCCTGACAACACAGGTTCACACCAGAGGCAGCCCGCATACCGGCCCAGACCGGGGCCCAGACCGGGGCTCAGACCGGGCTCAGACCGGCCGCAGACCGGTCCCGCAGACCAGGGGCTCAGAGCCGGGGCCCCAGACCGGGGGGCCCGCAGACCGGTGGCCCACAGACCGGGGACCGAGAACCGGGGCCCCAGACGCGGCCCACAGACCCGGGGCCCACAGACCGGGGCCCAGACCAGGGCCCGCAGTACCGGGAGCCCAGACCAGGGCCCAGACCGGGCCCAGACCAGGGTGCCCAGACGGGGCCCGCAGACCGAGGCCCAACCGGGCCCCAGAAACCGGGGACCAGACCGGGGCCCCCGCAGACCGCCGGCCCAAACCGGGGCCCAGACCGAGGGCCCGCAGACCGGGCCCAACGGGTGCCTCCAGCCCGGGCCCAGACCTGAGCCCAGACCCGCGGCCCCAGACCGGGGCCGCCGCAGGACCCGGGGCCACGCAGACCGGGGACCAGCAAGACCGGAGGCCCAGACTCGGGACCCAACCCGGGCGCCCAGACCGGGGGCCCAGACCGGTCTACAGAACCAATCAGTGGGACAGTCAGTGGGGGGTGGGATGGTGTCAGTGGGGACGGGTCTCAGTGGGGACCTTTCAGTGGGGACCGGTCATAGAGGGGGTGGGATGGGTCAGTGTGGATGAGTCATGGGGGCAGGTCATGGGCGCGGTCAGTGGGGGGCGGTCCAGTGGGGACTGGTCATGGGACTGGTCAGTGGGGGATGGACCAGTCAGTGGGGAACCGGAGCAGTGGGGACCGGGTCCAGTTGGGGGGGTGGGACTGGACAGTGGGGGGTGGGACCGGTCACGTGTGTCCGGGCGGTGGGACCGTCAGTGGGAACCGTTCATGGGGGGTTGGGACGCGGTCATGGGTGGCCCTTGTTCAGTGGGGGGGTGGGCCCGGTCCGCAGTACGGATGGGCCCGGTCAGTGGGGTTTGGGCCCGGTCAGGTGGGGGGTGGGAGCCGGTCAGAGTGGGGTGGGACCGGTCAGTTGTGTCGGTCCGGTGGGCCCGGTCAGCTGTGTCGCGGGTGGGGACCCCCGGTCAAGTGTGTCGGGCATGGGACTGTACAGCAGGTGACCCCGGTCAGTGTCGTCGGGGGGTGGGCCCGGTCAGTGAGTCGGGTGCGGTGGGACCCCGTCAGTGGGGTGGACCGGTCAGGTATGTGGTCCGTCCGGTGGGGCACCGGTCCAGTGTGGTCGGGCATGGGACCGGTCAGTGATGGGTGGGGACCGTCATTGTTGTCGGACCGGTGGACCAGGTCATGCCGTTCCCGGGCGGTGGGACCGGTCAGTGTGTCGGGCGGTGGGACCGGTCATGTGTGTCGGGCGGTGGACCGGTCAGCGTGTCGGGGGGTGGGACCCGTCATGTGTCGGGCGGTGGGACCGGTCCATGTAGACATGGGGGGTGGGACCGGTCCAGTGCTCGGGCGTGGGACCGTCGTGTGTCAGGGCGGTGGACCGGTCATTGTCGGGGGGTGGGACCGGTCATGTGTCGGCGTGGGACCGTCCAAGTGGGGGGGTGGACCGTCAGTGTGTCGGGGGGTGTGGGACCTACCTAGACTTGGACTGCAGGAAGTCCGGGTGTACACCTGTAGCGCTGCCCTCCACCGGCCCGTTCCCGTAGATCTCCCTCATGATCATCATCCACATCCGTGCTCACACTGTACGACGACACACCTGGTTGGACGAAGCAGCCCACGCTCACTACTGCTCACTACTCACCACTGCTCACACTCCACCACTGATCACTCTCCCTCCACAGGGGGATGAGACTTGAACCAGAGTGACACTACCCCTGGGACAGGGAGCAAGACTGACCACGGTCCACAGGGACACCAGTTTTGTCATCTACATCATGATTTGGATGAGACGCATACAGGAAATAGCAAGTTTGCTGATGATACAAAAGTGGGTGGTTTTAGCAGATATGAAGATATGTAACAATTGCAGCAGGATCTGGGATTCGTTTGCAGGTGGGGCGGCAGGAAATGGGTGATGGAAATTTAATACAGAGGAGAGGTGAGTGTTGCATTTTGGGAAACTAACATGGCTGGGCAGGACCTACACAGTGAATGGTCGGCTCTGGGGATGTTGTAAGCAGAGGGATCTGGAGTACAGGTAGCATGGTTCCTTGATGGCAGAGTCACAGTAGATAGGTGGTCAAAAAAGCTCTTTTGATCACCATTGGCCTTCATCTGTCCAGAGGTAGTGGAATATAGTAACAGAAAATGCTGGATAACTCAGCAGACGGGCATGCAAATCTCTGGGAGAGCAAGAATGTGATGTTTGAGGTCCAGACTCTTCTTCAGACGTACAGAAGTTGCCGAGGTCATGTTGCAGCGCATGATACTCACATTTAAGTATTGTGTTCAGTTCTGGGGCACCATAGGAAACGATGGTCAAGCTTGGCAAAGGCACAGGGAAGATTTACGAGAATTTGCCGGGACTAGAGTGTGAGCTACATGGAGATGGTGAGCAGTTGCTTGGGTCTCTAGCCATGACCAGAGATGAGAGTGGATCGTATAGAGGTGTACAAAATAATGAGAGCTAATAGATTGGGTAGAACACAGTAGTCTCTTGCCCAGAGTAAGGGGATTCGAGGACCAGAGGACCACAGGTTTAAAATGAAGGGGAAAAATTTAATAGACTCCTGAGGGGTAAGTATTGTCACAAAAGGGTGGTGGGTGTAATGGAGCAAGCTGCCAGAGGAGTAGTTGGAGGCTGGGAACGACAACACCCCTATGGAACACAGAACCAACACAGATGAAGGTGTCACACGCGGACCACGGGGGGGGGTCAGACACTCACCGCGTGCTTGTCGTCCTGGTAGCCGGCGTGTACCAGCCTCGCAGTGCTGGGAGCAGCTCTGGTAGGGTAGTCTCCCCAGAACACGCCTGGCCGCGATCCGTTCAACAATGGTAGCTCACATGGTGGGATTGGAGTAGGCCGGCAGACCTGGAACAGTCCAACACACTTTTAAATCATCACAGGCACCCGAAGGGGGCAGTGAAATTAATTTGCCCGCAGCGACACACTTACAAAGAACACACAATACACAATAAAATGTAACACCAACATCCTCCACAGCATTCCTCACTGTGGTGGAAGGCACAGCTCAGCCAGTCCTCCTCCTTGTTCACTCACCCCCTAGGTCGGGCCATCAACCCTCGGTAGTTGCCGCTGTGGACGGCCGGATGTAAAGGCCCTCTCGCCGGGATGGCTGGACACACTCCGCAGCTTGGAGTGCCCCAATGGGAGACCACGGCTTCAGGATGCTATAGGCCGCAGGCCGGCGGTCGGAGCTCTTCTCCGGCGATCCCCGTCGAGGGGTCCCAGTCTCCGAATGTGTCCCCAACACATGTCACCCCTGGTGAAGCTCCCGGGCCCCGGCTCCGGGAAAGGCCGCACCAATCCTTGGTGTTAGGCCGCGAGGGAGGTGTCATGGAACAGGTGGAGGAGGCGACCAAACGTGTTCCCACCTTCAACACCCCCCCCCCCCCCATCACAAGACACACCAAGAGAGGCCAAAACACATTTGGACACAGTAAAAAAAACAAAAAAAGTCATAAAAATAACGGACAGACACCTGCTGGCAGGCAGCCGACTCGCACGCCCCCACCCGAGAGGAGGTGGGGGGGGAGAGAGGAGAGGGGAGAGAAGAGGTGAGAGGGAAGAGGGAGAGAGAGGGGGAGAGGAGATGAGAGAGAGGAGAGAGAAGGAGAGAGAGGGAGAGAGAAGGAGTGGGGGTGGGGGAGAGAGAAGGGGGAGAGGGGGAAGAGTGTGGAGAGGTAGGAGGGGGTGAATGGAGGACAGGGGGGGGTGGGAGGGGGGGGGTGGAGGTAGGGGGTGGAGAGAATAGTGGTGAGGAGAAGGGAGGGGGGAGAGAGACGATGTGACATATCCCATTGTGAAACCGCCTCTAAACCCCCTCCCCCACCCCCAATGAGCAAACACCCACTTCCCACCCTGTACCCCCACATCTAATCCTCCTTAACCCGCCCCCTTGACTCTCCCGTCCCACCCCCCCGCCAACCCCACCTGCCTTCCCCCCCCTTCCTGACCTGTGTGGAGGCGTAGAGCCCCCCCGTCACCAGCCCCTGCTGTGTCCAGTAAGTCCAGGCTCCAGACAGGTAACCCCCTTACACCTGAGGAGGGAGAGAAGAGACCGTCACACACACACACACACACACACATACAGATGCACACGCACACACCCACACACACACACCCACACCCTCACACACACACACCCACCCACACCCATCCCCTCACACAGCACACACACACACACACACTCCCCACAAAAACACACACACCCCCCCCACGCACACACACACACGCTAATACCCGCACACACACATCCCCCACACACACACACACACACATCCCCACACACACACACACACACATCCCCACACACCACACACATCTCCACACACACAACACAATCCACACACCACACACATCCACACATCACACACACACACACACAACCCACACCCACCCAGCACCACACACACACCCACACCACACGCTAATACCCCGCACACACACATCCCCCCACACACACACATCCCACACATCCCCCCACCACCCCACACACATCCCCACACACCACACACACACACCCAACCCACACCCACACACACACCACTCCATGTCACACACTCTCACCACAAGCACCAAATCCCCTCACACACACACACACACACACTCACACACATCCCCACCACACACCCCCCCACGCACACACACAACACGCTATACCCGCACACACCCACCCCCACACACACAAAAGCACCACACCCCCACACACACAACAATCCCACCCCACCACACAATCACACACGCTAGTAAACATCCGCCTACCACAAAAACACACCCCCCACACACACACACCCCAACCCCACACACATCCACACACCATCCATCCCCACAAACAACCCCCACGACCACCTATCACACACACATCCCCACACACCAAAAACCTCATCAACCCGCACACACACACACACACACACATACCACTTATTCCCCCCACACAATCACCCACACACACCCTACACACACAAACGTACTGCATCCATTATAACCCCGCACACACACGACATTCCCCCCACACCACACACACACACATCATCCACACACACACACACACATCCACACCCCACAGAGCACACACACACACACACACACACACACATGCCCCACACACACACATCCCCACTCCCCACACCACACACACACACAATACACCCACAGCACACTCTCTCTCTCTATCCCCACACACACACCATCCCCACACACACACCACCACATCCCCACACACACACATCCCCACACACATCCAAAGTCCACACACACACACACCATCTCCCCACACACACACACAATAGCCAACACCACAACATTCCCACACACACATCCCACAGCCACGCGACGCATCAACCGCACACACACAATCCCCACACACACATGACCACACACACACACTTCACATCACACACATCACATCCCCACACACACACACACATCCCCACCCACACACACACACACACATCCCCCACACACACCACACACACACCACACACCACACACACCACAACACACACACACCTCCCCACACAACACCCCACACACACACACCAACACTACACACATCCCACACACACTCACACCACATCCCGCACACACACACACTCCACCACACACACACTCCCCACACACACACACATGCACACACCACACATCCCGCCCCAACACACATCCCACACACACACACGACACATAACACATCAACCACACACACACACACACAACACACACTCCCCCACACATCACACACACACTCAACACATCCCCACACACACACACATCCCCACACACACACCATCCCACACACATCCCCACACACACACATCCCCCACACACACACACAATACAACACATCCCCACACCCACACAATCCCTCTACCCCACACACACACACCACACTCCCCACAACTAACTACCCCACATCCCCACTACACACCACACACAACATACAATCCCCACACACACATCCCCACACACACACCCCAAAACACACACACACACACATATCCCCACACACCTCCACACACACACACCCTCCCCACCAACAACACACCCCACACCAACACACATCCCCCCACATACACCACACACACACATCCCCACCACAAACACACACACACACACAAACAACACACCCCCCTCCCCCACACACACACACATCACAACAATCCAACACACACACCCCACCCCAAAACCCCACACACACATCCCCACACACACACACCCCACCCCACACACACACCCCACACACACACATCCCACACCACACACACCCCACCCCCACACACAGACTCCCCACACACACACATCCCGCACACACATCCCCACACACAATCCCCACACACACACACACTCACACACACATCCCCACACACACACATCCCCACACACACACACCCCACATCACCCACACACACACATCCCCCACACACTAACCAAACACACTCCCCACACACACATCCCCACACACACACACACACACACACACCCCTCAACACACACCACACCCCACATCCCCCCCCCACACACACACCCCCACACACACCTCCACACAATCCCACACACACACATCCCCACCACACACAATCCCCACACACCACGACATCCCCAACATCCCCACACACACACACACATCCCCACCACACACACATCACACCACACACACACACATCCCCACACACACCATCCCACACACACACACACACACATCCACACACCCCAACACATCCCCACAAACACACAACATTCCCACACACACACACACATTCCCACACACACCACACACACACACACACCCACACACACACACACACACACCATTCCCACACACACACACACACACCACACACACACACACCCCACACACACATGCCCAAAACGCACAACACCAACTTAACCACACCCCAATTCACACACCCCACACACACATGCACACGACACACACACACGACACTACACACAACCCAACACACATCCACACGACTACACACACACAACACACAACACACATCCCCACACACATCCACGACACACACACACACCACCCATCCACACACCCCCCACACACACACACACACACACACACACACACACACCACACATCCACCAACACACACAAATACACACACACATCCACACACATCCCCGATCACCACCACACACACACATCAACACCACAACACAACACATCCCACACACACACACACACAACACACACCCACACACACATCCCACCAACAACATGCACACAAAAAACGCAACACACACACACGTGCACACACACACGCACAAACAACAAACAGGGGGGGGATAGAGCGGACCACACTCCCCACCATTGTAGATGTGGCCAGTCCCCACACAGCCCCCACTCTCCCCAAAAACCATCGACTCTCCATCTACACTTCACGCTGCCTCGGTAAAGCAGCCAACATAATCAAAGACTTGACCCACCCCCCAACCCCGTCATTCCTTCTTCACACCCGACCCTCCCACCGTCCAGCAGAAGCTACAGAAGCTTGAAAAAGCTTCGCACCACCAGGACAACTCACGAAACAGTTTATTCCGCTCTGTGTGATCAGGTTTCTTCTGAATGGTCCTTCCACAAGCTGGGGTATTGTCCGATTCATCACCTCCCCACCACTCTACCCATCCTTCAACCTCTACCCCATTGCGGACATTGGACCTGCTCCTTGTAACTGTGATGCTGCATCGACTACACTCTGTCTTGGGGTCTGCGTGACCCTGTTTACACAACACCGCCTGTTGCAATTCTGCGGATGGTGTGTGTGACGGTACTCATATTGTACAGTCTCACTTGACTGGACAGCACACACAGACAAGGGCAGAACAGCGTGCCTCGACACAAGGCGCAAAGTGCTGGAGTAACTCAGCGGGACAGGCAGCATCTTGGGAGAAGGAATGGGTTACGGTTCGGGTCGAGACCCTGCTTCAAACAAAAACCCAAAACGACACCCATCCTTCTCTCTCCAGAATGCAGCCCGCCCGCTGAGTTACTCCAGCACTTTGCGCCTGTCATTGAGTAAAAGCACAAGCATCTGCAGTTCCCTTTCCCCATGCACATTTCACTTAGTTGTAGCTCAGTAGACGGGTCCTAATGCCCGGGATCATTGACCCCCTGCGGACCTCCTCCTATTCACAGCCATCTACCTAGCATATCGCCCTGATGAATACACCTCTAACCGAACCCCAGTGCACTCAAGGAAAAAAAAACATACCCCATTAACACACACTCTCCATTCCTCTACAGCCTTTGCCCCACACACAAATCACTATAAGCTTTCAATCTTTATACTCCTCTTTTTGCAGCAGCAGCTGAGGAGGGTCTTCTGCAGGAGAGCGCGTCTCCGCATTCACCTAACCTTACCTCACCATCCCGCCCCACCCGGCCCTGCGAGTGGATGCCAGATCCGATCCGACATGCTTCCACCACCCCAAAACGCCTGCACAGGAGCAGCAGTCCGCAACACAACCAGGGGCACAGCTCACCCACCCTGCATCCCATCCCACCGCAAACCACACCCCACCCCCACCACAAACCACCCCAACCCCCCCCCCCGCACCCCACCCCACCACAAACCACCCCCTCCCACCCCCCACACAACCCCACCTCCACCCCAGCACACCCACCCCACATCCCACGCAAACCACCCCCCCCACCCACCCCCCACCACAACACCCCACACAACCACCCACCCCAAACCACCCCCCACCCACCCCCCCCACACCCACCCCACCACCTGCAAACCACACCCCACCAAACCATTTCCCCCTCCATCCCTCCATCCCACCCCCCACAACACCCCACCCCCACCTAACAAACACCCCCTCCCATCCCACCCCCACCCCCACCAAAACGCCTGCACAGGAGTACGGTCAAGCACAACACACCAGGGGCACAACGCTCACTCACAACCCCACCCCCCCCACCACCCCCACCATAAACCACACCCCACCCCCCCACCATAAACCACACCCCACCCCTCCCCCCACCGCAAACCACACCCCCACCCCCCCCAAACCATTCCCCCCATCCCATCCCACCCCCCACATCCCACCCCCCCACTCCAAAACCACCCCACCCCAAACCACACCCCCACCCCCCCACTCCACCCCCCCCCTCCCCAACGCACCCCACCCCACCCCCACCCCAATCCCACCCCCTAACCCGCAAACAACACACTACAGCAAAAAAAATAAAACAAAAAAACCACCCATCCCACTCCCCAACGCACCCCACCTCCACCACAAATCCCCCCCATCCCCATCCAACCCCCCAACCAGCATTCCCAACCCCTGCACCCCATCTCAAATCCCTCCCCACCTACCCCCCCACCACCGCAAACCCCCACCCACTCCCCACCCAACAACCCACCCCCCCCACCCACCCCACCTTAACCTCCCCCCCCCTCCCACAACCCCCACCCCATCCCAGCCCACCCCCCCCTTCCCCCCCTCCCCACCCCCCACTTTCCCCCAGGCCCACATTTCCCACCCCTCCCACCCCCCTCCCCCACCCCCCCTCAAAGATCACCTACCACCCCATCCCCACCCCCCCACCCCCAAAACACCCACCCTCCCCCCCCTACCACCGCTCCACTCCTCCCACCACCCCCCCCCAACCCACCCCCCCCCTCCGACCCCACTCCCCAACCCCCACCCCACCACCACCAACCCCCCAACCCACACCCCCCAGACCCACCCCCCCCCACCCCACCACCACCAACCCCCCCCTCACTAGCCGCTGACCCAAGCAGGAGCCACAGGATCCCTGGTCAAAAAAAAAGTCGGATTTCTCTTTCGCTCTTTCTTTACTTTCCTCGGTTATGTATTTTGGACATTGCGGTGCGGGGGGCACCAACAACTGCTGCCGTGAGTCCGAAAGCTTGCCCGGCAACTAACTCTGCCCGGCATCTCGGAGTGGTTGGACTGCCCCCCTGCCGTGAGTCAAAGCCCCTGCAACTGCCCCTCACCCAGGGGGCCGCCCTGGGGGACGAACACAGTCAGGGGGGCACAGTGGAGGAGTGGGGGTTGGGGGTGGGTGGGGGAGAGTGGAGTGTGAGCAGGGGAGAAGTGGGGAGAGGGGGTGAGGGAGGGTGGGGAGGGGAGGGAGAGGTGTGGGGTGGGGGCGCTGGTGGTGGGGAGGGGTTGGAGTGGGGTTAGAGCGAGGGGAGGAGGGGGAGAGGGTGGGGTAGGGGAGGGGATGGGGGGTTGGGAGAGGGGAGGGGTGGGGCAGGTGGTGGGGCGGGGGTGGGGGAGGGGTTGAGTGAGGTTGGGCTGGGGGAGAGGGGTGGGGTAGGGAGAGGGAGTGGTAGAGGGTGGGGAGACGGTGAGGGGGGTGGGGAGAGGTGGAGTGTGAGCGGGGGGGAGAGGGGGTGGGGGACTGGAGAGGGGGTGAGGGGAGGGTGGGGGAGGTGGGGGTGGTGGGAGGGGATGGGTGAGGAGGTGGGGGTGGGGCTGGTAGCAGGTGTGGGTTTGGAGTTTGGGGTGGCGAGGGAGGGTGAGGGGGGAGGGTGGTGGGGAGAGGTGGTGGGGTGGGGCTGGTGGTGGGGAGGGGGGTGGGGGTGGGCCACGTGGGGAGGAGGGGGATGAGGGTGGGTGTAGGGGGAGAGGGAGTTGGTAGAGGGGGAGGGGTGGGGCTGGGTGGTGGGGGAGGGTTGGAGTGGGGTTGGGGGTGGGCGTGGGGAGGAGGGGGAGAGGGTGGGAGGTAAGGGGGAGAGGGAGTGTAGAGGGTGGGGGAGGACGGTGAGGCGGGGTGGGGGAGTCTCTGTATCTCTTACTTGGGGGCAGTCGGGGTCCTTGAGGATGGTCCCACACACAGTTTCTTCTTAATCTCTGGCTGAAGGGAAACGTTCTGGAAATTCTGTCCGACCTGAACACAGACAGTTAGTTACCTTACCCCCAGACATGTCCTCCACCAACCCTCTCCCCCCCTCCTCCCTCACATGTACCTCCATCCTCTCTCTCCCTCTCCCCCCTGACCTGTAACCTCCCCCCCGCAACACCCCACGTGCCCAAAAACATTAACCGACCAACATGCCCCGTCTACACTAGTCCCCCCCCACCTGCCTGCAGCTTGCCCCACACCCCTCTACACCTGTCCTATCCATGTACCTGTCCAAAAATCTTTCATATTCCCTGCCTCAACTGCCCCCTCTCACCTCGTGCCTGTGCTCTCTAGTTTTAGAATCCTCTACCCTGGTGAACAGACTGTGAGTGTTCACTTTATCCATATCCCGTGCCCCACATGCTCAGGATCATTGTACCCCTCAGCCTCCTACGCTCACCTCCTACGTCCCAGCCTATACAACCTCTCCCTGGAGCTCAAGCCCAGGACCATCCCAACCCCTGACCCCAGGCATGACCCGACCCCCAACCCATGACCTCAGGCTCGCCCGCTAACCCCTAACTAGCTCGCCCCAACCACTGGTTCACCCCCTGAATCCCGAATCCCACTCACTCCTCAACCCTCGTCTCAAACCGCAACCCCCCTCCCCCCGCTCCCTGATCCTTGACCCCCCCACTCCATGCCCTTTCCCCCCCGCTCCCGCCCCCCCCCCCCCCCCCCCCGGTCCCTGCGTCCCCACTTACCCCTGCCAGTTGGTGTTAAGATTGTTGATGATTTGATAAAGTCGGGATTGGAACAGGGGATGGGGGGCTGGCGGGGGTCGCCATCACCACGGACACATCACACCACCACCAACAACAACAAGCATACGCCACGGCCTGCATCCTGCCCCAGGTCTGGGACAGTGACAGGTCAGTGTCCCTCCAAACCCACTCCCCTCCCCATCCCCTCCCCCCCCCTCACCCTGAACTCCTCCTCTCCATCCTTCACCCCCTCTCCCCTCCACTCCCCCATCATCCCTGCCCTGCCACCCCCTGCTGCACATCCACTCATCTCTATTCTTACTCCCTTGCCTCCTCTCCTAACCCCCACACACACCCTCCTCCTCCCACATGCTCTCCCTCCCCAACGCTCCCCACTCCTCTCCTCAGCCCCCCACTCCCACATTCCAGCCCCCCCCACCCTCATCTATCTCCCCTTCCTGCCCCTCCTCCAACATCTCCCCCCTACCCCACATCTCCTCCACCCCACCTCCCTCCACCCCACATCTCCCCCCCCACATCTCCCTCCAATCCCCACCTCCCTCCACCCCACCTCCCTCCACCTCTCCCTGTCCCCCACATCTCCCTCCACCCACCTCCCTCCAACCACCCCACCGAATGTGTTTTTCTCCCCCACCATCATCCCCTCTCCCCCAAACATCCCCCTCTCCCCCACATCCCCCCATCCCACCACATCCCCCCACATTCCCCCGGGGGGGCGGGACATCGGGGGGGGTGCGGGGGGGGGGGCCCTCTAAACATCTCCCTCCACCCACAATCTTCCCTCCCCCCACATCTCCCTCCACCCCACAGCCCCCCTCCCCCCACATCCCGCCTCTACCCCACTGCTACCTCCACCACCCTCATCTCCCCTACCCCACATCTACCTCCACCCCACATCTCCCTCACTCCACATCTTTCCCTCCGACCCCCTCTACTCCCCACATCTCCCCCACAGCACTCCCCTCCACCCACATCTCCCCCGTACACCCCACATACTCTCTCCACCCCACCCCACATTCTCCCTCCCCCAACCCACATCTCTCCTCCACTCCACATCTCCCCACCCACAGCTCCCTCCACCCACACTCCCCAGCTCCCCCACCCACATCCACCCCACATCCCCTCACCCACATCTCCCCCTACCACCCACATCTCCCTCCACCCCACATCTCCCTCCACCCACATCCCACCCCACATCATCCCTCCTCCACCCCCACCTCACCCTCACATCCCTTCTCACCCACTGACCTCTCCTCCACCCACATCTACCACCCCACACCCCACATCTCCCTCCACCCCATCTCCCTACACTCCACCCACATCTCCTCTACCTCCCAACATCACCCTCCACCCAAAGCTCCCTCTATCCCCACATCTTTCCTCGCACCCTCTCCCCTATCTCCCTCCCACCACATACCCACATCTCTCCCTCCACATCTCCCTCCACCCCTCCACCCCACATCTCCACACTCTCCCCACTACCCCACATCTCCCTCCAGGCACCTCCCTCCATCTCTCTCCACCCTATCTCCCTCCACAACACATCTCCCTCCACCCAAATCTCACCTCCACCACATCTCCCTCACCCATCTCCCTCAACCCACATCCCATCCCACCCCACATCTCCCTCCCCCCACCATCCCCCTCATCCCCCACAATACCCCCTCTACCCACATCTCCCCTCTCTCCACCCCACATCCTCCACCCACATATCCGCTCCACCCCACATCTCCCTCCACCCCCACCCCACATCCCCCTCTCCCTACGACCCCACATCTCCCTCCACCCCACATCTCCCTCCACCCACATCTCCCTCCACCCACATCCCCCTTCTCCCTCCAACCCTCCCACATCTCTCCCCTACCCCACATCCACCCCACATCTCCCCACACCCCATCTCCCTCCACCCACATCTCCCGTCCACCCACATCTCACCTCCACCCCATCTCCCTCACCACACATCCCCCCCCCTCTCTCCCTCCACCCCACACCCACATTCTCCCTCGCCACTACACCCCATCTCCCTCCACCCACATCCCCCTACCCAATCCCCTTCACCCCAACATCTCCCTCCACCCCACATCCCCCCCCACATCTCCCTCTCCACCCACATCTCCCTCTCCCCAACACTCCCTCTCCCCCACCTCCCTCCCCACATCTCACCCACATCTCCCCTCCACCCACCATCTCCCTTTCCCCATTCTCCCCACATCCCCCTGGTCTCTCACCCCTCTGCCGCCTCTGCGCTGCCCGGTCGCTGCTTCCGCTTTGCAGCTGTCAGTCACATGACCAGGCTGAGTCACTCAGCTGATCCCGTGCACATGTAGCAACTTGCGGGGGGGAGAGGGGGAGAGAGTGGAGGGGTGGGGGGTGGGGTGGAGAGGAGGGGCAGGGAGAGGGGAGAGAGGGCAGGGGGCCAGGGAGGGGAGGGAGGGGGGAGAGGGGGGGGAAGAGAGAGTGGGAGGGGGTGGGGTGGGAGAGGAGGGGGGCAGGGAGGTAGAGGGGGAGAGAGAGGGGAGAGAGGGGCAGGGAGGGGAGAGGGAGGGGGGAGAGGGGAGAGAGTGGGAGGGGGTGGGGTGGAGAGAGGGGTGAGGCAGGAGAGGGGGAGAGAGGGGAGAGAGGGGGGCAGGGAGGGGGGAGAGGGGGAGAGGGGAGGGAAGGGGGATTGGGGAAGGGGAGGGGTGAAGAGAGGGAGAGGGGGGAAGAGGGGGGGAGAGAGGGGGGGGAGAGGGGGGGAGGGAGTAAGGGGGGGGAGGGAGGACGGGGGCAGGGGGAGGGAAAGGAGGGGGAGGGGTGGAGGAGGGGGGGAGAGCGAGAGGGGGGAGAGGTGAGAGAGAAGGGGAAAGAGGGAAAAAGGGAGAGAGGGAAGGGAGGGAAGAGGAGGGGGGTCGAGAAAGGAGGAGGGAGAGAAGATGTGGGAGAGTGAAGATGGGAGATGGGTAGGATGTGAGGGGGGCGAGAGAGGGTGTGTGGTAGGCGGTGGGGTGGGGAGAGATAAAGTGAGGATGGAGGGATCGGATACAGAAGAGAGGGGCAGGAAGAAGGAAGGAAGTGGGGAGAAGGGTAGGGAACCGGGAGGGGAAGGAATGGAGGGGTGATGTGAGTGGAACTGGAGAGGAGTGGGGAGAGGAATGAGGGAGGGCGTGGATGAGGGGTGGTAGTGGAGGTTTGGAGAATTAAGTGCTGGAAAACTGGGGGCGGGGTGATGAGGAGTCAGGAGCCAAAGAATGGAATGGTGGTTGGTGGGACGGGGGTAAATAGGTGTGTGGATGGGCAGATACTACATGGACAGCAGGTTGGCTGGATGGCTGAAGGCAAAGAGTGGCAATAAAGGGGGCTTTCTCTGGTTGGCTGCCAGTAACTGGTGGGGTTCCGCAGGGGTCGGTGCTGGGGCCGCTACTCTTATCTTCACGTTGTATATTAATGATATTGGATTAACGTCAGGGGTATTGGCGGCTTTGTGGCCATGTTCGGATGATACAAACATAGGTGGAGGGGCAGGTAGTGTAGAGAAAGCAGGGACTCTGCAGAAGGACTTGGACAGGTTGGGAGAGTGGGCAGAGAAGTGGCGGATGGAATATAGTGCAGCAAAGTGTGGAGTCGTGTGCTGGCTCTGGAGAGGGTCCAGGGAAGATTTACAAGTCACTGGATATTTTTAAGGCAGATAGATAGATTCTTGATTGATACGGGTGTCAGGCGTTATGGGGGGAAGGCAGGAGAATGGGTTTGCCAGGGAACAAAGATCAGCCATGATTGAATGGCGGAGTGGACTCGATGGGCCAAATGGCCTAATTATTCTCCAAGAACTTGAATTGATGAACAATCCTACACACACCAGGGGACAATTTACAATTAACAGAAGCCAATTAACGTACAATCTTGCACGTCTTTGGAGTGTGGGAGGAAACCGCGAGCGCACAAACTGTACGGGCAGCACCCGGGGTCAGGATTGAACCCGGGTCTCTGGCGCTGGAAGGCAGCAACTCTACCGCTGCGCCAGCGTGCCGCCTGCAACTGGGTGCCCCAGCTCTCCTCCCATGTCCCGTTCAGGTGTGGGCTGGTAGGGCCATTAGTTACAAACGCGTTTTGAGTATTTGAGGAGGTGACAAGGATGATGAGGACTGCGTAAGAAAGAGTGACGGATGCTGGTTTAAACTGAAGGTACATGGATAGGACAAGTTTGGAGGGGCATGGGCCAAATGCCAGTAGGTGGGACTGGTGTAGGTGGGGCATGTTGGCCGGTGTGGGCAAGGTCGGCCAAATGGCCAGTTTCCACGCTGTATCACTCGGTAAGTATTGGCCTTACGAAAGATCATTCATTGCCCGACACCCATCAATCATCTTTGTCAGGTGGACACAAAAAGCTGGAGGAACTCAGCGGGACAGGCAGCATCTCTGGAGAGAAGGAATGGGTGGCGTTTCCGGTCGAGACCCTTCTTCAGAAATGTCACCCATTCCTTTGAGTTTTTCAAAGCTATAAAGTGGTCACTTCTTGAGTGGCCAAGTCAATCACCCGATCTGAACCCAATTGAGCATGCCTTTTATATACTGAAGAGAAAACTGAAGGGGACTAGCCCCCAAAACAAGCATAAGCTAAAGATGGCTGCAATACAGGCCTGGCAGAGCATCACCAGAGAAGACACCCAGCAACTGGTGATGTCCATGAATCGCAGACTTCAAGCAGTCATTGCATGCAAAGGATGTGCAACAAAATACTAAACATGACTACTTTCATTTACATGACATTGCTGCGTCCCAAACATTATGGTGCCCTGAAATGGGGGGACTATGTATAAACACTGCTGTAATTTCTACATGGTGAAACCAAAATGTATAAAAATGGCCTTTATTAAAATCTGACAATGTGCACTTTAACCACATGAGATTTTTTTCTATTACAAATCTCAAATTGTGGAGTACAGATCAAATAAATAAATGATGGGTCTTTGTCCCAAACATTATGGAGGGCACTGGATGTCCTCTGGTCCTCGATTCCCGTACTCAGGGCAATAGACTCTGTACGTCTACCCGACCTATCCCTCTCATTGTTGTGTTTGATGAATCAACGGATGCAGACAACAGACTTTGATTCACTAAGCATTTTATTGCATTGCTCCATCCACTCACGTACGCACTGGTGAAGCTCGAGCACACAGTAGAGCACGCCGCAGGATGTCTACAGCCACTCACGTAACCCCGTACGCACTCACACACACAGCGCCACACGCCACGTAATGTTAGTTCTTCATCAGCTCACCGGAAGGGTGCCCAACATCATCCTTTTAAAAAAAAACCAACATTATTTATTCAAATATTAAAATAATATTTACAAGACAATAAAACAAAACAGAACGCACCACCATAATACAAGACAGACAAAAACCTATTATACAACTCTATTACAATCCCCATCGAGGATGACTTCCACCCCCCACAGTGCCCAGCGGTCTCACAAATCCCCCAGGGTGCCCGTGGACAGCACGTAGTCCCTCTCTAACACCACCCGGGCGCGGGCCTATCCCCGGAAAAGGAGCGGGCAGCCGGCTCGGGCAGAGCCCCCTTCCCCCTGGCGCCGTGACTCGCGGATGGCCAGCTTGGCCAGGCCCAGGAGCAACCCAACCAGGACATCCTCGGGCCTACCCTCTCCCCTACGCACAGGGTGTCCAAAGATGAGGATGGCGGGTGTGAAGTGCAGCCAGAAGGCAAGGAGCAGCCCCTTTAACTTTCCAAGTCAAACTTTCCAAGTTGACTGTGCCTGAACCCCTGTCAGTGGATCACCAGCTTCCTGACAGACAGGAAGCAGCATGTGAGGCTGGGAAAGGACATCTCAGACCCGCAAACACTCAGCATAGGAGCACCGCAAGGCTGCGTACTCTCCTCTCCTCTACTCTCTCTACACCAATGACTGTTCCTCCACAGGCACCTCTGTCAAGCTTCTCAAGTTTGCGGATGACACAACCCCGATTGGACTGATCCAGGATGGGGAGGAATCTGCCCACAGACAGGAAGTGTCACAGCTGGCGCCCTGGTGCCGTAGCAACAACCTAGAGCTCAATGCTCTTAAGACAGTGGAATTGATTGTAGACTTTAGGAGAGCTCCCCCTCCCCTCACCCCACTCACCATCAACAACACCACAGTTACATCTGTGGAGTATTTTAAATTCCTGGGAACCATCAAGGACTTTAAGTCAAGTCAAGTCACATTTATTTCTATAGCACATCTAAAAAACAACTCTCGTTGACCAAAGTGCTTTACATTAGTTATAAGAGTAGTATACACAAGCAGGCTACATACATATATACAAATAGCCCTCGCTCAGAGGACGTCAGGAAAGGCTTGGGAGAACAGATACGTTTTTAGACTAGACTTAAAGGAGTCGATGGAGGGGGCAGTTCTAATGGGGAGGGGGATGCTGTTCCACAGTCTAGGAGCTGCGACCACAAAGGCTCGGTCGCCCGTGAGCTTATGCCTAGACTGTGGGACATTCAGCAACCCCACACACTCCATGTACACGTGGAACACAGACACTTCCAGCCCGCAACAGTGGCAGGCGGCTGGCGAGTCTGTGAACCGCGAGAGAAACAGGTTGCAGGAGACCAGTGGCGAACCTACAGTTTTGGGGCCCTGAAGCTTGAACTGTTATGGGGGCCCCTTCGCAACCAGCAACGAGGTCTGGGTTACCACTGTTATCTTCTTCAATGGGGTTGGCCCACCACAGATCACCACAAATAAAAAAATGTACCCACTACATCTCAGATTCTGATGAAAATTGCTGTACTGGATTATCTCAAAAAGGACAAAGGACATTGATTGTCACATACACCAATTGGTGCAATGGAATTTGAGTTACCATTGCAGCACCCAAATAAGATTAACACAACGCTATAGAATTTAACATAAAACATAAAAAACATCCCCCCACAGTGGGATCAACGTTTCCCACCGTGCGGGCAGGCAGCAAAGTTCAGTCCACTTCCTCTGTTCACCTGTGGTCTGGGCCTACTGAGGCCTCTGCAGTCGCCTGTTTCAGGCTGGAAGCTGCGTAGACCACAGCTCCACAGTGTTAAAGTCGGCAGTCCCAGCACTCCGGAGCTCCACACGGCGATCCCCGGTAAGGCATCGCCCGCTCCACGAAGCTGACGCTCCGGCCGGTCTCCGGCAGGAAAGGCCGCGCCAACCCAGATGGTAGGCTGCGAGAAGGGGGGGCGAAGATGCAGCTCGGAGGAAAGACGCATCCTCGATCAGGCAGTGACTGAGAAAAACTGTTTCCCACCCCACATAAAAAAAGCCTAAAAGACCTCCAAAAACAAACTTTAGGGCAGACTAAAAGAAATAAAAAGATTATATTACATGAAAGGACAGACAGCTGTTGGCGAGGCGGCCACACTGGATGGCACCACCACCTGGACTTGCCACCCACATGTCAAAGACACTGGTGTGAATAAAAATGTCCGATGCCTTATAGTTTTCAAGTTATGGGGGGGATGAAAATTAGGGAATGTTATATACATGATGCATCATAGAAATTTGAAATAAAACAGAGAAAAAACCACAGTCAATATAATCTTTTATTTTACACACCTATGAGAATACATACTAAATGAAGCAATTTACAAAATACTCTTTTTTCTGCTTTCTCTAGCAACATATTCACTTACAGTTTTGTCATATGTGAGCCTCCTTGCAATGTCATTTTCCAGATACAATCTACATAAAGAATTTACGCGCTCTTCAGTCATGGTGGACCGAAATTTATTCTTTATAAAGGATAGCTTTGAAAAATGCCTTTCTGCTTCACAGCTTGTGAATGGCATTGCCAAGTACAGCTTAAGCGCAGCAGTAACATTGGGGGACACTGCAATTAGGTGTTGCTCACAAATAAGCTGAAGAGCTTCTGCGCATTGCATTTTAGATGGCCTGTTTTCTTCTGCGTTCTGGGATTTCCTAAGGTGCAAATATTCTTTGAACTGATAACACTGGTTTACTAATTTGTGGTCAATATCATCTTCGTAATACGTATACGTTTAATACTGTCCTCATCAGTTTCAGAATTGTTCACCAGTTCTGAGAGGAACTTGAGTCTTTTTGCAATCTGCTCATATCTTGCGTAACTGGATTAATAAGCAGTCATAGTTGATACAGAACTTCTATCCTCCTCTCAAAGAAGCAAAACCACTTGTTGCATCTGAAAATGTCCTTGTAACAAAGCGTTTGGAAGCATCAGAATAACTTAAGGTGATATCTCCACACAAACCTTTTGCTTCCGATTCCTAGTGTGCAATCCTATCGGATGATTTGTTCTGAGTTCTTTAACAAATGAAAGTAAAGATGATAGCAGAAGATAACCTTCGAATACATCAAAACCTGGGGTTTGGAGTTTCTTACTTGTCTTGTTTGAAACGCTCCATCACCTTTTCCCAAACGACTGTTAAAATAGCATATTCCAGCTTTGCCAACTTGTGGTATCAATTCTTTTCATCCTGCTTACATTCAGGCTTCTCTACTGAATCTTCAAAAATATGTTGGAGAGTTTGTAAAATACCCATTATGCTATAATCCATTTTTAATTGCCCGGACTGCTTGAAGTGTGCAGACCATCTAGTAACACTTAAGGTCTTTAGAGAAAAATGTAGATTGCCCAGTGTGTTTAAAATCCCACATCTTTGTGGCGATCCAGAAAAGAAAACATGCAATTCCTGCAAAATGCCAAAATAGTCAACAACTTCAGGTACAGTAGACACGGCCTTTTCTCCAACCAGGTTAAGGGACTGGGCTGCACATGGTACATAGCCTGCCTACCTGACAATGTCTATAAAGAGTGCTTGCAGCCCTTTCTCCGAGCCCTTCATGTTAGATGCACTATCGTAGGACTGAGCACGGATATTTTCAAGTGAATGCTTATGTTCCCTCAGGACTCGTTGTATGTTGTTGAACAAGGTCGTGGATGAATGGATTTCTATCGGTAAAACTGTTAAAGATCTCTCACAGGGATTTCCATTCTAGCAGTATCGAACCACAATTGCCAGCTGGCCAACATGTGTCAGGTCAGGCGTCGAGTCAATAATACGAGAGTGCTATTTGGTGCCTACGTTGTTGATTTGATTCACAATTTCATCTCGCACATGTTTTCCCATGACTTCTATCAATTCTTCATGCACGGTTTTGGATAGGTAAGTAGCATTTGCTTTTTCATTTTTACATTTCTCAAGATGTTCATGTAAAAATGGGTCGAACTCTGCAATAGGCTCAATGGCCCCCATGAAGTTTCCATTATTTGGTGAGCCCCACTTCTCCACCTAAATGCCAAACCTCTTTCACTTCAAAACTTGATAGCAGCTACAACTCTTTTCAGTACTTCAGAATAGTACTGTATGGTTTTTCTCCTCTGCCCTTCAAGTTGCTGATCCACAGTATTTCTATTTGACTTTCTTCTTATCCAACACAACATCGCCCTCCTATGTTCCACGCTGTCTTCATGATGCTCCAAAGCTCTGAGTACATTCACCCAGTCAGACACCCTCCTGTTGTAACTGATGTTTGGCATTCAGTAAAGAGTTTTTGCAAACAAAACACAGCTTATATACAGCCTGTTTTAAGAAGAACTGCAGATGCTGAGAAAATCGAAGGTAGACAAAAATGCAGGAGAAACTCAGCGGAGCAGCAGCATCTATGGAGTGAAGGAATAGAAAACCCTACTTCTTCAGATTTTATACAGCCTTAGCTCTTTGATAAACTAACCAGAATCACAGTCTGGCCATTTTTTCAATCTTTTTTCAAGAAAATATTTGTTTGAGAAACTTCTTTCTGCTCCTTGTAAATAACCATATAACCATATAACAATTACAGCACGGAAACAGCCCCTCTCGGCCCTTCCAGTCCGTGCCGACCATTTGTTTTCCCCTATCCCCATCTACCTGCTCCATTCCCTCCATAACCTCTCCATTCCCTTCACGTCCATTATACCTATCCACTTTACTTTTAAATGTTAAAATCGATCCTGCCTCCACCACTTCTGCTGGAAGCTCATTCCACACAGCCACACCCTCTGAGTAAAGAAGTTCCCCTCACGGTTACCACCCTAAACTTCTGTCCGCTTAATTCTCATGTCATGCCCTCTTGTTTTGAATCTTCCCTACCCTCAATGGGAAAAAACCGTATCCACGTCAACTCTGTCTATCCCTTTTCATCATTTTAAAGAACCTCAATCAAGTCCCCCCTTAACCTTCTGCGCTCCAAAGAATAAAGACCCTAACTTGTTCAACCCTTTCTCTGTAACAGAGTTGCTGGAACCCTGGCAACATTCTAGTAAATCTCCTCTGTACTCTCTCTATTTGTTGACATCCTTCCTATAACTAGGCGACCAAAATTGTACACCATACTCCAGAATTGGTCTTACCAATGCCTTGACAATTTTAACATTACTTCCCTACTCCTATATTCAATCTCATGATTTATAAAAGTCCAGCACACCAAAGGCTTTCTTTACCACCTATCTACATGCAATTCCACCTTCAGGGAACTATGCACAGTTATTCCTAGATCCCTCTGTTCCACAGCATTCCCTCAATTCCCTACCATTTACCATGTACGACCTATTTTTTGATTTTGTCCTGCCAAGAATGTAGCACTTCACACTTAACAGCATTAAACTCCATCTGCCATCTTTCAGCCCACTTTTCCAAATGGCCCAAATCTCTCTGTAGACTTTGAAAATCTACTTCATTATCCACAATACCACCTATCTTAGTATCATCTGCATACTTACTTATCCAATTTTCCACCCCATCCATCCCGATCATTGATGTACATGACAAACAACAGTGGACCCAACACAGATCCATGAGGCACCCCACTGGTCACCGCGGCTTCCAACCTGACAACAGCCATCCACCATTACTCTCTGACATCTCCCATTCAGCCACTGTTGAATCCATCTTGCTACTCCGCCATTAACAAAATACCCAAAATTTGAACCTTCTTAACACAACCTTCCATGGGGAACCTTGTCAAAGGCCTTACTGAAATCCATATAGACAACATCCACTGCTTTACCCTCATCAATTTCCCTAGTAAACCGCTTCAAAAAATTCAAGAAGGTTTGTTCAAACATGACCTTCGAGGCACAAATCCATGTTGACTGTTCCTGATCAGACCCTGTTATATCCAGATGCTTCTATATATTATCTCTAAGTATCCTTTCATTAATTTGCCCACCACTGACGTCAAACTAATAGGTCTATAATTGCTAGTTTATTCTTTGAACCCTTTTTTAAACAATGGAACAACAATGCTCCGCATACGCCAATCCTCCTGCACTAATTCCCCCGTTTCTGATGACATTTTGAATAAACCCTGCTTGATTCTGTATATACATCTTCTGTTTTTTTATTTTGAACAAAACCTATGTTGTGCATTAAACAATTCTGTATGAATCGTTATCAACTGTTATTGGCTCAGTTTTCGAGGTCACTGTATTTGCAATCACTGAATTTGCTTCCAGTTTTTATATTTCTGCTCAGTCTCTACGCTTGTTCCGTGGTACTTGTCATGTTGACCACTGGGGGGTGTCGCCATCTGTATCAAAAGTGTCAACAGTGGGCTGAAATATTGCTAGAAAGTAGCTCCTACGGTTTGTGCACTATCACTGCTTCAATGGTCTTTGCTTGGCTTATTTCATCAGCAGATGTTACAAATTTGAGTTTGCAAAATAGTTTGTTATTTTTGACATTTAGAAATGTTGTCAATGGCTTTTCCCTTGAGTTTGCGTTTTTTTGCACCCACTTAAGTACTTTTGTGAACTCATTGTTATTCCTCTAGGGTCTTTGACCTCTGTTGAAAAATGGGAAAAAAATTACATTCGCCACAGCAGAACAGCCAACTTAACATATAACATATAACATATAACAATTAACAGCACGGAGACAGGCCCTCTCGGCCCTTCCAGTCCGTGCCGACCATTTTGTTTTCCCCTAGTCCCATCTACCTGCACTCAGACCATACCCCTCCCATTCCCTTCACACTCCATATAACCTATCCACTTTACTTTTAAATGGTTAAAATCGATCCTGCCTCCACCACCTCTGCTGGAAGCTCATTCCACACAGCCACCACCCTCTGAGTAAAGAAGTTCCCCCTCACGTTATCCCTAAACTTCTGTCCCTTAATTCTCATGTCATGCCCTCTTGTTTTGAATCTTCCCTTCCCCTACCCTCAATGGGAAAAGCTATCCACGTCAACTGCTGTCTATCCCTTTCAATCATTTTAAAGACCTCAATCAAGTCCCCCCCACCTTAACCTTCTGCGCTCCAAAGAATAAAGACCTAACTTGTTCAACCTTTCTCTGGTAACATAGTTGCTGAACCCTGGCAACATTCCTAGTAAATCCCTCTGTACTCTCTCCCCCCCCCCCCCTCTCTCTATTTTGTTGACATCCTTCCTATAACTAGGCGTGACCAAAATTGTACACCATACTCCAGAATTGGTCTTACCAATGCCTTGTAAAATTTTAACATTACTTCCCTACTCCTATATTCAATGCTCTGATTTATAAAGGCCAGCACACCAAAGGCTTTCTTTACCATCCTATCTACTGCGATTCCACCTTCAGGGAACTATGCACAGTTATTCCTAGATCCCTCTGTTCCACAGCATTCCTCAATTCCCTACCATTACCATGTACGTCCTATTTTTGATTTGTCCTGCCAAGATGTAGCACTTCACACTTAACAGCATTAAACTCCATCTGCCATCTTTCAGCCCACTTTTCCATATGGCCCAAATCTCTCTGTAGACTTTGAAAATCTACTTCATTATCCAACACCACCTATCTTAGTATCATCTGCATACTTACTTATCCAATTTTTCCCCACCCCAATCATCCAGATCATTGATGTACATGACAAACAACAGTGGACCCAACACAGATCCATGAGGCACCCCACTGTCACCGGCTTCCAACCTGACAAACAGCCATCCACCATTACTCTCTGACATCTCCCATTCAGCCACTGTTGAATCCATCTTGCTACCTCCGCCATTAACACCCCCAAAGATTGAACCTTCTTAACCAACCTTCCATGGGGAACCTTGTCAAAGGCCTTAACTGAAATCCATATAGACAACATCCACTGCTTTACCCTCATCAATTTTCCCTAGTAAACCGCTTCAAAAAATTCAAGAAGGTTTGTCAAACATGACCTTCGAGGCACAAATCCATGTTGACTGTTCCTGATCAGACCCTGTTTATCCAGATGCTTATATATATTATCTCTAAGTATCCTTTCCATTAATTTGCCCACCACTGACGTCAAACTAATAGGTCTATAATTGCTAGGTTTATTCTTTGAACCCTTTTTAAACAATGGAACAAACATGCGCAGTACGCCAATTCCTCCGGCACTAATTCCCGTTTCTGATGACATTTGAATAAACCCTGCTTGATTCTGTATATACATCTTCTGGTTTTTATTTTGAAAAAAACCTATGTTGTGCATTAAACAATTCTGTATGAAATCGTTATCAACTGTTATGGGCCAGTTTTCGAGGTCACTGTATTTGCAATCACTGAATTTGCTTCCAGTTTTATATTTCTGCTCAGTCTCCGCTTGTTCCGTGGTACTTTCATGTTGACCACTGTGATCGCCATCTGTATCAAAAGCGTCAACAGTGGGCTGAATATTGCTAGAAAGAGCTCCTACGGTTTGTGCACTATCACTGGCTTCCAATGGTCATTTGCTTGGCTTATTTCAACTGCAGATGTTGACAAATTTGAGTTTGCAAAATAGTTTGTTAGTTTTTGACATTTAGAAATTTTGTCAGATGGCTTTCCCTTGAGTTTGCGTTTTTTGGCATCCACTTAAGTACTTTTGTGAACTCATTGTTATTCCTCTAGGGTCTTGACCTCTGTTGAAAATGGGAAAAAATTACATTTCGCCCACAGCAGAACAGCCAACTTAACATATAACATATAACATATAACAATTACAGCACGGAGACAGGCCCTCTCGGCCCTTCCAGTCCGTGCCGACCATTTGTTTTCCCCTAGTCCCATCTACCTGCACTCAGACCATACCCCTCCATTCCCTTCACGTCCATAATACCTATCCACTTTACTTTTAAATGTTAAAATCGATCCTGCCTCCACCACCACTGCTGGAAGCTCATTCCACACAGCCACCACCCTCTGAGTAAAGAAGTTCCCCCTCACACGTTATCCCCTAAACTTCTGTCCCTTCAATTCTCATGTCATGCCCTCTTGTTTGAATCTTCCCTACCCTCAATGGGAAAAGCTTATCCACGTCAACTCTGTCTATCCCTTTCATCATTTTAAAGACCTCAATCAAGTCCCCCCTTAACCTTCTGCGCACCAAAGAATAAAGACCTAACTTGTTCAACCTTTCTCTGTAACATAGTTGCTGGAACCCTGGCAACATTCTAGTAAATCTCCTCTGTACTCTCTCTATTTTGTTGACATCCTTCCTATAACTAGGCGACCAAAATTGTACACCATACTCCAGAATTGGTCTTACCAATGCCTTGTAAAATTTTAACATTACTTCCCTACTCCTATATTCAATGCTCTGATTTATAAAGGCCAGCACACCAAAGGCTTTCTTTACCACCCTATCTACTGCGATTCCACCTTCAGGGAACTATGCACAGTTATTCCTAGATCCCTCTGTTCCACAGCATTCCTCAATTCCCAACCATTTACCATGTACCATCAGAATAACTTGAGGTGATATCTCCACACAAACCTTTGTGCAATCCTATCGGATGATTTGTTCTGAGTTCTTTAACAAATGAAAGTAAAGATGATAGCAGAAGATAACCTTCGAATACATCAAAACCTGGGGTTTGGAGTTTCTTACTTGTCTTGTTTGAAACGCTCCATCACCTTTTCCCAAACGACTGTTAAAATAGCATATTCCAGCTTTGCCAACTTGTGGTATCAATTCTTTTCATCCTGCTTACATTCAGGCTTCTCTACTGAATCTTCAAAAATATGTTGGAGAGTTTGTAAAATACCCATCTATCCATTTTTAATTGCCCGGACTGCTTGAGAGTGTGCAGACCATCTAGTAACACTTAAGGTCTTTAGAGAAAAATGTAGATTGCCCAGTGTGTTTAAAATCCCACATCTTTGTGGCGATCCAGAAAAGAAAACATGCAATTCCTGCAAAATGCCAAAATAGTCAACAACTTCAGGTACAGTAGACACGGCCTTTTCTCCAACCAGGTTAAGGGACTGGGCTGCACATGGTACATAGCCTGCCTACCTGACAATGTCTGTAAAGAGTGCTTGCAGCCCTTTCTCCGAGCCCTTCATGTTAGATGCACTATCGTAGGACTGAGCACGGATATTTTCAAGTGAATGCTTATGTTCCCTCAGGGCTCGTTGTATGTTGTTGAACAAGGTCGTGGATGAATGGATTTCTATCGGTAAAACTGTTAAAGATCTGTCACAGGGATTTCCATTCTAGCAGTATCGAACCACAATTGCCAGCTGGCCAACATGTGTCAGGTCAGGCGTCGAGTCAATAATACGAGAGTGCTATTTGGTGCCTACGTTGTTGATTTGATTCACAATTTTCATCTCGCACATGTTTTTCCCATGACTTCTATCAATTCTTCATGCACAGTTTTGGATAGGTAAGTAGCATTTGCTTTTTCATTTTTACATTTCTCAAGATGTTCATGTAAAAATGGGTCGAACTCTGCAATAGGTTCAATGGCCCCCATCAAGTTTCCATTATTTGGTGAGCCCCACTTCTCCACCTAAATGCCAAACCTCTTTCACTTCAAAACTTGATAGCAGCTACAACTCTTTTCAGTACTTCAGAATAGTACTGTATGGTTTTTCTCCTCTGCCCTTCAAGTTGCTGATCCACAGTATTTCTATTTGACTTTCTTCTTATCCAACACAACATCGCCCTCCTATGTTCCACGCTGTCTTCATGATGCTCCAAAGCTCTGAGTACATTCACCCAGTCAGACACCCTCCTGTTGTAACTGATGTTTGGCATTCAGTAAAGAGTTTGCAAACAAAACAGCTTATACAGCCTGTTTAAGAAGGAACTGCAGATGCTGAAAAATCTAAGGTAGACAAAAATGCTGGAGAAACTCAGCGGGTGCAGCAGCATCTATGGAGTGAAGGGAATAGGCAACGTTTTGGGTTGAAACCCTTCTTCAGATTTTTATACAGCCTTTGCTCTTTGATTAAACTAACCAGGATCACAGTCTGGCCATTTCTCAATCTTTTTTCAAGATATTTGTTTGAGAAACTTCTTTCTTGCTCCTTGTAAATAAACCCTGCTTGATTCTGTATATACATCTTCTGGTTTTTATTTTGAAAAAAACCTATGTTGTGCATTAAACAATTCTGTATGAAATCGTTATCAACTGTTATGGGCCAGTTTTCGAGGTCACTGTATTTGCAATCACTGAATTTGCTTCCAGTTTTATATTTCTGCTCAGTCTCCGCTTGTTCCGTGGTACTTTCATGTTGACCACTGTGATCGCCATCTGTATCAAAAGCGTCAACAGTGGGCTGAATATTGCTAGAAAGAGCTCCTACGGTTTGTGCACTATCACTGGCTTCAATGGTCTTTGCTTGGCTTATTTCAACTGCAGATGTTGACAAACTTGAGTTTGCAAAATAGTTTGTTAGTTTTTGACATTTAGAAATGTTGTCAGATGGCTTTCCCTTGAGTTTGCGTTTTTTGGCACCCACTTAAGTACTTTTGTGAACTCATTGTTATTCCTCTAGGGTCTTGACCTCTGTTGAAAATGGGAAAAAATTACATTAGCCACAGCAGAACAGCCAACTTACAGTGACACTTCACTTTTACAACATCTGTACTACGGACTCGCAAACTCTGGGATTGTTGAAATATATACAACAAAAAAATAATCAATTTGAGTCATGCAACTGTTGTCGCATGCTTTGAAAGGAAAAAAAAGGTATTTTTTTAAAACCCCTTCTCAGAAAGTAAAGCGCCATTTTTTTAAAAAAGATTTACAATAAATCAGCTAAATAGGCTAAACTAGGCTATGTTCAAGCTAGCCTACGCTTGGCTGGACTAAGTTAGGCAAGACTAGGCCACCAAAACTCATAGGCTAGCCTAAGCTATGCAGTCTTCATAAAAACAATAGGCTTAAGGGCCTGTCCCACTTACGGGACTTTTTCGGTAACTGCCAGCACCCATCATAGGTCGTGTAGGTCAACATGTTGGAGCGGCGACCAGAAAGTCGCTACGATTCTTTGGGCGACTGAGGAGACTACCCACGACCATACAGGCGACATGTCGCGGGGTGAAGGCTGTCGGGTCGTGAGTAGTCGCCCAAAGAGTCGTACCTTGTTCTGGTCGCCGCTGGATTTTCAACATGTCGACCATCTTCGGCGAGCTGCAACGACCTATGACGGGTGCCGGCAGTCGCCAAAAAAGTCGCGTAAGTGGGACAGGCCCATTAGACTAATCGAACACAATTTCACCTTTATCACTTACCTTTATTTTTGAGAAGGGGTAACTAAAATATTGTAGACTTATTGAACTTCATTGAAAAAAATTATTGTCTCTATCGCTATCGAAGGACAAAGGACATTTGTTGTCACGTACACCACGTATTGACACGTACGCAACGCGATAATCGCGTGATTCACATTTGCCTTTTCAACGGCTCCCTGTTTTGTTATGCCACGTCATCCACCGTTTGTATCTACCAAAGAACATATTTTTATTACCTTTTAATTTTGACTGTATTTTAATTGTACATACTTATTATTTTTGTAATAGTTATATATGTTTAGTATATTTCAAGGTTTTATAAGATTCGTGTAAATACAAAGTTACCGAAATGTTGTCCTTTACAATGACCACAAGCAACGGAATATGTAGTGGTGTTACACAACCTACCTTCAGCGGCGCTGCTGATCTGCCGTGCGCGCGACTATGGCGCCTTTGAAGGGGGGGGGCGGGATTAAAATACAGGTTTGTATCGCTTGTCAGAGAGGGATTTCCTCGGGCTGCTAGTTGATGAAGAAAAATCGATCAGACTTCCGTTCCCGTTTTTTGTTTAAATCGCTGGACAATTTAATAGTTGGATTAAAGTAAATCCAACGGCTCCAGCGGCTCTCCAGCGGTGCTCCAGCGGCGGCCCGGCTGCGGCGCTCCAGCGGCTCCAGCGTTCCCGTGGTCGATCCTGACTGGGGGCTGTGTGGTGTTCCGGCATTCCGGCAACTGCGGCGGTGGCGGCCTGGCTTCGGAGGCTCGGCCGCGGGCCTGGTGGACGATGACATCGGAGGCCTGGATTGCCTCAGTACAGAGGGGGAACAAGTAGGGGAAAATGACAAAGACTTTAAGACTTTTGCCTTCCACCACAGTGAGGAGGTGCTTGGTGAACTCACTGTGGTGGATGTTAAATTATGTGTTTATTGTGTGTTTTGTTTTAATTTATTACATGTTATGACTGCAAGGTAACAAAATTTCGTTCAGACCGAAAGGTCCTGAATGACAATAAAGGAATCTGAAATCTGAATCTGAATCTGACATGTATTATGCAAAACATAATAATTATGATTATGAGAGTGGATGTTTCTAGATTAATTTATGGCAATTAAACATTAAATTCCTTCCATTTGGCATATAATTTCATGATAGTGAGGGTGATGAAACAAACTACAGAGCGGAGATGCAGAACCTGGCGGACTGGTGCTCACGGAACAACTTGTCGCTAAACACCTCCAAGACCAAGGAGCTGATTATCGACTTCAGGAGGTCACAGAATGGGGAATACGCCCCAATCTCCATCTACGGGGACAGTGTGGAGAGAGTGTCCAGCTTCAAGTTTCTGGGCACTCACATCTCAGAGGACCTCACATGGTCCACCAACACCGCTGCGCTGGTCAAAAAGGCACAGCAACGACTGTTCTTCCTGAGAACATTGAAACGGACTGGTCTGCCCCAGCAGCTGCTGACGACCTTCTACCGCTGCACCACAGAGAGCATCCTAACGTATGGCATCTCTGTGTGGTATCTCAGCTGCACGGAGGCGGAGAGGAGAGCTCTTCAGCGCGTCGTCCACAGAGCGCAGCAGATTATTGGGACACCGCTACCAGCCTTGGAGGGCATCTACCACACACGGTGCCTCAGGAAGGCCGTCAGCATTCACAAAGACTCCTCACACCCTTGAAATAGTCTGTTCGAACTACTCCCTTCCGGCAGACGTTACAAGGCCTTCTACGCCCGCACCTCCAGACTCAGGAACAGCTTCATCCCAGAGCTATAGCGGCTCTGAACCGGCCCTGCTGAGTGCCCCCCCCCCCCATGGACTGTCTCCCCCGGATGCTCACGTCGCACAGACACATCTGCACTTTAGTCTGTTTTGATTTTTACTGTTTTAATGTTCTTTTTACAAACCTTGTTCTCGGGGTATCTAAACCTAAATTGTATTAGTCGTTTAAGTTATGACATCGGATGGAAGCTGCAAACCAAATCTCATTGCACACATGTGTAATGACAATAAAATATATTATTATTATTATTATTATTATTATTATTATTATTATTATTATTATTATTATTATTATTATTATTATTTAAAAATCATGTTATATTGTGAATTCTTGTGTGAATGGGATTAGTTTGTTATTTGGATACTTAGGCTATTAAAAAAAAGCCTTTTGTTAAGAAATGGATAGATGTTTAGATCTAGTAATTGAATTTAGATGAATTTTGATTAGATGATTTTGATTTGATGAAACATAGAAACATAGAAACATAGAAATTAGGTGCAGGAGTAGGCCATTCAGCCCTTCGAGCCTGCACCGCCATTCAATATGATCATGGCTGATCATCCAACTCAGTATCCCGTACCTGCCTTCTCTCCATACCCTCTGATCCCCTTAGCCACAAGGGCCACATCCAACTCACTCTTAAATATAGCCAATGAACTGGCCTCAACTACCCTCTGTGGCAGAGAGTTCCAGAGACCTCAACCACTCTCTGTGTGAAAAAAGTATTTCTCATCTCGGTTTTATAGGATTTCCCCCTTATCCTTAAGCTGAGACCCCTTGTCCTGGACTTCCCCAACATCGGGAACAATCTTCCTGCATCTAGCCTGTCCAACCCCTTAAGAATTTTGTAAGTTTCTATAAGATCCCCTCTCAATCTCCTAAATTCCAGAGAGTATAAACCGAGTCTATCCAGTCTTTCTTCATAAGACAGTCCTGACATCCCAGGAATCAGTCTGGTGAACCTTCTCTGCACTCCCTCTATGGCAATAATGTCCTTCCTCAGATTTGGAGACCAAAACTGGAAACTGATGAATATTAATTTTTTGTTGGGTATTTACTATTTGTTTTAGCATTTAACTTTATCATTTCTAGCTTTTTTTCTAAAACTGCAAATAATAACCTGTTTCTGTTAATGCTGTTCAGTGTTTTTTTAAACAGATGTTTCCGAAGAAGAAATGCAAAATTGCCAATACAAATGCCCAGCAAAAGAGACTGATTTAGACAGCATTCACAGAGATTATCTGAATTTGGACTACTCCAAATGTGATGATCTACAGGACATTCTTAATGGGAAAGTAGTGGGCAGAAAGGCATGTCATGCGTGGTTTGAAGACCAAAAACTTGTAGACTACAATGCCAAAATTGAAAAGTTGAGGAAAAACAAGTTGCTTATTGCTTACAATCTGAGGAGTATGATGATGCTACTGATTATGATATGCCAATGTACCAGCTAGCAACAGATCTTCTCCATAAATACTTGGTCTTTTGCTAGAAATTGTAATTTCTTTACCCATCTGTTATTGACTTCCATCATATAATACAATAATATTAAAGTTCTGATCTTGAGAATATCACATTTTTGAATTTTCAAGGCAGTCTGGGTGTTTATTACTATTTCTGTCACAACAGTCAATTTTGTAATTAGTTACAATTAGGTAACTAACTAATTATATGCTTTAATTTCAGGTCATCCAAGTACAATGTTTCATATTTGTTTCAGAATGCTTCAATCTATAATAACTGAAAATTTAATTCATTTCTCTTAATTGTTAAGAAAGTTATGGGCTTTTGACTGTCCTCGATCACAGCTTTTGTGTTAAGTCAATGGAAAAGCAATGGGGAACAAGATGCTAATTTCCGAGTATGAAAATGGCCATAACTTTTTTAATACTGAAGATATGAAAATGAATTAGGTGTCAAATTAAACTTCTGTTTTATGCTTTATCTGATGGGATAAATTGCAGACTTGATTTTTTAATTCTTAAAATTTTGTAACATTACTAAAATATGCTTTCATTTTTTCGATTACGTCTAGCCTAAGATAAATAATTGAAATCAAAGTTTTAATTTCTGTCATAAATGTTAATAGTATTTTAAATTATTTATAATTATTTTTGTTTATGGTGAGCCTACATGATACTTTAATAACCTTTTAATATATATTTTAACTTTGATATTGTATTGAATTACATTATATTATTATTTTTAAAAAACCTTCTCATACAGTAGCCCCATATTTTTAAGCAATGTGGATTAAAGTGGGGTCCCTCGGGGATTCGGGGCCCTGAAGTTTAAGCTTCATTAGTTTCTTTTTTATAATTTAGTGCGAACGCAGTCCCCCACTACCACAAATGTTGCGGTCGAGTATCCCGCATATGGGGACATCGCAGGCGTCAGCAACAAAGATCCTGCAAGATGGACTACTCCTACGCAAAACACTTAGTACGGTCATGGGAAGATTCATGAGTAATTAGACCCATTTTCGTAACCAGCTTCCATCCATCTTGCTTCCACCCAAAGATAGGATCTTTGCTTCCGCCTCCGCTCTCGAATCCAAAGAATCTTCGCTTTGGCCATGGCGTCCACGTCTACTAGTCCTGCATTCTGCTCTTCGGTAAATTGCTCCAATCGGCAATGTAGGCGACCTGACTTGTCTTCCTTCAGGTTCCCCGTTAAGGAGAAAAGGTAAGAAAACATTTATTATTTTTGTGGCATATTGAAAATTTTACTTCGCCTGTTCAATATCTCACTGCAGTTAGATCATAGAGCTCAGATAGTCGCGTCCTCATGGCAACATCCTTGTAAAAACCTTCTCCTCAAGAGCATTTTCCTTCTACCTCCGTGTTATTTAATGCAGAATGAGAACATATTGACTCTGTTTTGTACTGAGAATTTTATTAAGTCTGCCCGAACTTTCACTATATTTCAGATCTTAGAGCTGGGTGCTCCACTTTGTCTCAGATACAGTCGAGGCCTCAATAGACAATAGACAACAGGTGCAGGAGGAGGCCATTTGGCCCTTCGAGCCAGCACCGCCATTCAATGTGATCATGGCTGATCATCCACAATCAGTACCCCGTTCCTGCCTTCTCCCCATATCCCCTGACTCCGCTATTTTTAAGAGACCTATCTAGCTCTCTCTTGAAAGCATCCAGAGAACCTGCCTCCACCGCCCTCTGAGGCAGAGAATTCCACAGACTCACCACTCTCTGTGAGAAAAAGTGTTTCCTCGTCTCCGTTCTAAATGGCTTACTCCTTATTCTAAAACTGTGGCCCCTGGTTCTGGACTCCCCCAACATCAGGAACATGTTTCCTGCCTCTAGTGTGTCCAAGCCCTTAACAATCTTATATATTTCAATGAGATTCCCACTCATCCTTCTACACTCCAGAGTGTACACGCCCAGCTGCTCCATTACCTGCATGCTTACTTTCATAGACTGATGTACAAGGAACCCCAGATCCCGTTGTACTTCCCCTTTTCCCAACTTGATGCCATTTAGATAGTGCTGGAATAGGTGCAGGAGTACTAGTCGCCTCATGGCAACATTCTTGTAAAAATCTTCTCAAGAGCATCTTCTTTCTACCTCTCTGTTATTTAGTGCAGAATAAGAACAGATTGACTGCATGGTATTTTCTGTAATTTCAGATGTGGACAGTGGGTCCAGAATACTCGCCGACATGATCTCCGGCACCGAACTGCGGAGTGTTTGTCAAATAACTGCCGTCTTATGTACATTGTGTGAAATTGTGATGTGTTAGCGGCGCAAAACGATGCAAATGGCGATTTATTTATTATTGTATCTACGTTGGACGTTTGCTCTTTGGTGTAAGCAGGGGTGGGGCTATCATTGTGTTACGTACGTTGAATTGTACACCACTTTCAGTGGTTAGCTGATACGCTGAACACTGCAACCCTGTGTATCTCACGCACAGAATAATGTGAATTATGTAAATCTTACCATGCATGCAGAGATGCCAACCCTAAATTTAGTTCACAGTAACATTCAACCCATTTGTCCGTAACAAATGGGGTTTAAATGCATTTCTCTCCGTAACATACTCACTTGGAGTTGTTGCCGGCGGCTATGCGCCTGCGCACTGGTGCAGATCAGCGGGCTGCCGGCGGGCGGGTGTGGCACATGCGCACTTGGCAAGGTTGCCGGCGGGTCTGCGCCTGCGCACTGGGTTGGGGGTGGGGGGGGGAGGCCCGGAGATGGGGCTGCCGCGAGCGGCCGGCTGGCGGCAAGAAAGTGCCGCTGATCGCGCGGGCCGGCGCGCCGCCCGGGGCTCTGGGCCGGGCGTGGCTGCGAGCTGCCGGGCTGGCAAACCGGGGGCACATGGCGCCGGCGTTCACCACGGGAGGAACACCCGGCGCGGCGGTGTTCCGTAACAGCATGTTTGGCTGCCGGAACACCGTAAAAAGGTTATTTTCGCCGGGACAAAATACGGCGAATCCGGGACACTTGGCATCTCTGTGCATGTCAGAAATAAAGTGTTAACCATGTTAATGGATTTCTATTATGGATTATTTAAAACTGAGTGGGTTGGTGCAATATTGGTGCCATATGCTGCTAATGTGTCGTTATCAGACGTTCAGTGTTAAAAAGAGAAATAAATCACAATGAAAGTGAAAAGATGTTCCTTCCACAGCGTGCGGGGAGTCTGGCTCGGATCAGCACGGCCGAGACACCAGGGTGAAGTTGCTGGGAGGTTTACAATAAAAATCGGAAGAAATGCAAATACATCTATACCACATTCATGTATGTGTGCTCTTTCCAGCACAATCTAACCAGTTGTATGCTCGCGGAATAAAACCATCCTTAAGTTACACATCATTTGTAAATCTTGCTCAAACACATTTAATTTTGTGAAATACTTAATTTAGATAACCCCACCATTACAGACAGATCTCATTCTTCCACTCTCTGGCTATTGGGAAGACCAGACCCATTTTATTGTTGACACGAAAACATTAAGGAACATTCCAGGGCAAAGCAACTGGAATCTTCATATTGCTATTATTTTCCCAAATACTGTAGTTGTGAACAGTGTGATTAGATGAATGAATTACAGAGTGCAATCAACTCAAACACAGCACATGAGCCATTAAAAAGAAATTTAAAAAACATTAAAAAATAAAATTACCAGTCACAATTTATAAACATTTTATTCTTTAACAAGAATTAACAGAATTATGAACTAACAGAATAATGAATCTAGCCCTATATCACACACACACACAAACTGTCCCCCTGCAACGTTGATTACACTGCGGGGTGGGTCGGGCTGGCTCGGGTGGGGTCGGGCTGGCTCGGGTGGGTCGGGTCGGGCAGTTTGGGGTGGGTCGGGGTGGGTCGGGCCGGCTGGGTCGGGGTGGGTTGTGCCGGGTCGGGGTGGGTGGGTCGGGTCGGGCCGGTCAGGGTGGGTCGGGTTGGGCCGGGGCTGGGTCGGGGTGGGTCGGGTTGGGCCGGGCTGGGTGAGGTGGGTCGGGTCGGCCAGTTTGGGGTGGGTCGGGGTGGTAGGTGGGTCGGGCCGGGCTGGGTCGGGGTGGGGTTGTGCCGGGTCGGGGGTGGGTGGGTCGGGCTGGGCCGTCAGGGTGGGTCGGGTTGGGCAGTTTGGGGTGGGTCGGTGGGGTGGGTCGGTCCGGCCGGTCAGGGTGGGTCGGGTTGGGCTGGGCTGGGTCGGGTGGGGTCGGGCTGGGTGAGGTGGGTCGGGTCGGGCCAGTTTGGGGTGGGTCGGGTCGGGCTGGGTGAGGTGGGTCGGATGGGTCGGGGTGGGCCAGGTTGGAGTGGGCCGGGCTGTACTGGATGGGAGGGGCTGGGTTTGTGCTGGGTTGTGCCGGGTCGGGGTGGGTGGGGTCGGGCCGGGCCGGTCAGGGTGGGTCGGGTTGGGCAGTTTGGGGTGGGTCGGGGTAGGTGGGTCGGGGCCGGGCTGGGTCGGGTGGGTTGTGCCGGGTCGGGGTGGGTGGGTCGGTCCGGGCCGGTCAGGTGGGTCGGGTTGGGCTGGGGCTGGGTCGGGTGGGTCGGACTGGGTGAGGTGGGTCGGGTCGGGCCAGTTTTGGGGTGGGTCGGGTCAGGGTGGGAATGGGTCGGGGTGGGCCAGGTTGGAGTGGGCCGGGCTGGGTTGTGCTGGGTCGGGCTGGGTTGTGCTGTGTCGCGCCGGGTTGTGCCAGGTCGGGTCGGACCGGTCGTGCCGGGTCGCGCCGTGTCGCGCCGGGTGGGCGACGAGAAGGCGGACGCTGCGCGGCGCCCACGTCAGCCCGGCCCGGCCCCCCCACACACACACACGCCGGGCCGGCCATGGCTGTTCTCCGGCGCCGCGGGCGGCCGCACTCGCTGCTCAGCCACGAGTTCATCATCCACAACCGGGCCGACATCGCGGCCGCGCTGGTGCTCACCGTGCTGGGCGGGCTCATGTTCGAGGTGGGCCGCGCCGGGCCGGGGCTGGGCTGTACTGTGGGCCGGGGCCGGGGTTTGGGGGCCGGGGCCGCGCCGGGCCGGGCTGGGATGTACTGTGGGCCGGGGATGTACTGGGGGCCGGGCCGCGCTCTGTAGCGGAGCCGCCACAACTTTCACAAAGTTGCCCCAAACTCGGCGCCCGGCCCCCAACCCCCAGTAACCACACCCCTGCGGGGGGGGTGCCACGTCCCCCGTGGGGGGGTGTATGGCCTGGGGGAGGGGGGTGTGGGGGGGTTACTGGGTGGGGGGGGGTGTGGGGGGGGTTACTGGGTGGGAGGGGTGCCACGTCCCCCTGTGGGGGGGTGTATGGCCTGGGGGGAGGGGGGTGTGGGGGGGGTTACTGGGTGGGGGGGGGGGGGGGGCGGGGTGTGGGGGGGGGGGCTGGTACTGGGTGGGAGGGGTGCCACGTCCCCCAGTGGGGGGGGGGGGTGTATGGCCGGGGGGGGGGGGGTGTGGGGGGTTACTGGGTGGGGGGGGGTGCCACGTCCCCCTGTGGGGGGGGGTGTATGGCCTGGGGGTGAGGGGGGTGTGGGGGGGGTTACTGGGTGGGGGGGGGGGGTGCCACGTCCCCCTGTGGGAGGGGTGTGGGGGGGTTACTGGGTGGGAGGGGGTGTGGGGGGGTTACTGGGTGGGAGGGGGTGTGGGGGGGGGTTACTGGGTGGGGGGTGTGCCACGTCCCCCTGTGGGGGGGGGGGGAGGGGGGGGGCACAGAGCCCACATCCTCCACACATGTACTTGAAGAAGGGTCTGATCCCCATCTGCGGGATTCTCTGCCACAGAAGGCAGTGCAGACCAATGTACTGGATGATTTCAATAGAGAGTTAGATTTAGTTGTAAGGGCTAACGGAGTGAAGGGATATGGGGAGAAGGCAGGGACGGGGTACTGATTGTGGATGATCAGCCATGATCACAGTGAATGGCCTCCTCCTGCACCAGTTTTTGTGTTTCTATGAAACGCCACGCATTCCTTCCCTCCACAGATGCTGCCCATCCTGCTGAGTTACTCCAGCATTTTGTGTCTATCTCTGCAAGTAACATTTAAATGCTCTTGTCCCAGCCTCAACGACCTCCTCTGGCAGCTCGTTCCGTACACCCACCACCCTCTGTGCAAAGATTACGTCTCAGATTTCTATGAACAGGTGGCGCAGTGATAGCGTTGCTGCCTTACAGCGCCAGAGACCCGGGTTCCATCCTGACTATAGTGCTTGTGTGGAGTGTGTACGCTCTCTCCGTGACCACGTGGGTTTTCTCTTGAGATTTTCCGTTTCTTCCCACACTCCAAAGACGTACAGGTTTGTAGGTTAATTGACTTGGTATAAAAATGTTTTAAAAAATGTCCCTCGCGTAGGATCGAGTTAGTGTGCAGAATTGTTGATTAGTACAGGTATCAGAGTTTATGGGGAGCAGGCAGAAGAATGGGGTTAGGAGGGACAGATAGATCAACCATGATTGAATGGCGGAGTAGACTTGATGGGCCGAATGGCCTAATTCTGCTCCTACCCCTTATGACCTGGATCACTGGTCGGCGTGGGCCTGTTACCTGTGGGCCTGTGTCTCTGAACTAAACTCCTCACGCCTTACAATGTGCAGTCGCCCAATCTATTCCACTCATGATTTATACTCCTGCATAAGATCACCCAACTGCACTCCAAGGAAACGAGTCGCAGCCTACTCAACTTCTCCCAGTAGCTCAGACCCTTGTGTCGTGGCAACATCCTCGTAAATGTTCACCGCACCTTTTTAACTGAATGACAAAACTGAACACAATACTGCAGATTGTAATGTATATCAGTTCTGGTTTGTTGTTCTCAAGTTTTATCTCAAGTTTCCATACATGGGTGAACGGAACGAGCTGCCAGAGGAGGTCGTTGAGGCTGGGACAAGAGCCAGTGGGGTGGCGTTTCATAGAAACACAAAAATAGGTGCAGGAGGAGGCCATTCACTGTGATCATGGCTGATCATCCACAATCAGTACCCCGTCCCTGCCTTCTCCCCATATCCCTTCACTCCGTTAGCCCTTATGGCTGGCAATGGTTAACAAACAATGTTCCATTGGTAAATGTACTGCTTTAAGGCATAAAAATCCACCACTGTTTCTGTCTGGCGAGAACAATTAATGTGAAATCGAAGGAAGATTCTTTTGAAGTTGTGAGAAATAGAAGTAAGCCAGAGGGTTAGGAGCAGTCTCGAGCTCTTCATTCAAACATTGATAAAGAACGGGCAGTTGGGAGCAAAGTGACGGTAAACGCTCGTCTTGCAGGTCGGGGCACCCTCATACAGAAGGTGATGGGTATAAGGAAAGATGTGAGAGCACTTTGACAGGTCGCATTTGGAGTATCGTGTGCAAGTCTGGTCACCCCGATCCAGGAAGGACATGCAGGCTTTGGAGAGGGTGCAGAAGAGGTTTGCCAGAATGCTGTCTGCATTAGACAGTATAAACTAGAAGGAGAGGTTGGACAATCCTGGATTGGATTGTCCAACCTCTGGAGATACTCAGTGGGCCGGGCAGCATCTGTGGAGGGACTGTACCGACAGCGTATTTGGTCGGGATTTTCTACCGACTGGTGTGTTGGAGGTTAATCAAGGGTTGAGTGTTTTATTGTTATATGTCCAGAAACGGAATGGGTGACCTGACAGTAGTCTATTAAACATGTTGCGAGGCATAGATTGGGAATGCAGTGAGCCAGGGCGAAGTTTAAAAGAGATGTGTGGGGAGCAGGTTCTTTACACAGTGCTGCCAGGGGTGGTGGTGGAGGCACGGTTTCAGGGGGTTTCAAGGCCTTTTATTGTCACGTGTACCAATTAAGGTACAGTGAAATTCCAATGACCATACGGCCAAACTAAATAAACCAACAAGGCCCACAACTACATAAAAGTTAACATCAACATCCACCACAACGGATTCCCCACATTCCCCACTGTGATGGAAGGCAAAAAAATCCAATATCTTTATTCCGCATTCTCCCGAAGCTCCCGCAGCCGGCGGTCGAAGCTCCTGCGTCGGGGCAGTCGGAACGCCTGTGGCTTGGAGCCCTTGGGGGTGAGGGAGAGGGGGGAGGGAGAGTCGGGGGGGGGGTAGAGGGGGAGGTGGGGGTGTAGAGGGGGGTGAGGTAGAGGGGGGTGAGGTAGAGGGGGGAGGGAGTGGGGGGTGAGGTAGAGGGGGGGGGGGGGGGTAGAGGGGGGAGGGAGAGTGGGGGGGGGTGGGGAGTGTTGAGGGGTGTTGGGGGGGTAGAGGGGGGTGAGAGGGGGAGAGGGAGAGTGGGGGGGGTGGGGTGGGGAGTGTAAGAGGGGGGTGAGGTAGAAGGGGTGGGGGTGTAGAGGGGGGTGGGGGGGGGGAGTGTAGAGTGGGGGGGAGGTAGAGGGGAGGGTGGTGGGGGGTGGAGGGGGAGAGGGAGAGTGGGGGGTGGGGAGTGTCGAGGTGGGTGAGGGTAGAATGGTGAGTGGGGGTGGGGAGTGAGGGCGTGAGGGGGTGGGGGGTGGTGGGAGGGGTGAGGGGGTAGTGGGGGTGAGGTGAGAGAGGTGGGTGGGGGTAGAGGGGGGGTGAGGTTGAGGGTGTAGAGTTGGGTGGGGGGGTAGCGGGGTAGAGGGAGATGTGGATAAGTGAGAGGGGGTGGGGGGTGGTGGGAGGGAGAGTGGGGGGGGGTGGGGAGTGTTTGAGGGGTTTTGGGTAGAGGGGGTGAGGTGGGGGGGAGGGAGTGTGGGGGAGGTGAGGTGGGAGGGAGGGAGAGTGGGGGGGTAGAGGGGGTGAGGTGGGGGGGCAGGGAGAGTGGGGGGGGGAGGGAGAGTGGGGGGGTAGAGGGGGGTGAGGTGTGCGTCTAGGCGCTTGCATTCATCGGTTTTTATGAGCATTTCAGGACATAAGTCGGGACATGTTGTTGGCGAGACCACACTTGTGATATTGTGTGCAAGTTTTGGTCATCCTGCTGTAGGAACAATGGCATTAAGCTGAAACGGATACAAAGTTGATTTATGCGGCCAAGGCTGGAGGTCCTCGGCTATAGGGAGAGATGGAGTAGGCTGGAACTCTATTCCTTGGAGCACAGGAGGATGAGGGGTGATATTTTAGAGGTGTACAAATCATGAGTGGCATAGAGTCTTTTGCCCAGAGTAGGTGAATCGAGAACCAGAGGACATGGGTAAAGATTTTATAATTTTTTATATCTTTATTTATTAGAGGTACCGTAACTTACATCAGTGTACATCCCTTATATAGTATTACGTCATTGTAGCCTTGATTTTTTTAAGGTTTTAGAAAAGAAAGAAAAGAGAAATAAATATCAACAGAAAAAGTAGAAGGGTGAAAAATAGTTGTGAAAGTGAAAAAGCGTGGCAGAGGGAATGGACCCCTTGGGCAAAGAGTTAGAGAAAGGAGATTAAGAGATAGACCCTGGAGAGGAGAAAAAAAGAGGGAAAGAAAGAGAAGGGAAAAACAAAAAACGGTTACTTTATTATAAACATCTCACAAAAGGAATCTACCAACTGGGCAGTTTTTCTTCCCCCTTTTCCAAGACCCGACGCCGGTACTTTTTTGAGGAATTCTTGCACCTTATAGGAGCCTGAGGGGTGGTTTATCCACACGGAGGATGACAATAGACAATAGGTGCAGGAGGAGGCCATTCGGCCCTTCAAGCCAGCACCGCCATTCAATGTGATCATGGCTGATCATCCCCAATCAGTACCCCGTTCCTGCCTTCACCCCATATCCCCTGACTGCTATTTTTAAGAGCCCTATCTAGCTCTCTCATGAAAGCATCCAGAGAACCTGCCTCCACCGCCCTCTGAGGCAGAGAATTCCACAGACTCGCCACTCTCTGTGAGAAAAAGTGTTTCCTCGTCTCCGTTCTAAATGGCTTACTCCTTATTCTTAAACTGTGGCCCCCATGGTTCTGGACTCCCCCCCAACATTTTAGGGAACATGTTTCCTTCCTCTAGTGTGTCCAAACCCTTAACAATCTTATATGTTTTAATAAGATATCCTCTCATCCTTCTAAACTCCAGAGTGTACAAGCCTAGCTGCTCCATCCTCTCAGCATATGACAGTCCCGCCCCCCAGGAATTAACCTTGTAAACCTACGCTGCACTCCCTCAATAGCCAAGAATGTCCTCCTCAAATTAGGGGGACCCCAAAAACTGCACACAATACTCAGGTGTGTGGTCTCACTAGGGCTCTGTAAACAACTACAGAAGGACCTCTTTGCTCCTATATTCGATTCCTCTTGTTATAAAGGCCAACATGCCATTCGCTTTCTTCACTGCCTGCTGTACCTGCTTGCGTACTTCCCCTTTTCCCAACTTGACACCATTTAGATAGTAATCTGCCTTCCTGTTTTTGCTACCAAAGTGGATAACCTCACACATTTAGTCCGCATTAAACTTCATCTGCCATGCATCTGGCCTCTCCCCCAACCTGTCCAAGTCACCCTGCATTCTCATAGCATCCTCCTCACAGTTCACACTGCCACCCAGCTTTGTGTCATCTGCAAATTTGCTAATGTTACTTTGAATCCCTTCATCCAAATCATTGATGTATATTGTAAATAGCTGCGGTCCCAGCACCGAGCCTTGCGGTACCCCACTAGTCACTGCCTGCCATTCTGAAATGGACCTGTTAATCCCTACTTTTTGTTTCCTGTCTGCCAACCACTTCTCTATCCATGTCAACACTCTACCCCCAATACCATGTGCCCTAATTTTGCCCACTAATCTTGTATGTGGGACCTTATCAAATGCTTTCTGAAAGTCCAGGTACACTACATCTACTGGCTCGCCCTTGTCCATTTTCCAAGATACATCTTCAAAAAATTCCAGAAGATTAGTCAAGCATGATTTCCCCTTCGTAAATCCGTGCTGACTCGGACTGATCCTGTTACTGCTATCCAAATGTGCGGTTAGCTCATCTTTTATAATTGACTCCAGCATCTTCCCCACCACCGATGTCAGGCTAACTGGTCTATAATTCCTCGTTTTCTCTCTCCCGCCTTTCTTAAAAAGTGGGATAACATTAGCTACCTTCCAATCCACAGGAAATGATCCTGAATCTATAGAACATTGGAAAATTATCACCAATGCATCCATGATTTCTAGAGCCTCTTCCTTAAGTACCCTGGGATGCAGACCATCAGGCCCTGGGGACTTAGCAGCCTTCAGTCCCATCAGTCTACCCAATACCATTTCCTGCCTAATGTGGATTTCCTTCAGTTCCTCCGTCACCCCAGATCCTTTGGCCACTAGTACATCAGGGAGATTGTTTGTGTCCTCCTTAGTGAAGACAGATCCAAAGTACCTGCTCAACTCATCTGCCATTTCCTTGTTCTCCGTAATAAATTCACCTTTTTCGGTCTTAAAGGGTCCACCCAACTTTGATCTTAACTAATTTTCTCCTCTTCACATACCTAAAAAAGCCTTTACTATCCTGCTTTATACTCTGGGTGGTGGGTGTATGGAGCGAGATGCTGGAGGATATGGGCCAAATGTGGGACATGTTGTTGTCATGGCCAAGGTGGGCCGAAGGGCCTGTTTGGTGACGTACGACTGACTGAAGCTTTCATGCGTTAATGATGATGTTAAAACAGTTGTCCCAGATTGGATTGTCGTAGCACGGTGAGCGATACAGAGTCGTGTCACTGGCGTAGTGTCTCCTCGCCGCTGTTTCATTCTCCTCGTGGCTCTTCTGTCCCCAGGTCACAGCCAAGACCGCCTTCATGTTCATCTCTCCGCAGCACAATGTCACCTCCACAACCCCAGGTAAACTGTCTGCGGGCCGCCGGGGGGGGTGCTGGGCGCCGGGGTGCTGGGAGCAGAGGTGGGGGGGGGGGTTTGGATGTTGGGAGAGTTTGGATAACTGCTGTTGATGGAGTTCCCTGTGGGGCCAGGAAACATTTTATGTCCATCTACCCCTGGACTGTGCTCTGCTGAGTCTGACCCAGGACACCCAACAACCCCCCCCTCGCTTTCCCCCCCCCCCCCAACACCTCCCTGCCTCCCCTCCCCCTGCATTCTCCCTCCCCCTCTCCCCCCCAACACCTCCCCGCCTCGCCCCTGCGGGCCCCCCGATCGCCCTCACGACCCCTCAAAAACCTCCGCCCCCGCCCCCTCGCCCCTGCCCCACACAGCCCAGCGGTTTCCGTGGCGTGTTGCTGGCCTGGGGACTCTGCCAGTTTGCCCTGGGCTCATTCACGGCCTTTGGCACCACTGCCCACCGGACTGACACTCACGGTAGGGCCGGGGCCGGGCCGGGCTGGGGCTGAGCCCAGTGTGTGGCGATGTGGTGCAGAGCCTGGTGTGGTGGCGGCTGGTGGCCTGGCCAGGGTATGTGGGTGTGGGGCGAGGCTCCAGACTGCGGCGTTGTTGGGGTGGGTGAGCAACCGTGTCTCTTGTCTCTCCCTCTGACAGATGGGGATGTTGTATATTATGTCTACGGCACCAGTGATTGTGCCACCATCTCATTCTATATCTTCATTACCATTATCTTACATGCTGTTGTCCAGGAGTACACGCTCGATGTAAGTAGTGACTTTGTACACACCTGCTCTCTGCTGGCTCAGTGCAGGGCATCTCACCTGGGGCCCGGCTCACCTGGGGCCCGGCTGGTGTGAGGAAGGGAGGGGACGGGTGGTGATGGGTGAGGGTGGTGTGGGTGGGAAGGATGAGGTGAAGGGTAGTGCGGGTGGGGTGGGGTACGGGGAGGGAGGGGAGTAGTGGGGGGGTGAGGGGAGGGAGGGAGTGAGGCGTTAGGGGGTTGAGGGTTGTGGTGAGGTTGGAGGGGGGTGAGGGGAATGTGGGTTGCTGATCGGGCTCTTAAGCTGTTCTGTAGCTGTGGGGGGAATCTTGTTAGGGGTTTCTAATTCTGAGTTTGCGTTTGGTTGGGAGTCGGTTCGGGTGGGCCTTGGGTAGTGTGGGGGGTGCGGATCGGATGGGAGCTTGGAGGAGTGTGTGTTTTAGCGATGTAGAAGTGGTGGCGGCGGGTGAGGTGAGTGGGGGAGTGATGCGTTGGTGTGCGGGTGAGGAGGCTGGGCGTGGGGGGGGGCCGGGGACGATAAGAGGGGGGAGGAGAGTGAGGTGTAGCGGGTTTGGGTTAGGTGGGGGGGGGGGGGGGGGGCCTGGGGGGGGGGAATCTTTATAGGGGGGCGTCGGGGAGGTGAGGTGGGGTGTGGGGTGGTCGGGAGGCTTAGGGGGCTTGGGAAGGGGTCTGGGGCGTTGGTGTTTTATCTGTAGTGGTGGAGCTGGTTAGGGGGTGGCTGCGGGTGAGGGGGCATTTGGTGCAGTAGGTGACCCCAGTGTGGCTGGTGTTTGCAGAAGGTGAACAAGAGGCTGCACCTGTCCAAGGTGAAGCACAGCAAGGTGAATGAGTCGGGGCAGTTGCTGCTCTTCCACCTCGGCACCAGCGCTTGGGGTATCTACCTGGCCGTCACCGTGAGTCTAACCCCCCTCCCCACCTCCACCCTTGATCCCGTCCCCAATTTCCCCCCTCGAGTTCCCGTCCCACCCAAATCCCCCGCTCCCTCGAGCCCGCCTCTCCCCACTGAAGCCCCTAATCGTGTACCTCTGCCTCTGGGCGTTGATTTTAATGAGCGCTGACGGCTCAGGCAGATGAGCTCAGAGCGTGCGTGGATAGGCACGTGCCACTGGGATGTTGTAGCCATTCATGTATGGCGGTCACGGTGACACAGCGGGAGAGTTGCTGCCTCAGCGCCGGGGACCCGGGCTCCATCCCCACTACGGGTGCTGTCCATACGGAGTTTGCACGTTCTTCCCGTGACCTGCGTGGGTTTTCTCCGAGATCTTCGGTTCCCTCCCACACTCCAAAGACGTGCAGGTTTGTAGGTTAATTGGCTTGTAAAAACTAAATGTAACAACTGTCCCTGGAGGGTGTAGGATAGTGTTAGTGTGGCAGGAGCGCTGGTCGGCCCGGACCCGGTGGGCCGGAGGGCCTGTTTCCGTGCTGTATCACTAAACTAAATGTTGAAGACACTTGGACAGGTACGTGGGCAGGACAGGTTTAGAGGGATGTGGGCCAAACGCAGGCAGGTGGGACTAGTGCGGATGAGGCATCTCGGTCGGCCCCCCCACACCCCCCCTGTCCTCCCCGAATTCCCCCTTCCCCCACCCAGTGCGTGTTGTGACCCTGTCCTCTGCAGGAAAGGAACCCTCGAGTGCCCCGTCCAGTCTCTGGGAAACTGATCTACTATAAAACATACAGGCCCCACACAACACCTCACGTGAGTGCCTGCTGGGGGCTGCATGGGGGAGGGGTTGCAAAGGTTTTTGAGGCGGGGGGGAAAAAAAATGCATTGGGGGAGGTTTTTTTGGGAGGTTAGAGGCTGAGGGCGTATGAGCACGGAGGGCTGTGCATGTGGTGAGGGCATGTTCCGGGGGGGGGGGGTTGCATGAGGCAGTGGTCGTGCCGACAAGACGGGAGAGGGCGACGGGGCTATGTTTGGGGAGGGGCCGGCTGTGGGGGGGTGGGCAGTGGTGGTCCCTACTGACATTAACCCCCCCCTCTCTCCCCCCCCCCCCCCCCCCCCAAGATTCCAGATGAAGTTTTTCTACCTGTGCCAGCTTTCCTACTGGCTGCAAATGATCCCAGAGCTCTAACTTCCAGAGTCAGTGCGTAAGGTAGGTCCCACCCCGCCACTAGTGGCAACCCACCACTGCCACTGTGTCCAAGGGCACCACCACTGGCCACTCCCCTGTCCAGGGCACCACACCCACACTGGCCACTGTGTCCTGGGCACCACCACTGGCCACTGTGTCCCCAGGGCACCATCACTGGCCACTGTGACAATAGACAATAGGTGCAGGGGTAGTGGGCCCATTTGTCCCTTCAGGAGCCAGCCACCACCATTCAATGTGATCACGGCTGATCATCCACAATCAGTATCCCCGTTCCTGCCTTCATCCCCATATCCCCTGACTCCGGTTTCTCTTTAAGAGCCCTATTCTAGCTCACTCTAGACAAGTATCCCAGACAATCAGCCTCCAACCGCCCTCTGAGGCCGAGAATTCCACTGACACACAATTCTCTGCGTGAATACACATTTTTTACTCCTCGTCTCCGGTCTAAATGTCTTACCGACTTTTCTTAAACTGTGAGGGACCCTTGTTTCTGGACTCCCCTAACATCGGGAACAGCTTTCCTGCCTCTAGCCTGTCCAAACCCTTAATAATCTTATATGTTTCAATAAGATCCCCTCATCCTTCTAAATTTCCAGAGCATACAAAAGCACAAGCGCCAAAAGCCGCCGCTCCATTCTCTCATCATAAGACAGTCCGCCATCCCGGTACCGCCCTGGACCCCAGGACCAGGGACCTGTGGGCACGTCCACTACCACACTGGACACTCGCTCTGTCCACAGAGAGAACAGGGCAGGCGGGTGAATCACACTCGCCCTCGGTCACCAGCAGCGTTGTGGAGACTGTTGGCAACAGTCCCGGCGACCGGCTCCTCCTGAAACCTGGAGAAGGGTCTCGCCCCGAACCGTCGCCCATTCCTTCTCTCCAGAGACGCTGCCCGTCCCGCTGGGCTACTCCGGCTTTTTGTGTCCACCGGACCTTGAACCTCAGTCCGGACCACTCATAGAGTCACGCAGCTCGGTGAACAGGCCCCTCGGCCCAACCTGCCCACGCTGACCAACATGTCCCCTTCTACACTACTCAATCGCACAATGTGGGTGGTATTGTGGACGGTGAAGATGGCTGGCAGAATGGCAGCAGTGGGCAAGTGGGCAGAGCTATGGTTAATGGAGTTGAATGCAGATAAGTGTGAGGTGTTGCATTTTGGAAAGTGGCACCAGGCCATGACTTTCACCATGAACGGCAGGGCCAGGGGGGTATGTTGAGACATTTTTTTTTTAGGATATTATCATCTACAAGTACAACATAATTCCTTTCCCACCACCAAAGTGGAGTCACAGAGATTGGGATGGATAAATGGGCATCGCACATTTTCCCCCAACTTCCCCCCTTCAACACACAGGGACTTGCTAGTGGGGAATTTGGGATGTTACGTTCTACTTGTTAAAAAGTGTGGAACATTAGAGGCCGTGTTTATCACAATGTGCCCATTTCGGCCACCATGATGTTTTAAAGATGGAAAGAATGCAGAGAAGATTTACGAGAATGTTGCGTTCCCGGAGGACTATAGGTGTCAGCTTTCAGAGGTTGAGATAGGCTGGAGTGCAAGGATGATGACGGGATGATCTCATGGAGTGTCGTTAGATCAGCGGGCCAATGCAGTCTTTTTACCCAGAGCGTGGTGTGTGTGAATGAAAACCAGAGGCATGGGTTTAAAGTTTAAATAGAAAAGAGAGAAAGTAGAAAAGTAAAAAAGATTGAGTAGGAACAGAAGGCAACTTGGGGGGAGTATAATGTATGAGCCTGCCAGAGGAGGTAGTTGAGGCAGTTCTTCTGTCTACTATACAACATTTAAAATGCGTTACATTGGGATAACACAGCTTTAGAGGACCATGGCCAAGCGCAGGCAGGTGGGATACTGGTTCAAAGATTGGGCAATGTTGGCAGGTGGGGACTGGTGTAGATGGGGCATGTTGGCAGGTGGGACTGGTGTAGGATGGTTGGCATGTTGGCCTGTGGCAGGTGAGACTAGTGTAGATGGGGCATGTTGGCCGGTGTGGCAGGTGGGACTAGTGTAGATGGGGCATAAATGTTGGCCAGACACATGTGGGTCAGGTGGGACTGGTGTAGAGATGGGGCAGTTGGCAGGTGGGACTGGTGTAGAATGGGCCATGTTGGCAGGTGGGACCTGGTGTAGAAGGGGCATGTTGGCTGGTGGGACTATGTAGAATGGGGCATGTTGGCAGGTGAGACTGTTAGATAGGGCATGTTGGCCGGTATTACGTGTGGCAGGTGGACTGGTGTAAGATAAGGCATGTTGGCCGTGTTGGCAGGTGGGACCTGGAATAGATAGGGCATGTTGGCCGGTGTGGGCAGGTGAGACTGGTGTAGATGGGGGCATGTTGGCCGGGCCCCTGTTGGCAGTGGGACTGGTGTAGATGGGGCATGATTGGCCATGTGGGGGAGGTGGGACTGGTAGATGGGGCCATGTAGGCAGGTGGACTGTGATCTGGGCATAGGCAGTGGGTGGTGTAGATGGGATGCATGTTTATGGCAGGTGGGCACTGGATGTAGATGGGTGGCATGTTGGCCGGTGTTGTGCAGGTGAGACTTGTGTAGGATGGGCATGTTGGCCGGTGTTGCAGGTGGGACTAAGTGTAGATGGGGCATGTTGGCCAGTGTGGGCAGGTGGGACTGTGTTAGGATGGGGCATGTTGGCATGGCAGTGGACTGTGGTGTAGAGATGGGGCATGTTGGCTGGACTGGGACCTGTTGCTGTGATTTTTAGTGTATGATGGGGCATGTTGGCCGGAGTGGGCAGGTGGGACAGGTGTAGATGGGGCATGTTGGCAGGTGGGACTGGTGTAGCATGGGGCATGTTTGGCCAGTGTGGGCAGGTGGGACTGGTGTCAGATGGGGCATTTCGTTGGCATGGTTCGGATGGGTGTTGATGTGGACATGTTGGCTGGTGGGGACTAGTGTGATGGGGCATGTAGGCCGGTGTGGCAGGATGGGACAGTGTAAGATGGGGCATGTTGGCAGGTGGGGGACTGGTGTTGAGATGGGGGCATTTGGCAGGTGGGACTGGTGTAGATGGGGCATTTTTGGTCTGGTGGTGACTAGTGTAGATGGGGCATGTTGCAAGTAAGGACGGTGTGGGCAGTGGGGGACTGGTGAAGACTGGGGCATGTTGGCAGGTGGGACTGGTGTAGATGGAGCATGTTGGCCGGTGTGGGCAGGTGGGACTGGTGTAGATGGGGCATGTTGGCCGGTGTGGGCAGGTGGGACTGGTGTAGATGGGGCATGTTGGCCGGTGTGGGCAGGTGGGACTGGTGTAGCTGGGGCATGATGGCAGTGGGACTGGAATAGATAGGGCATGTTGGCCGTACTAGTATGTGTCAGGTGGGACTGTGTAGATGGGGTATGTTGTCCAGTGGGCAGGTGGGACTAGTGTAGATGGGACATGTTGGCCGGTGTGGGCAAGATGGGCCGAAGGGCCTGTTTCCATGCTGAATTATCCTGACTATATCTGCATATTTTACATAGATAGATATTGTATTGTACCCGCTGCCTTTGTGTGGCTGCGTGTGTGTGTGGGTCCCTATGTGTAAGTGTGAGCTGTATGTGGGTCTGTGTGTGTGTGTGGGTCTTGTGTGTGTGTGTGTGAGGTGTGCGTGCTGTGTGTAGTGTGTGCTGTGTATGTGGAGAGTGTGTGGTGTGTGTGTGTGTGTAGTGTGTGTGTGTGTGGTGTGTGGGTCCGTGTGTGTGTGTGTGTGTGGGTCCGTGTGTGAGTGTGTGTGGGTCCGTGTGTGTGTGAGTGTGAGTGGGTCCGTGTGTGTGTGTGTGTGTGGTCCGTGTGTGTGTGTGTGTGTGGGTCCGTGTTGTGTGTGTGGCTGTGTGTGGGTCCGTCCCTGTGTGAGCACTGCGTGCGTGTGAGCTGTGTGTGTTTGAGCGTGTGTGCGAGTGTGAGCTATGTCTATGAGTGTGAGCTGCGTTCACGTGTACGAGTGAGGTTTGTGTGAGTGAGTGTGAGCTGTGTGTGTGAGCTGAGTGTGTGTGGGTGCTGATGTGTGCTTTGTGTACTAGGAGGAGGTGCCGCGGCAGCTGCTGTACATCGGCCTGTATCTGGTACACATCGCGGGTGCCTATCTACTCAAGTAAGTCTGGGCCGGGGAGTGGTGGGGTACAGATTATACGGGGTGAACACTCCCCCTCCTCATCAAAGCCTGACCAGGGGGGGGGGGGGGGGATGGGTGGAGGGGTAACGCACTCTCTCCCCCAGGCAGGGCAGGCTGGTGGGGGGGGGGGATGAGGTTTAGGGGTAAAGGGTAACGTCACACAGGGTAATGCTCTCTCTTTCTCTCCCCCAGCCGAGGCGGTCAGGGTTGGTGAGGGGGGTGGGGGTGAGGGTGGTAGTGTAGGGAGGGTGAGGGGTAGAGGGTAACGCCACACAGGGTAACGCTCTCTCTTCTCTCTCTCTTTCTCCCCCCCCAGCCATGAGGCCGGGCATGGTTGTGAGGGGGGTGGGGGTGAGGGGGAAGTGTAGAGGGGGGTGAGGGTAGAGGGTAACCCACACAGGGTAACGCTCTCATCTCTCTCCTCTCTCTTCTCTCCCCCCCAGCCTAGACGCGGCAGGGCTGGTGATGGCGGTTCTACAAGTGCTGGCAGAGCAGGGTTTTCCACATGGCCCTCTGCAGTACTTCACCAACCCGGACAAGAGCAGCGCTGTGAGTGGGGGTCGGAGCGGGGTGAGAATGGGGGGGCTTGTGGACTGTGGGATTGGGTGGGTGGGTGCACTGGAAAGGGGAACAAGGAGGGGTGTGTAGAGAGGGGGGTTGTCTAGTCCGGGGGAGTGGTTGTTGAGGGATGTCTGGGAGGGGGAGGGATGGTGCGGGGTGGTGATACTTAGATGGGAGGGAGAGCGGCTTATGGAGGGGCCGTTTGGAGTGAGCTGTGGATGGGGGGTAGCATTGGGAGGCGTCTGTGAGGGGGGGGTGTTTGTGAGAGTGGGGGGGGGAGTTTGAGTGTGGGGGGTGTTGATGTGGGGGGGTGTTTGTGAGTGTGGCCGGGGGGTGTTTGTGAGTGTGGGAGGGGTGTTTGAGTGTGGGAGGGGGGTTTTTTGAGTGTTGGGGGGGGATGTTTGAGTTGGGGGGATGTTTGAGTGTGGGGGGGGATGTTTTAGTGTGGGGGGGAGTTTGGTGGAGTGGGGGGGTCGCTAAGTGTGGGGAGGTGTGTTTGTGAGTGTGGGGGGGTGTTTGTGAGAGTGGCGGTGTGCTGAGTGTTGGGGGGATGTTTGAGTGTGGGGGGCTGTGGTGGGGGAAGTGCTGGGTGGGGGCTGGGAGTCTGGGGTGGGGTGGGAGTGCTGGGGTGGGGGCTGGGAGTGCTGGGTGGGGGGCTGGGGAGTGCTGGGGTGGGGGGCTGGGAGTGCTGGTGGGGGGCTTGGGAGTGCTGGGGGTGGGGCTGGGAGTGCTGGGGTGGGGGCTGGATGCTGGGGTGGGGGGCTGGAGTGCTAGAGTGGGGGGCTGGGAGTGCTGGGTGGGGTGGGGAGTGCTGGGTTGGGGGGCTGGGATTGCTGGGGGTGGGGTGGGTGGGGCTGGAGAGCTGGGTGGGGTGGCGGGGGATGCTGGGGTGGGGTGGCTGAGGGTGGGGGTGCTGGAGTGCTGGGCTGGAGCGCTGGCCGTGGGGGGAGAGTGCTGGCTGGGTTGCGCTGGGCTGGGGTGGGGCTGGGATGCCTGCTGGGGTGGGGGGCTGGGGTGCGGGGGTGGGGGACATTGGCTGGGGTGGGGGGCTGCTTGGGTGGGGGGCTGGGAGTGGCAGCCTGGGTGGGGCTGGAGCGCTGGGCTGGGAGCGCGGTCTGGGGTGGGGGGCGGGAGTGCTGGGGTGGGGGGCTGGGAGTGCTGGGGTGGGGGGCTGGAGTGCTGGGGTGGGGGGCTGGGAGTGCGAGGGGTGGGGTGGGGGGCTTAGGAGTGCTGGGGTGGGGGTGGGGGCGGGGAGTGCTGGGGTGGGCGGGGGCTGGGAGTGCTGGGTGGGTGGGTGGCTGGAGTGCTGGGGTGGGGGCCGCTGGAGTGCTGGGTGGGGTGGGGGGCTGGGAGTGCTGGGTGGGGGGGGCTGGAGTGCTGGGGTGGGGTACAGTGCTGGTGGTGGGGGGGCTGGGAGTGCTCTGGTTGGGACAGTGCTGGTGGGTGGGGGGCTGGGAGTGCTGGGTGGGGACAGTGCCTGGGGTGGGGGCTGGGAGTGCTGGGTGGGGACCATTGCTGGGGAGGGGGGCTGGAGTTCTGGGTGGGGACAGTGCTGGGTTGGGCTGGGATGCTGGGTTGTGGAACAGTGCTGGGGTGGGGGCTGGGAGTGCTGGGGTTGGGACAGTGTCTGGGGTGGTGGGGCTGGGAGTGGCTGGTTGGGGACAGTGCTGGGGTGGGGGGCTGGGAGGCTGGGTTGGGACATTGCTGGTGGGGGGTCTGGGGAGTGCTGGGGGTGGGGGACTGCTGGGGTGGGGGGGCTGCGTGGAGTGGGGGCTGGGAGTGCTGGGCTGGATCTGGGGTGGGGACAGTGCTGACGCTGCTCTCTGCCGTGGCCCAGTTTTGGTGTAGTGGCCGGTGTTTTGTGTTGTGCCGCCTGGCCACACCACCCTGGCCGGTGCTCGTCATGGGCTTTGGCCTCTCCCAGCGTGCCAGCGACAGAGTCTCGACATGGAGCACGGATCTTCACCACCCTCCCCAACCGGTGAGTGGACCATTAACCCCCCCCCCCCCAGCTAGTCTACCCCCATCCCCCCATGTCCCAACCCCTCACCCCCCAACCAGCTAGTCTACCCCCATCCATCCCCCCCGCCCCCATGTCCCCCCCCCCGGCAAGTTCACCCTAACCCCACCACCCCCTGTCCCAACCCTCCCCCCGGCTAGTCTACCCCATCCATCTCCCCCATCCCACATGTCCCAACCCCCCCCGCCACCAGCTAGTCTAACCCAACTACCCCGCCAACCACCCCCCCCACCTGCAATCTACCCATTCTCCCCCCATGTCCCAACCCTCCTCCCCGCTAGTCTACCCCCACCCACCCCCCCATGTCCTCAACCCCCTCCCCCCCACCTTGCTAATCTAACCCCATCCACCCCCCCATGTCCCAACCCTCCCTCCCCGGCTAGTCTACCCCATCCACCTAACCTCTAAACCTCTCCCCCGCTGCATGTCCCAAGCGAAATATGAGGTGCTTTCCTGCACCCTGCCCTCCTCCACCAGCCCCATCCAGCCCCCATGCCCCAGCCCAGTCCACACCCAGGCCCATTCCGTCGGTGGTGTGAGTGTGCGGGGATAGCAAGGGTCCTGCACGGCTCGTGGGCTGAAGGCCGCTTCCCACCTGTATGTCTAACTAATCCAAAAGCTCGACAACCAGGGAGAGGAGGCAAGGGCTTTTGTGTGGGGTAGAGGTGGAGAGAGGTGAGGTTGGAATTGGTCAACTCCATGGGAGTCACAAAGGAACTGGCCTTGCAGTTGGTGATTCAGTTGAACGTTCAGTGGCCGGTGTCCAAAATGCGAGCAGCTAATTCGATGCCATGGCACAGCTTTAAGCGGTCGGTAAAATCCCCAGGCTCATATGACATTTATCCCAGGCTGCCCGGGGATAAGAAGAAGGTTGCTGGGGCCTCTCGTGTAATGTGTACATACTTGGAATCACGTTGTTCCTGGTTACAAGATGGCTGGAGGATGGCGAATGTGGGCTCCATTTTTGAGAAAGGCGGCAGGGAAAAAGATTGGTAATTCCAGACCCACGAGTCGATCATCAGTGGTGGGGAAGTGACGGGACGTGTTCCGAGGACCAGGAGGGACGAGGATGTGGAACATGAGCTGACATGGCATGGTCAAGGGCACATCCCATCTGAGCAATCTGTCTGAATTCTATCGTAGCCACAAGTGGTACGGATGTGAGCAGGGCAGTAGATGTGGCTTACCTGGCCGTTACCAAGGTCCCGTGTGGAACACCGGTTCAAACAGTTAACCTATGGTGAGCGTTTGACGGCACTGGGCCTGTACTCGCTGGTGTTGAGAAGATGGAGGAGGGACCTCATGGAAACATACAGAATAGTGAAAGCCCTGGATAGAGTGGATGTTTAGTTGAGAGATACAGCGTGGAAACAGGCCCTCGGCCCACCGGGTCCGCACCGGCCAGCGGTCCCCACACTAACACTGTCCTAAACACACACTGCGGACAATTTACACACACCAATCCAATGAACCTACACACCTGCACGTCTTTGGAGCGTGGGAGGAAACCGAAGATCTCGGAGAAGACCCACGCAGGTCACAGGGAGAACGTGCAAACTCCGTAATGACAGCACCCGTAGTCGGGATGGAGCCGGGGTCTCCGGCGCTGCATTCGCTGTGAGGCAGCAACTCTACCGCTGTGCCACCGTGACTGCTGTGTAGAGGGTGTTTTCACTAGTGTAAGAGTCCAGGACTAGAGGCCATGGCCTCAGAATAAAAGGACATGCCTTTGGAATGGAAGTGAGGAGGAACACCGGGTCCTCCTCTGTTTCTTCCCGCGGCAGCAGCGTCCTCACAGGCCCAGCCCCCAGCCAACAGGCTCTCAACCCAGGCCCCAGCCACAGCTCCACAGACCCAGCCCTGCGCCGTGAGGTCCACAGGCCAGGCCCCCAGCCACAGGCTCCACAACCCAGAGCCCAGCCACAGACCCAGGCGGCCCCAGCCACAGGCTCCAACAGACCCAGCCCCTGCCGTGAGTCCACAGACCCAGCCCCAGCCACAGACCCAGCCCCAAGCCGTGAATTCCACAGAGACCCAGCCCCAGCCACAGAACCCAGGCCCCAGCCACAGGCTCCACAGACCCAGGCCCCAGCCACAGACCCAGCCCCGAGGCCACAGGCTCCACAGACCCAGCCCCAGCCACAGACCCAGGCCCCTTCCGTGAAGTCCACAGACCCAGGCCCCAGCCACAACCCAGCCCCAAGCCACCGTCTCCACAGACCCAGCCCCAGCCACAGACCCAGACCCAAGCCACGGCCTTCCACAGACCCAGCCCAGCCACGGCTCCAACAGGCCCAGGCCCAGCCACGGGCTCCACAGTGCCCAGGCCCCAGCAACAGACCCAGGCCCCAGCCACAGGCTCCACAGGCCCAGGCCCCAGCACAACCCAGGCCCCAGCCACAGGCCTCCACTGGACCCAGGCCCCAGCCAAAGGCTCCACAGACCCAGGCCCCAGCCACTAGACCGCAGGCCCCAGCCTTGAAGTCCACAGACCCAGGCCCCAGCCACAGGACCCAGGACCCACCACGGCTCCAACAGACCCAGGCCCCAGCCCCAGGCTCCGCAACCCGCGATCCTCCAATGTTGCCACCTCTGGATGGCGTCTGCCACCCTCCCACCCCCCCCCCCCCCTCCCTCCATGCTGCTCCCCCCGTCCCGGGTCGATGTGCTCCACCCCCCTGTGTTGTGCCCCTGACCCCCCCGGTTGATGTCTCCCCCCTCCCCCTCCCCCAGGTTGTCGGTGCTGCTGTCCGGGACGTGTGCCCCCCAGGTGTGGATGATGTGGCGTTTCATCAACTTCCAGCTGCGGCGTTGGCGGCAGAGCCGGCTGGAGCAGGCGGCACGCAGGAAGGTGGCAGTGCCCGCCCGGCCCCCCCGGGGCAGGCGGAGGGACACCGGTCCATCAGGTGGGTAGTAGGGTGGTGATGGTCGGGGGTGGAGCGTGTGGGACGGAGGTGGAATCGCTCTCTAACCCTCTACCCCTCTCATTTTCATCCCCACTGTTCTTATCAAACCCCCCCCCAGGTCACCATGAGAACGGTTGATCAAATCAGAGGATGGCTTCCTCCCCCCGGACCCGCAAATCCGCTCCCCCTATAGTGGGGGGGGTTCTCCCGCACCAGCAGCTGGCCCACACAGAGATGTCTCCCCCCCCCCCCCCCTGTTCAACACCTGGGTCGGGGGTGGGGGCAACCGCCCAAGATCTGCTCTCTGTGACTCGGTCCCCACAGGAGGGTCCGGGCCGGGAGGGGGGGGGTTCACTCAGCTGCCGGCGCCCCGCTCTCCTGAGCGAGTGGGGGGGGGGGGGGGGGAGCTGAGGGATCTGCTGGACCACCTCTGGTGCTGGGTGAATGGAGGGTGTGGGGGGGGGGGTGGCATCGAGGCACCGGTCCCGCGGGAATTGTAAACGCCACAATATAACCGTGCAGAGTGGCCCCGCTGTGTAACGACCTCACTGAACCCGGGACCAACCAGGCCACGCTCCGCCCTGGGGGGGAGGGGAGGCGAGGGGACTGGCCGTCCCAAATATGAAAAGGGGTGTGGTGAGGGCAGCAGGGGTGCGAGCTGGGCCAAAGGGCCTGCATCATCACACAGACCCCCTCCCTCTCTCTGGTGTGGGTCCCAGTCTCAGGTTGGGGTGGGTTAGAGGGGTTCAATGGTTACCCTGGGGAAGTGCGGGGGGGGGTCTCAGTGAACTGGGTTGCGAGGGAGGGAGGGAAAGGGTGAGGGAGGGTGAAACACAGACAATCCAACAGGGCCTAGGTTTCAACCCCTTTATTTAAAGTATGGAAGCACTGGTTTCCAATTCTGATTACAAGGAGCGACGGTGCTGAAGTGTGGGGGGTCAGCAGGGGGGTGGGCGGGGCTGGCCAGGGGGCTACACATATCTTCCTGGTACTGGGAGTGCGGGCAACACTTCATTGCCTGGCTCAGGGAGAGGACCGGTGCGCTGGAAGCCCGTTTCCCTGCGTGAGGGTGTTGATGCCGTGCTGGGGACTGTGGGCATTGCCCTGGTACAGGGGTGGGCATGGATCACCCTGGTATTGTGGACTTTGGCTATTTCCCTGGTACTGGGGACTGCAGGGATCTCCCTGGTACTGGGGCCTGGGGGAATCACCCGGGTACTGGGGTGGGCAGGGATCATCACCCTGGTATTGTGCACTGCGGGCAACGCCCTGGTACTGGGGACTGCGGGCATCACCCTGTGTGGGCCCACCTAGGTCCAGGGGGGTCTGTGTGTTGCGCATGAGCTGGGGGGCACAGATGTCGCCTGGTGGGGGAGCAGGTGTCTTGGCTGGGTCCAGGGGTGTGGGCCTCTCCACCTGGTACCTGGGCACCAGCATGTCGCTGGGCAGGGGCAGGCAGGTGTTCCTGGACAGCTGTGCTGCCAGCGGTGAGGTGTCCAGCAGCTGCTGGCACTCCGGGGGCACGGGGCATTCCCCCACGCCCGTCACCGGGGGGCACGGATCCGTCTCCTCCACCGCAGCCAGGCTGAAAGAGGCAGAGAGACGGGCGTCAGTGGCAGCAAGCTCGCTCGCCGTGTGTGGGGGGAGCGGGAAAATGGCGGGGTTACACAGAGGAGGGGGGAGGGGGGGTGTGGGAGGGGGAAGGGGGGTGTGGAGAGAGGGGGGTATGTGGGAGAGGGGAGGTGTGGAGAGAAGGGGTGTGGAGGGGGTGGTAAGTGGAGGGGTGTGGAGAGAAGGGGGCTATGTGGGTGAAGGGGTGTGGGAGAAGGGAGGTGTGGAGAGAAGGGGTATGTGGAGAGGGGGGGTGTGGGGAGAGGGGGGGTGTTGATGAGTGTGGTATGGTGGGAGGGGGAGGGGGTGTGGGAGAGGGGGGTATGAGGGAGGGGGTGTGGGAGAAAGTGGGGTGTGAGAGGGGGTATTTGGGAAGATGAGGGGGGGGGGTGTGGAGAGAGATGGGGGGATGTGGAGGGGGAAGGGGGGGAGTGTGGGGGCAAAAAAGAAAAAGAGGTGGTTCGCCACCCACTCAAGTTCAAGCTAGTACTGTAACCCACTATTGGTGAGAGGTCTCAGACCAGAGGTCACAGCGTTGGAGAACTGTTCCCTTCAGGAATGAAATGAGGAATTTTAGTTCAGAAGACGGTGAATCTGGGGAGATTAATTGCCACAGACAGCTGTATAAGAACCATGTCCGTTGATATTTGTACAGCAGAGATACATAGAAAATAGGTGCAGGATCGGCCATTCTTCCCTTCGAACCAGCGCCACATTCAATATGATCATGGCTGATCATGACAAAATCATACCAATGTTCCTGCTTTTCCCCAATATCCTTTTTTTTTTTTTTTTCCGTTAGCTTCCAGAGCTAAATCTAACACCAGTGAATTGGTGCCTCCACTGCTTCTTGGCGAGAATTCCAGTTTCACACTCTCTGGGCTAAAAGGTTTTACCCCTCATCTTCAGTCCTAAAATGGCCTTGCCCTTATTCTAAACTGTGAGACCCCTGGTTCTCAGACTCCCCCAACATCGGGACCTATTTTTCCTGCATCTAGCCATTTTAATCTTATAGTCTTTAAATGTTTCTATAAAATCCTCCTCATCATCCCTTCTAAATCAGTGAATACAAGCCCATTCTTTCATCATATGTCAGTCCTGCCATCCCAGTAATTAACCTGGTGAACCTACGCTGCACTCCCTCAATAGCAAGAATGTCCTTCCTCAAATTAGGGGACCAAAACTGCACACAATACTCCAGGTGTGGTCTCACTAGGGGTCTGTACAACTGCAGAAGGACCTCTTTGCTCCTAAACACAAATCCTCTCGCAATGAAGGCCAACATGCCATTCGCTTTCTTCACTGCCTGCTGTACCTGCATGTTTACTTTCAGTGACTGGTGTACCCAGGTCTTGTTGCACCTCTCATTTTCATAATCTGACACCAGTTGGATAATAGTTTGCCTTTTTTGTTCTTGCCACCAAAGTTGATAACCTCACATTTATCCACATTATACTGCATCTGCCCACTCACCCAACCTATCCAAGTCACCCTGCAGCCTTAAAGCATCCTCCTCGCAGCTCACATTGCCACCCAGCTTTGTGTCATCTGCAAACTAGAGATTGTCACATTTAAATTCCCTTGTCTAAATTATTAAATAAATATTGTAAACAACTGGGGTCCCAGCCTTGCGGCACCCCACTAGTCACTGCCTGCCATTCAGAAAAGGACCCGCTAATTCCTACTCTGCTTCCTGTCTGCCAACCAGTTCCCTATCCATGTCAATACCCTACCCCCAATACATGTGCTCTAATTTCGCACACTAAACTCTTGTGTGGGACCTTGTCAAAAGCTTTTTTGAAAGTCCAGATACACCACACAACCACGGCTCCTCCCTTATCCTGTCCCATCGTCCCTGTTTACATCCTCAAAATATTCCAGAAGATTTAGTCAAGCATGATTCCCCTTTATAAATCCTGCTGACTTTGACTGAATCATGCTTTCCCCAAATGGCCGCTATACGACATTTATTGATAATGACCTCCAGCATTCCCCCACTACTGATGTCAGGCTAGCTGGTCTATAATTCCCTGTTTTCTCTCTCCCTTCTTTCTTAAAAAGTGGGATAACATTAGCTACCCTCCAATCCACAGGAACTGACGCAGAGTCAAGAGAACATTGGAAAATGATCGGCCATGTGTCCAGGGCCAAGACTCTGGGATGCAGAACCATCAGGCCCTGGGGATCTATCTGCCTTGAGAAGGTATCAAGGTTTATTGGGAGAAGGCGGGAGAATGGGGTTTAATAGGGAAAGATGGATCAGCCATGATTGGCGTAGACGAGATAGGCTGAATGGCCTAATTCTCATCCTGTGGCTTATGATCTCATGAAAATATAGAATAGAGAGCAGAACGTTAAGGTAAGAGGGGCCAAGGTGAAAGGGGATGATGGAGGCAAGCTCGTTTCCACAGAGCCTCCCGCGTGCTGCTGGGGGTGATGATGGAGGCAGGTGGCACATGGGTGTGGAGGGATATGGACCATGTGCTGGCAGAGGGGGCATGGTGTACTGACCGGGCCTCGCAGGCAGCTGCCCTCGCCCGCTCCTGCGCCTTCTGTCCGGAAAACGAAATGCCCACAGTCCTCCCTCGGCCGGAGGTCCGCAGCGTGCTCCTCAACTACTTTGTACACAAACTCGTCCGCATCCGTGATGATGAACCAGGTAGAGTTAGCCGATAACTGACTGGGGGGAGGGAGAGCCACAGCAGGTCGTCCACTCCCACATACCCACATCCACCACAGACAGGAGAGACACCCCCCCCCACACGCACTAACACAACACAGATTAGGTTCACCCACCCCAGATCACCACACACACCACACACACACACACAGGTTCACTCACCCCTCACCCCATTTTCACGCCCCCCCACGACGTCACAACAACACACGCGCGCAACGACACACACACGCGCACCCGACCACAACTCACACACACAGGTTCACCCCACCCCCACACACAAAACACACACAGGTTCACCCACACACACCACATACACACTCAGGTTCACACTCATCACACCCAACCCCACACACCAAACACACACCCACACACACAAGTTCACCCCACCCCCCACACACGCACAACTACGACAGGTTCACCCCACCCCCACACACACACACATACACACACAACAGTTCACTCCCATCCCCACACACATCACACGTCACACACATGTTCACCCCACCCCACACACACACACGCACACACAGTTCACCCCACCCCCACACCAACGCGCACTACACGCACACACAAGGTTCACCCCTACCTACCCCACACACACACACACCACACAAACATAACGGTTCAACCCACCCCCCACACGCGCACTACACGCACACACAGGTTCACACACCCACCCCCACACACACACACATACACACACACAGGTTCACACCCCACCCCTCAAACACACACACAAAACGCGCCACACACACAAACACCTACGCACAACCCACACACACAGGTTCACCCCACCCCCACAACACGACACACATACACACAACACAACAGGTTCACCCCACCCCACACACACACACACCCACTACATCCTCAACACACAGGTTCAAACACCCCACCCCACACACACACACACAACAAAAAACCGCGCACACACACACACACACACACACATCACAGGTTCCACTCCCCTACACATACACCACACACACACAGGTCACCCCACCCCACAACACCAACACACACACGATTCACCCTCTCACACACACACAGATAGGTATCACTCCCCCCCCCCCCCACACACACACACACACACCGACAGGGTTCACCACACACACGACACTCAACAGATCAGGTTCACTACACACACACACACACACACACAGATAATTTCACCCCCCCCCCCCACACACACACACAGACAGGTTCACTACAAACAAAGCACACACACACACACACAGTAAGTTCACCCCCCCACCCACACACACACACACAGAACAGGTTCATCCAACACACACACAAAATGCACACAACACACACACAAGTTCACCCTCCCCCACAAACACACACACAGTTCACCCCACACACACACACAACACAGACAGGTTCACACACAGACACACACACCAAGTTCACCCTCCCCACACACACACACACACACACACCAGGTTCACCCACCCACCCCCCAAACACACACACACAACAGGTTCAACCACACAGACACACGACACACACACAAGTTCACACCCCCCCCCCCCACACACAGAGACAGGTTCACACCCCCCCACACACACAGACACATCCCCCCCCCCCCCCGGTAACAGGTGTGGTTGAAATGATGGTGCTGTGGGCGGACGTGGCGGGTGTATGTGTGGGGTCTGGAGAGGCCGTTGTGCCCAGCGGTGTGTGCTAGCCCCGGTACCTTCTACAGTGGAGCCGATGGCCAGGTCCGGGGTGGTGTAGAAGCGGGGCTTGTCGGCGGTGCTGCCGGGTTTGGGGATCTTCACCTTGGACAGGATCTTGCCGCCGGTGCGGCCCGAGTTACGCAGCGGCGGCTCGAAGATGCTGATGGTGTCGGTCGCAACGTAGAAGCTCAGGATGAAGCGGCGCTGCCGGTCCTCCGGGAACCGCGACTCCTGGGCAAGCAGAACGCAGCGGAGAGTCAGCCCAGCCCAGACACCAGCCACGCAGGGAGCCCCCACCCCCACACCGGGGAACCCCCACCCCCACAAACCCCCGGGGAACCCCCACCCAACCCCACACAAACACCGGGGACCCCCACCCCCCACACCGGGAACCCCCACACCCGGGGAACCACCCCACACCGGGGAACCCCTCACCCCCCCCAACCACCCACACCGGGGAACCCCCCCCCCCCACACAGGGGGAACCCCCCACCCCCACACCGGGGAACCCCCCCCACCCCCACACCGGTGAACACCCCATCCCCACACTGGGGAACCCCCACCCCCCCACAATCGGGGAACCCCACCCCCCACACCGGGGAACCCCCACCCCACACCGGGGAACCCCACACCGGGGAACCCCCCACAACCGGGGAACCCCCATCACCCACACTGGGGAACCCCCACCTCCCCTCACCGGGAACCCCCACCCCCACACCGGGGAACCCCCACCATCTACCGGGAACCCCACCCCCCACTACCGGGAAACCCCCACCCCCACACCGGGGAAACCCCACCCCCCCACACCGTGGAACCCCAAACCCCACACCGGGAGCCCCCACCCCACACACCGGGAACCCCCATCTCCCCACAACCGTGGGAACCCCCGCACCCCCAGCACCGGGAACCCCACACCGGGGAACCCCACAGCAGGGAACACCCCACCCCCCACCCGGGGAACCCCCATCCCACCCCGGGAACCCCCATCCCACCACACCGGGGAACCCCCACCCCCACACCGTGGAACCCCCACACCGGGGAACCCCACACCGGGGAAACCCCCACGCAGGGAACCCCCAACCCCACACGGGGAACCCCATCCCCACACTGGTGGAACCCCCATCCCACACCGGGGAAAACCCCCCACACTGGGAACCACCCACACTGGGGAAACCCCCATCCCCACACATGGAACACCCATCCCCACACCGGGGAACCCCCACACTGGGGAACCCCATCCCCACACCGGGAACCCCCACACCTGGGGGAAACCCCCCAACCTCACACACGATGGAACCCCCAATCCCACACACCAAGAGAACCCCCAATCCTCCCACAACCGGAACCCTCCATTCCCGACACCCCCCGGGAACCCCCATCCCCACCACAGAGAACCCCCATTCCCACACCGGGGGAACCCCCATCCCACACCAAAGAACCCCATCCCCACACCGGGAAACCCCCATTCACCCACACCGGGATGCCCCATCCCCCCACACCAGAGAACCCCCATCCCCACACCGGGAACCCCCATCCCCACAACCAGAGAAACCCCATCCCCACACCCGGGGAACCCCCACCACAACACAGGGAACCCCCTCCCCCCACTGGGAATACCCCCATCCCCACACCGGGGAAACCCCATCCCCACACTGGGGAACCCTCCATCCCCACACCGGGGAACCCCCACACAGGGAAACCCCCATCCCCACACTGGGAAAACCCCCACCCCCACACTGGGGAACCCATCCCACACTGGTGAACCCCCCATTCCCCACACCGGGGAACGCACCCATCCGCACACCGGGACCCCCACTCCCCACAACCGGGGAAACCCCCTCCCCACACCGGGGAACCCCAACCCCCACACTCGGGGAACCCCCACGCAGGGAACCCACCACCCCCACAC
>CM069138.1:94868144-94911911 GCA_035221665.1 Okamejei kenojei
GGGGGGGGGGTGGGGTGGGGGGGGGTGGGTGGGGGGGGGGGGGTGGGGGGTGGGGGTGGGGGGTGTGGGGGGGGGTGGTGGGTGGGGGGGGGGGGGGTGGGTGTGTGGGAGTGTGTGTGGCGCGAGTGTGTGTGGGTGTAGGTTGTTGGGTTGGGGAGGCAATGGGAAGCAACGCAGGTGCTTGTTTGCAATCGAAGATAGACACAAAATGCCTGGGAGTATCTCACGGGACAGGACATCTGAGAGAGAAGAATGTGACATTTCGGTCGAGACCTTCCTCAGACTGATCAGGGAGAGGAGATACATAGAGATAAGGAGGTGGTAGGATTGTAAAACAAGACAAGGCGATTAGAGATCCCAGGAGGGAAAGCAAGGACTATCTGAAAGTTAGAGCATTCATGTTCATAAGCCGCTGAGCTGTAAGCCCCAGCGAAATATGATGCTGCTACTCCAATTTGTCTGGCCTCACTCTGGACAGATGGAGGATGGCCCAGGCCTAGTGTGGAAATGGAGGGGGGATTAAAGAGCTGAAGCATCCGGGAGATCATTAGTTAAGGTACTTGACGCAGTTTAGGCAAAACGATCCGCTGAGCCTGCGCTCATGGACGCACCGATGTACAGGAGTTGACACTGGCACAGTGGATACAGTAATGAGGTTTGGATAGGAGCAATTGAACCCCTCCTCACCTGGACAAGGCGTGTTTGGGTTGTTGATTGGCGTCGAGGGGGGGGATGTAAAGGTGTGGCTGAAAGCCGAGAGGGTGGAGGCGGAATATGTGCCAGTGGAGGGATCCCGTTGGAGGTGGCAAACGTGTCGGATGAATATGTGCGTATGATGCGACGGCTGGATGGGGGTGAAGTTTGAGGACAATAGGGGGACCTTGTCCTTAGCATACGAAAGTGGGGAGGGGGGAGTGAATCGGAGCTAGTGGTATAGGCGAGGAGACCCCTATGCAAGCCACATCTCTAGTTGAAGAATAGAACCCCCGTTTCCCTGAAGAATGCGTACATCTCCATATGAACTGGTGAGGAAATCCCACCCTGTGCGCAGGATGCGGCGAGACGGAGAATATATGAGGAGGGGATAGTTCCTTTACAGGATGCAGGGTGAAGTGTAGTTGATAGCTACGGAGTCCATAGATTTGTAGTAGAAATGTCATCGATAGACCCATCTCCTGTGATGGAGACGGTGGAACTCAAGAAAGGGGAGAGACGATGTCGGAGAGGGTCCAGGTGAATTTGAGTGCTGATGAAATTAGAGGTGAAGATGATGAAGTCCTGAGTCCCTGTTGTGCACTACCCAGCGAAATAACGAGGTGCTGTTTCCACCATTTCGCTGGGCCACACCTGACAATGGAGGAGCCCAGGGCAGAAATTCAGATTGGAATGGGAGGGAGTTAAAGTGCAGAGCCACCAGAGTCATGTGTAGGTTATAAGGTGGACTTGAGCGGAGGAGTTCAGCGATACCTGCGCTTGGTATCACTGATGTACAGGAGTTAGTACCTGGAACAGTTAGTACTGTAGATGAGGTTGGAGGAGGTGCAAGTGAACCTCTGCCTCACCTGAAAGGACTGTCGGGGTCCTTAGATGGAGGGAGGTGTAGCAACAGGTGGGAATAACGTTTAGTGCAAGGTAAATCCTGCTCAAGGATAGTCCGAGGGTCACCACTGAGGTAGATAGTAGTTCAGGTCTGCTCTCTGCTTGTGGCAGGATGATTCAGTTGCCTGCTAACAACTGGGAAGAAAGCTCAATGTCACCCATCCTGTAGTGGGGGGCCAGGACCACATCGTGCTTCAAATGTGGTCTCACCAACGTCTAGTACAGATGTGGTATTACATCCCAATTACTGATCAATGAAGGCAAGCGTGCCAAACACCTTCCTCACTCCCCCTCTACCTTGTTTAGTTTAGTTCAGAGATGCAGTGAGGAAACAGGCCCTTCGGCCCACTGAGTCCGCACTGACCAGCACTATCCTACACACACTAGGGACAATTTACATTTACACCAAGCCAATTAACCTATAAACTTGTCCGTCTTTGGAATGTGGGACGAAACCGGCGCAGCGGTAGAGTTGCTGCCTCACAGCGTCGGAGACCCGGGCTCCACCCCGACTACGGGTGCTGTCTGTGTGGGGTTTTGTACTTCTCCGTTCTCCCGATGTCCTGCGGGGGTTTCCTCCTCCGAGATCTTCGTTTCCTCCCACACTCCAAACATGTGCAGGTTGTAGGTTAATTGGTTTCAGGATTGTCCCATGTGTAGGAAACATTTTTAGACAATAGTGCAGAGTAGCCGTACGGCCCTTGCAGCCTGCACCCCCACTCATACTATTGATCATGGCTGGTCATTCCAAAATCAGTACCCACCATTCCTGTGTTTTTTTCTTTTTCCCCCATATCCCTTGATTTCTTTAGCCCTAAGAGCTAAATCTAACTCTCTTGTGAATACATCCAGTGACTTGGCCTGCACTGCCTTCTGTGACATTCAGGATAGTGTTAATGTCCCCCCCCGTTGATCCGGTGGGCCAAACGGCCTATCTCCGTGCTGTATCTCTAAACTAATCTAAACTCGATATAGACACAAAAAGCTGGAGTAACACAGTGGGCCAGACAGCATCTGTGGAGAGAAGGAATAGGTGATGTTTCTAGTCGGGACCCTTGTTCAGACACAAACTAAGTATTGCTGGCTGGCTCTGCTCTGGCATGCTTGGCCAGTGGCTGAGCCAGGCGGGGTGGAGTGTGCAGGGCCTTGTTCAGCAGCTGTGTGTGTTACAGGTGTGGAGCAAGTACGTGGACAAGCTGTCGGACTTCAGCAGGCCCGCAAACCTTCAGGCAGCGCGCAGTCCTCAACGAGCCTGGTGACCAACGCACACACATGTCCCCGACGTCATCAACAAATAACCTGTCCCTCCTCCCACAACCAAGCGTCCTTCCTAACTTATGCCCATCCCAACATTGGAGGGGGATGGAGGTCTGTGTCTGTCCCCTCGTGTCCACCCTCACTATGTCCCCCACTCCAGCGCCCCTCACCCCCCCCAACGCCCTCACACCCCACCCAACGCCCCTCACCCCCCCCCACACCCCCTCACCCCCCCATCGCCCCTCACCCACACCCCCCCCCCAGTAGTGTTGCCCCCACCCCCCCACCGCCCCTCACCCCCCCACCACGCGCCCCTCACCCCCCCCCCTCCCCAGCACCCCTCACCCTAACCCCCAGCACCCCTCACCCCCCCCACCAGTGCCCCTCACCCCCCCCAAGCGCCCCTCACTACCCCCCACCGCCCCTCACCCCCCCCCCCAGCAACCCCTCACCCCCCCCCGCGCCCCTCACCCCCCCCCCCCAGTGCCCCTCACCCCCCCCATGCCCCTCACCCCCCCCAGTGCCCTCACCCCCCCACCGCCCCTGCACCCCCCCCCCCACCGCTCCTCACCCCACCCCCAGCACCCCTCACCCCCCCCAGCACCCTCTCACCCCCCCCCAACGCCCTCACCCCCACCCAACCGCCCCTCACCCCCCCATCCCCCCCCCCCGCCGCCCCTCACCCCCACCGCCCCTCACCCCCCACCCCACCGCCCCTCACCCCCCCCAACGCCCCTCACCCCCCCCAACGCCCCTCACCCCCCCCAGCGCCCCTCAACACCCCCCCAGCGCCCCTCACCCCCCCCAGCGCCCCCCTCACCCCCCCCAGCGCCCTCACCCACCCTCAACCACCCCCCCAGCGCCCGCACACTCCCCCCACCGCCCCTCACCCCCCCAGCGCCCCTCACCCCCCCAGCGCCCCTCCAACCCCCCCAGCCTCCCTCACCCCACCCCAGCGCCCTCACCCCCCCAGCGCCCTCTCACCCCTCCCCAGCGCCCCTCACCCCCCCCACCGCCCCTCACCCCCCCCCACCGCCCCTCACCCCCCCCAACGCCCCTCACCCCCCCCAGCGCCCCTCACCCCCACCCATCGCCCCTCACCCCCACCCAGCGCCCCTCACCACCCCCAGCGCCCCTCACTCCCCCAATCCCCTCACCCCCCCAGCGCCCCTCACACCCCCCAGACGCCCCTCACCCCCCCCCCAAAACCCAGCGCCCCTCACACCCCCCCCCCAGCGCCCCTCACCCCCCCCCCCACCCTCACCCACCCCCCCCCACCACCTCACCTCCCCCCAGCGCCCGAACCCCCCCCAGCCGCCCCTCACCCCCCCCCAACGCCCCTCACCCCCCCAACGCCCCTTCACCCCCCCCAGCGCCCCTCACCTCCCCCCAATGGCCCCTCACCCCCCCAATAGCCTCACCCCCCCAATGCCCCTCACCCCCCCAAATGCCCCTCACCCCCCCAAATGCCCCTCACCCCCCCAATCCCCTCACCCCCCCAATCCCCTCACCCCCCCAATGCCCCTCACCCCCCCAATGCACCTCATCCCCCCCAATGCCCTCACCCCCACCAAAGCTCCCTCACCCCCCCAATGCCCCGTCACCCCCCAATATCCCCTCACCCCCCCAATTTGCCCCTCACCCCTACCCAATGCCCCTCACCCCCCCAATGCCCCTCACCCCCCCAATGCCCCTCACCCCCCCAATGCCCCTCACCCCCCCAAATGCCCCTCACCCCCCCATGCCCCTCACCCCCCCAATGCCCCTCATACCCCCCCAATGCCTCCTCACCCCCCCAATGCCCCTCACCCCCCCTATGCCCCTCACCCCCCAATGCCCCTCACCCCCACCCAATGCCCCTCACCCCCCCCCAAAGCCCCTCACCCCCCCAATGCCCCTTCACCCCCACCAATGCCCCTCACACCCCCCCAATGCCCGCTCACCCGCCCCCAATGCCCCTCACCTTCCCCCCCATGCACCCTCACCTGCCCCCACGCCCACCTCACCCCCCCCAGCTCCCCTCACTCCCCCCAACGCCCTCACCCCCCCCAACGCCCCCACCTCCCCCAACGCCCTCACGCCACCCCCCCCCTCAACGCCCCTCATCCTCCCTCCCACGCCCCTCCACCCCCCCCCCCCAACCCCCTCAGCTCCCCCCCAACGCCCCTCACTCGCCCCCCCAAACGCCCCTCACCCCCCCCACGCCCCTCACCCCCCCCAAAACGCCCCTCAACCACCCCCCCAACGCCCCTCACCCCCCCCCAACGCCCCTCACACCCCCCCAACGCCCCTCACCGAGCACCCCCCCCCAACGCCCCTCACCTCACCCCCCCCTACGCCCTCACCTGCCCCCAAACGCCCCTCAACCCCCCCCCAGCGTGCGAGCGCCCCTCACCCCCCACCATCGCCCCTCACCACCCCCCTCCGCCCCTCACCTCCCCCACCGCCCCTCATCACCCCTCATCAACCCCCACCGCCACATCATCTCCACCCCACCAGCACCACGATCCTCCACCCTCACCCTCCCCCCACCGCCCCTCACTTCCCCTCCCACCACACCCCCTCACGCCTCCTCAATTCCCCCCCCATGTCCCTCATCCCCCCTCATTGAACGCACACCCCCCCCCCGTCACTGCATGCCCTCCCTGTTCCTCCCGTCCCCTCTGCCCCTACGTCCCCTCTTTTTCCCCTCCTCACCACCCTGCCCTGCCCCCCTCACGGCGTCCCCTCTGCCCCTCACATGCCCTGCCCCCCCCCCCTCACCTGCCCTGCCCCCCCTCCACGTCCCCTCTGCCCCTCACCTGCCCTGCCCCCCCTCACGTCCCCTCTGCCCCTCACGTCCCCTCTGCCCTTGCCCCCAGGTGATGGCCATTGCCACCTTGGCCGCCTGCTACAACAACCCGCAGGTGTTCCGTGGGGTGGTGAAGATCCGCAAGGGCCAGGCGGTGACACTGATGATGGAGGCGACCAACATGGAGGCGGTGAAAGGAATGTTCCGGCAGTATTCTGGAGTGGTGAGCATTCTCACGCACACTGTCCCCGCTGAGTGGAGGTGTACCCATCCCTGCCGCACTACACAGGCCATTCGGCAACCCCTCTCCGTGCTGGCCAAGTGGCATGCTGGCCTTGTCCCACCAGCCGACACCTGGTCCATATCCCTCTCCACCCTTGTCCTTGTATCTGTCTACACTGGAGGAATAGCATCTCATGTTTTGCTTGGACAGCTTACAACCCAGTGTATGAACGCTGATTTCTCTAATTCCAAGTAACCCCTGCATTCTCTCATTCTTGCTGCTTAGGTCCCTCACAAATGACCCCCCGCACCTACAGCCTAGCCCTGCGACGCCACTCGCTTTAGCCCTTGGAGATGACTTTAACGTTTACAGATAATTTTAGCCTTTAGGGATAACTTTAGATTTGAGAAGGCAGACAAAAGTGCTGGAGAAACTCAGCAGGTGAGGCAGCATCTATGGAGCGAAGGAAATAGGTGACGTTTCGGGCCAAAACCCTTCTTCAGACTGATGTAGGGTGGGCGGGACGGGAAGAAGAAAGGAAGAGACAGGGACAGTGGGCTGAGGGAGAGCTGAGAAGGGGAGGAGACAATAAGGGCTACCGGAAATTGGAGGTTAATGTTCATACCGCTGGGGTATAAACTGCCCAAGGTGACTTTGAGAGATGTCTTTAGTCATTAGGGATGGCGTCAGCATTTATGGATGATGTTAGCCTGTACCCTGCCTGTACGTGCCAGATGATTCCTGATGTCCTTGCTCCCTGTGTTGTAGATCCGACAGAAGCTTCCTGGTGCGGGGATGTCGGGGGTGGGGACGAGACAGATCGTGCAGAAGGTGGAGGCACTGAGCCAGAGTGAGAGAGAGCTGGTGTCCCACGGCCACCTGTCACCCATCTACCTGTCCTTGGCCATGTTCCTGGTGGCGGTCAGCTGGCAGTACTGGCAGACGCTGACCCACAGCTCGGAGGAGTACCGGCCCAGCCAGTGAGTGTCCTGGGGAGCTGCTGCTGGAGACTGGGCGCCAGGGGCCACAGGAGCACAGCCGGCACCTGCTACCCCAGCAGGGAATGGACCACGGTCACCATGAGTACAGAGAGCTTGGTGCCTTGTCTCCAACATCACCCCGCCTGGGGCAACTGCGCGCACACCCGAGGTTCACACGCACACGGACCACGCACATGCACGGATTTTCCCACCCACGACGGACACGCACGATTCACACGACACGCACCTCCACACGCACATGCACATGCACACGCACGGATTCCCACCCACGCACGGACACGCACATGGACCACGCACGGATTCACACCACGCACGGAACACGCATGCGGCGGACTCCGCTTCGCTCACACGCACATGGACACGCACGGATTCCCACGCACCCACCCACGCACGGGGATTCACACACTATTACCCAACGCAATTCATCACGGATTCACACCCACGCACGGACACACGCACATGCACGGATTCACACCCACGCACACTCCACACGCACATGCACGGATTCCATGCACGGACTCACCAAATAGCACGGACACACGCACGGATTCCCACCCACGCACGGACACACGCACATGCAACGGATTCACACCCACGCACGGACACAACACATGCACGGATTCCCACACACCACGCACACTCACACGCACATGCACGGATTCACACCCATGCACGGACACACGCACACGCACGGATTCCCCACCCCACGCACGGACACCACGGCACCACGCACGGATTCCCACCCCACGCACGGACAAGCACATGCACACGCAGGGACACGCACACACATGCACACACGGCAGACACACATGCTCACGCAGAACACACGCACACAATGCGGACACACACACGGACACACACAAACGGGCGCACACATACATGTAGACACAACCACACATGCGGACACACACACACGGACACACACAAACGGGCGCACACATGCACACACACGGACATGCAGACACACATGCACACATGCGGACACACGCAGATACACACAAACGGACACACACACATATGCACACACACGGACATACACACGCACACACACACTCGCTCACACTCACACTCGCTCGCACATGCACACTCACACACAACAGTCAGCCCACTGGGACCAGCGTCTGGGATGTCAGGACTAATGTCTAATGCCTTTTCCTAGCTGCCTGCACCATCCGCTGGGCAGCTGATGTTTAACCTGTATCTCGGTGTAGCTGGCGTGTAGAAGGGGCTTCAGCCTCCCAACCCCTGCCTACACCACGGCAACTTTGCAGTGGAATCATTGTAGAGGCTTGAAGTTGTATTGGGGAATGGGGTCAGGGGTCAGATTAATTTGTGTAAACTTGCTAATTAAATGAATGTAATAAACAGTTTTCCATGTTGGTGTGTGTAACCCTCTCCTGCTGTTATGTCCAAGTGCTTTACCTCTTGTGACTGCTGCTCTCCTCTCCCCTCCCATTCCCACTCCGACCTTTCTGTCCTGGGCCTCCTCCATGGCCAGAGTGAGGCCCAGTGCAAATTGGAGGAGCAGCACCTCATATTTCACTTACACCCCAGTGGTATGAACACTAATTTCTCTTACTTCAAATAGCCCTTGCTTTCCCTCTCTCTCCATCCCCTCCTTGCCAGTTTTTCCGACCAGTCTTACTGCCTCCGATTACATTTTATTTCTGTTTGATTTGTTACTTTCTCCCAACTAGCAATGATCTATTCTACATGTTCCTTGATCTCCATTCCCTTTGTCCTTTCACACCTCACACTTCCTTATCTATGTACCAGCCCACTCCCCTGACATCAGTCTGAAGGGTCTCGACCCGAAACGTCACCCATTCGGGGTGGCAGATTGCAACCTTCACGTGGTCCACCCTGCTTCGATTAATGCAATCAACCTGGCGTGCACAAACACAAGATCAAACAGAACAAGTTGCCCTACAACTTTAGGCTGTGCGCGCCATACACAAGAGGAGTTTGCCCATTCCTTCTCTCCAGAGATGCTGCCTGTCCCGCTGAGTTACTCCAGCACCGTGTGTCTATCTTCAGTTCTTTCATTCATGCACTGAGATGTGATCTCACAGCTGCTGGTGGTTACAGGCCCAGAACTCTCAAACACACTGACTGTTGGAAAATGAAGGCCATTGCCAAAGGAAACATAGTTTAGTTTCGAGATACAGCGCAAACACAGGCCCTGAGTCCGCACCGACCAGCGATCCCCGCACACTAACACTACCTTACACATACATGGGGCAATTTACATTCATACCGAGCCTACAGCCCTGTGCGTCTTTGCAGAGCGGGAGGAAACCGGAGATCTTGGCGAAAACCCACGCAGGTCATGGGGAGAGCGTACAAACTCCACAAAGTGTTGAGGAAAACGGTGTGAGCGGGGTTGGAGGGCTCTGCCAGGTTGAGTTGAAGCGTTCAATCTCGTTCAAAAGACAACTAGACACCGTGACAGAGTTAGGCGGCAGAAACAGGCCATTCAGCCCACGCCAACCACGCTGTCTTCCTGAGCAAGTCCCACTGGTTTAGTTTAGAGGTACAGCGTGGAAACAGGCCCTTCGGCCCACTGAGTGCACGCCGACCAGCGATCCCCGCACACTAACACTATCCTACACACACTAGGGACAATCGACATTTACACCAAGCCAACTAACCTACAAACCTGTACGTCTTTGGAGTGTGGGAGGAAACCCACGCAGGTCTCAGGGAGAACGTACAAACTCCGTACAGACAGCAATCGTAGTTTGGTACCTGCCTCAACTACCTCCTCTGGCAGCTCCATGCCATAGTGAATCTTTTGTGTACCCATTGCAGCTTAAACACATCCTTGCTAAGGCAGGTAGCACAGGACTACACACATAGACAATAGGTGCAGGAGTAGGCCATTCGGCCCTTCGAGCCTGCACCGCCATTCAATATGATCATGGCTGATCAGCCAACTCAGTATCCCGTACCTGCCTTCTCTCCATACCCCCTGATCCCTTCAGCCACAAGGGCCACATCCAACTCCCTCTTAAATATGGCCAACGAACTGGCCTCAACTACCTTCTGTGGCAGAGAATTCCACAGATTCACCACTCTCTGTGTGATTCCACAGATTCACCGCCCTCTGAATCTCACACATGCTGTAACGTGACCATGTTACCCAAGGGCAAGCATCTACCAGGGAGGCTGTGGGGCCAGCCTACTCTTGCATTGGGCTGGTGCAGGCATGATGGGCCGAATGGCCATCTTCTGGCTGAGTGAAGGCAGAAAAAATAACAAACTATTGATTTCTCAAAGATTCTAGACAATAGATGCAGGAGTAGGCCATTCGGCCCTTCGAGCCAGCACCGCCTTTCAATGTGACAATGGCTGATCATCCCCACTCAGTACCCCGTTCCTGCCTTCTCCCCATATCCCCTGACTCCGCTATCTTTAAGAGCCCTATCTAGCTCTCTCTTGAAAGCATCCAGAGAACCGGCCTCCACCGGCCTCTGAGCCAGAGAATTCCACAGACTCGCCACTCTCTGTGAGAAAAAGTGTTTCCTCGTCTCCGTTCTAAATGGCTTACTCCTTATTCTTAAACTGTGGCCCCTGGTTCTGGACTCCCCCAACATCGGGAACATGTTTCTTGCCTCTAGCGCGTCCAAACCCTCAACAATCTCATGGCCGTCCGAAAGGGGGGTGCATTGCGTGTGAAATAAAGACCGTTCTGTCATCGGTTGGGAGTGGCTGAATCTGAACCCAGCGGCTGTAACCCCAAAACCAGACGCACTGCGGCGGGGCCCGCTCCCCGCGCCTCCCCCCGCCGCCCAGGGCCAAGCCATCTTCCCCCCACGCCACCCCCGCTGGGCCCACACCACCCCCGCTGGACCCCCACTGGGCCCCACAACCACCCCCACTGGGCCCCACTGGGCCCCACACCACCCCCATGGGCCCCACTGGGCCCCACCACCCCCGCTGGGCCCCCACTGGGCCCCACGCCACCCCCACTGGGCCCCACACCACCCCCTGCTGGGCCCCCACTGGGCCCCACACCACCCCCACTGGGCCCCCACACCACCCCCGCTGGGCCCCCACTGGGCCCCCACGCCACCCCCCACTGGGCCCCACACCACCCCCGCTGGGCCCCCACTGGGCCCCACACCACCCCCACTGGGCCCCACACCACCCCCGCTGGGGCCCCCACTGGGCCCCACGCCACCCCCACTGGGCCCCACACCACCCCCGCTGGGCCCCCACTGGGGCCCCACACCACCCCCGCTGGGCCCCACACCACCCCCACTGGGCCCCACACCACCCCCACTGGGCCCCACACCACCCCACACTGGGCCCCACACCACCCCCACTGGGCCCCACACCACCCCCACTGGGCCCCACGCCACCCCCACTGGACCCCACGCCACCCCCACTGGACCCCACGCCACCCCCGTTACAAAAGTTACAAAAAAAGGAGAAGCACATGAAAGAAATATTGAGTTGTTTCACACAATCTATGGCAGAAACTCATATACAGATTGGTCAGGTACATGAGGAGTTAGTGCAAAATATGTTAATTTTGAAACTTTAATCTGTGTAGGAAATTGCATAATTTCGTTGAAGTAAGAATGGAATGAATGTGATGTGTGTAAAAACCGGTTTTGTATGAATGAGGAAGTTCATATATGTGATAAGTTTGTTTGCTGTAGGCCACATGCTGTAAGGGTAGGTGTGTGTGTTCCTTTAAGAAATTGTAAGCAATGAGGGAGGTTCCGAACAGCTGTAAGGTAACAGACAACGCTTTGTATCATCGCAACTTAAAAGGGGAAAGTTGGAAAATGTATGTTGCTTGGCTTTGCTGATGTTTCTATAGATTTCTTTTCAGTAAAGTTAATTTGGAAAATTGTTACTAGTACTAAATAGTGGTGAGAATGGATTGAAATAATTGGAAATAAGTTAATTGCTGAAACATGACCAGCTTTTGTGGTTTGTTTAGATAAACATTCTGGTTGGAGAAGGATAATGATTGTTTGCTGAGATTTTCAGAAACAGTTTTGAGGAAGTGGCCCAAGGCAAGCACTTTCAAGATAAATGTGTGACAAGATGAAGTGTTAATTATGAATTATATGCCACAGATAAGTTGGAAAGGTGGGAAAAGAGGAAAGGAATTAGATGTACTTAAGCAGTTTAGAGAGAAAAGGAGAGAGAGGCAGTGAGGAGGTAACAGAAGTAGGAAACGACAGGTAATAAATCAGGAGGAGTCAGTGGAAGATTTTGAAAGGAAGGTGAATAAATTTGCAAAGGAGGATAAACTATCTGAGAAGTAAGAAATTGAGTTTAGAATGAAGGAAGAAGGACACACAAGTCTGAGAACTGTTTTACAGGCAGAGCCTTTGAATGAAGGGGACAAAAAGGTTTGCTTGTGGATGTTTCTTGTTAAAGGGATCATAATAGCAAGTATGCAGGGTTTGAAGTGATGCATCAGGATGAATTAGACTTTAAGGTAATCAAATTGGAAGCTTGCACTGACTCCTCCTGATTTATTACCTGTCGTTTCCTACTTCTGTTACCTCCTCACTGCCTCTCTCTCCTTTTCTCTCTAAACTGCTTAAGTACATTAATTCCTTTCCTCTCCTCTTTTCCCACCTTTCCAACTTATCTGTGGCATATAATTCATAATTAACACTTCATCTTGTCACACAGCCTCCAACAGTGTTCTTACGGAGGCTGAGGAGGAACATCCAGCAATATTCGGGAATAAACCCTGATTCAGACGCAGGTCAGCAGTTGCTAAAGGTTAATTTCGTAACCAAATCATGGCCAGATATTAGAAAGAAACTGGAAAAATTGGAGGATTGGAATGACAAACCATTAAATCAATTGTTAACAGAGGCTCAGAACGTATATGTACGACGGGATGAGGAAAAACAGAAGGGAAAGGCAAAAATGATGTTGCAGGCAGTTCAGCAAGGGGTAAAGAAGAGGGGAGATGAAGATGATAGAAGGCCGGGTGCTCATGGAGACCGGGGAAGGGGAAGCGGCAGAGGTAGAGGACGAGGAAGAGGTGAATGGAGGGAATTAAGTTGGGGTCCCGGAAAACAAGGAACAAGGATCAGGAGGGTGGTACACGGGGCCATTGTAATGAGGAGGGTCATTTCAAGAGGGAATGTCCCAGGCTACGACGGGAGGTGCAGTCGTAAGCACTCATGGAGGAAGAATAGGGAAGTCGGGGGTCCCGCTCCCTGGGGTGTATGGGATACACACGGGAACCTCTGGTAAACTTGAAATTAGGACCCCAGGGAGAGGATATGGTATTTATGGTAGATTCGGGAGCAGAAAGATCAAGCGTAACTAAGGTACCGGAAGGAATGGGATTGGGTGGAAAACAAGTCAGAATCTCGGGGGTAGGAGGGGAAGTGATGACATTACCCGAGGTAGAAGGGGTGGTGGTAAAATATGAGAATCGAGAAGCCATGGAAGACTTAATCTTGGTACCCCAGGCAGGGATAAATCTGATGGGTAGGGATTTGCAAATTCAATTAGGAATGGGAACAGCACCCGTAGGGGGACAGATAATAGTCCAACTATAAACTGAGCACAGAGGACGAGGAAAGAATAACCTCACAGGTGTGGGCCAAGGAAGGAAACTGGGGAAGGCTACAGATTCCACCCTTGAGAATAGCTTTGAAAGAAGAAAGTGTGGTAGATTTGAAAGACGCTTTTTGGAGCTGCCCCCTGGCTGAAGAGAGCAGGGACCTTTTTGCGTTTGAATGGGAAAACCCAGAGACACGAAGGAAACAGCAGTATCGGTGGACTGTGCTCCCTCAGGGATTTACGGAATCCCCGAACCTGTTCGGACAGATATTAGAACAAGTATTAGAGGACGTCCCGAGGACTGACGAGACACAGCTGTTGCAGTATGTGGACGACCTGTTACTATCAGGGGAAGAAGAGGAGCCAGTTAGGGACGCGACCATAACCCTCCTAAACTTTCTGGGGGAAAAGGGGTTGAGAGTGTCTAAAAGTAAGTTACAGTTTGTAGAACAGGAAGTTAAATATCTAGGACACCTGATTAGCGATGGGAAAAGGAGAATAAACCCAGAAAGAATAGCGGGAATTACCGGACTGCCAATACCGAAAAACAAGAAGGAGATCAGGAAGTTTCTTGGACTGATTGGATATTGTAGATTATGGATAGATGACTATACCCGACAGGTTAGGTTCCTATATGACAAGTTAGGGGAGGAAAATGACAAAGTAAAGTGGGAATCCGGGGACGAACACCAGTTTAGGAAACTAAAGAACAGTTTAATCACTGCCCCTGTACTGGCTCTCCCGTCTATTGACCAGCCATTCCACCTTTTTGTGAATGCAGAAAATGGAATTGCGCTGGGAGTATTGACCCAAGAGAAAGGAGGGAAGCGGCAGCCCGTCGCGTTCCTCTCCAAACTCTTGGATCCAGTATCGTGGGGATGGCCAGTATGTATTCAAGCGGTAGCGGCAACAGCAGTGTTAGTGGAGGAAAGTAGGAAACTCACATTTGGAGGAACTCTGGTGGTGTCCACTCCCCACACGGTCCGGACGATACTAACTCAGAAGTCCAGTCGGTGGCTGACGGATTCTAGAATCTTGAAGTATGAGGTTATACTTATGGAAAAGGACGATTTGACTATTGTAACGGACACAAACACGAACCCCTCCCAGTTTTTGTACTCGGCGGGTGCTGAGCAGGAAGGGGAGTTACCAGAACATGACTGTAGTGAGATAATAGAACTCCAGACAAAGAGTAGGGAAGATTTAGAGGAACGACCGCTTGAGACAGGGGAAAGATGGTTCATTGATGGTTCTTCCCGATGCATAGACGGAAAAAGGTATAGTGGGTATGCTATAATAACAGGAGAAGGGTTTGGAAAAGTGGAAACAGGCAGGTTGCCAGGAAGTTGGTCAGCACAAACATGTGAACTGTATGCATTACTGAGGGCATTGGAACTATTGAAAGGGAAAGAAGGAACTGTGTATACGGACTCCAAGTATGCCTTTGGGGTGGTACACACCTTTGGGAAAATCTGGAAAGAAAGAGGGATGATTACAGCTAGAGGGAAAGAGTTGGCTCATGAGCAGTTAATTGAGAAAACTTTGGAAGCACTAAAATTGCCAGAAACAATAGCGGTGGTCCATGTAGCAGGCCACCAGAGAGGGAATTCGCTGGAAGCTAGAGGGAATAGGGCAGTCGATAGTGCCGCTAAGACAGCAGCGACAGAAGGAACGTAAAAATGCTGTCTCTGATACCGTTGAAAGAGGGAATAGAGAAGATACCTGTATTCTCGCGGGAGGAGGAAGATAAAATGAATGAGTTGGGTGCCCGGCGCTCCACGGACGGGAAGTGGTGGACGCCGGACAAAAAACAAATAATTACTAAAGGATTGACGAGGGATTTGATTAAACAACTACATTCGCAATCGCACTGGGGAGCTCAGACTCTGTGCGACACGATACTACGGACTTATGCCTGTAGAGGCATTTATACTTTAGCCAAGCAGGCGGTGTCTGGTTGTGTAGTGTGTCAGAAGGTGAATAAGAAGGTAATGAGAGCTGTCCCAGGGGGGAGGACAACAATTGGCCATTAGACCCTTCCAGAGAATACAGGTGGACTTCACAGAATTACCAAAAGTACAGCAGTGGAAATATCTTCTGGTTATAGTGGATCACTTCACCAGGTGGGTAGAGGCATTTCCCATGATAAATGCCACTGCCCAGGCAGTCACTAAGATACGACTGGAACAGATCATCCGTTCTGGAGTATGGAGTCATTGAATCCATAGATTCAGATCGAGGAACCCATTTTGCTTCCAAGGTGCACCTATTAATCTGTAGCACCTTGGGAATAAACTGGAAGCTGCAATACTCCGTGGCACCCCCAGAGTTCGGGGAGAGTGGAGCGGATGAATGCCACTCTAAAAATTCAGATAACTAAATTAATGGAGGAGACGGGGTTACCCTGGACTAAATGTCTACCAATTGCTTTATTGCGAATACGGACGGCACCACGAAAGGATATTGCGGTGTCTCCCTATGAAATGTTGTTTGGATTGCCTTATTTTGGGAAGGTGGAAGGCACACCAACCTTTGAGGGAAGTGATGTGTTCTTGAGGAACTATTTACTGGCAGTGTCTCGTTCCCTTACAGAATTAAAAGCTAAAGGACTATTGGCTCAAAGCCCGCCACTCGACTTTCCAATACATGCTGTAAAGGCCGGCGACTGGGTACTGGTCAAGAATTGGAAGGAGGAGAAACTCCAGCCCAGGTGGACCGGACCGTACCTAGTATTACTGACAACCGAGACAGCAGTACGAACAAAAGAAAAAGGGTGGACCCACGCGATCCGGGTTAAAGGGACCCGTTGATCCACCCGCTCCTGATGAGGAGGAACAGTGGATGGTGAAGCCAGGGAATAAGTCCCTAACATTAACTTTTAGAAAAAAATAAATGTATAATTAGCAGTATGAAAGGAGCAGTCGTGGTATTGTTTGCTCTGCATGTAATTATGGTAAAAAGTATTAATAACTGTGATAAAAGTTATCATCCTATCAGATACAGAGGGTGGACAACCAGATCATTTACTTATCATTCCCATGTGAACGATGCTTGCTGTAAACCTGAGGCCTAGAACTATTTGTGAGGACGGGGGAAAGAAGTATTATAGGGTAGAGAATAGGGGATACGTAGGGAGGTTTGGGTACGTTACCTGCCCAAAAGGGGGAGAGATGGGTTTGTATGACTAGGACAGGGCAGTTAGGTCTCCCTTTCCCAGGCCTTAAGATGGACATTAGACAAAATAAAGGAGGAAGTAATAACAAGGTTAACGGAAGTAGTAGTCACCAAGCCTCCCCCTCCCCCACCTACTCAGCCTCAATTGCACCAGACACTGTACGAAGAAATAAAGAAGCAGATTGAGATCCCTGAAGGAGGAAAAACCTGTTTGTGGACTTGGCCCTCCGGATAGCTGGAATCCTGAATGTGACTAACTGTTGGGTCTGTGGCGGACCACTGATGAGCTCACGTTTGGCCGTGGAGAGGATCCATTGTTGAAGTATGGGACATGATGGAGTGGAACCTGACAGTTGGACAAGACCGAGATCCCCAGGCATGGGTCCCTGACAGACGCTCTGGTTGGGACTGAGTGTATCGCTAGGCCCTGGGCAAAAGATGCCGTCCTAGTAGGCAGCAGCCCCTGCCAGCGCATCGTCACCCAGTGGCCAAATCAGTCCCGAGTGTGGTGGCCAGAGGAGCCTAAATGGTATCCGACTAAGAAAGACGGGAGAAACTGCACTATCTGGATGAAGACCGATGGAATGGAATTGACTGGACTATGGAACTGCACCGGGAACAACCCTTATCAAGGAATCCCGGTGTTGCGAGACATATGGAACAAGGTTACCTCTACTGGACCGGCCCCTGAAGGACTGTTATGGATATGCAGACACAAGGCATACTCGGTGTTGCCAACAAATTGGAGCGGGACTTGCTTTATTGGACTGGTACAACCTGGATTTTTCCTGTTAAACACCGAAGAAGGGCGGTCGCTAGGAACACCTGTAATAGACGACCTATATCGGAAGAAGAGGAACATGGTGGAGAACGGTGGGACTCGTGTTTCTATGTGCAGTGGCTGGACTGATCTTTATCCCCTTGTTTTAGGCAACTCATTGCAAGGAGTATAAGTCAGATGCAGGCTGTAGTCGTGCCTATGGGAGAGAAAGGGGTAATACAGAAAATAATGATAATGCGACCAGGGTAGGTCCAGGATCCACAGGAAGAGGAGATTAGGACAATGTTACTTCAATTCGAACTGAAGGAGCTTGAAATTGAGGTTTAATCAATAGATGCGCAGCAAAAGAAAAAGGGGAGGATTGTGAGGGATAAAGTGATTAAACCCCACTATTGTAAGGGGCTTTAAAGAGGATTCTGACACAGCTGTGGATGAAGTTACCAGAACTGTCCTTGAATAAGGATTGATGGCATTGTATAGCGGTAGAAGGGAGTGATGAATACGACCTTATCAGTAGAGTGGTGATGAATGCGACCCTTGTCACTATAGCCTAGCTTTTAATTCAGATATAAGAGAACTGAGAGAGGTCAGTTGGAGGTGAGCAAACTGGGGCAGGTCATTTACAACTGAGCATGCTTAATGAAATAAATGAATATTACTAACACACCCCTGGTCAAGAAACTGCTCATTACCATGAACATGCGATGTATGATGTGGGAGGTATTGGGGGGACGTACCTATAGACTGTGCACCTCAGTGCCCTGATTGGAGAGGGCCAGAAGGGGAGGTTAAATGTAGCATTGTGTGTATAAAGGGGCTTTACTTTCCTGACTTTGGTGTGTCTCAGCTTGGAGAGGCACCCGACTCTGCAGACTCGTAAATAAAGCATTTCTTGTTTCTATGATTTAGTGATTGTGAGCACAACCTATATCTCACAAAGTTGCCAGAGGAGGTAGTTGAGGCGGGAACTATCCCAACATTTAAGAAACAGTTAAACAGGTACATGAATAGGACAGGTTTGGAGGGATATGGATCAAACGTGGGCAGGTGGGACTAGTGTAGATGGGACATGCTGGGCCAAAGGGCCTGTTTCCACACTGTATCACTCTATGACTATCTATCTTTCCCTCTCAAACCCATTCTCCTGCCTTCTCCCCATTACCTCTGACACCCGTATCAATCAAGAATCTATCAATCTCCTCCTGAAAAATTCTCCTCCATTGACTTGACCTCCACAGTTCACCACCCTCTGACGTAAGAAATTCCTGCTTATCTCCTTCCTAAAGGAATGTCTTTTAATTCTGAGGCTGCGGCCACTGGTCCTAGACTCTCCCACTAGTGGAAACATCCTCTCCACATCCCCTCCATCCAGGTTTTTACCAGGCTAGGACAGACGGAACAGCTTCACACCATGTCCCAAAGCTTGTGTCCTGTCCTGCATCACCCAAGGCAGCAGATACGTTATAGGAGAGGGCAAGCACCGTAACAAAGTAGCTCACGATGGTTTGGGTAACATTCAGGAATGTCTATGCATGTCACATCATGAATATTACTGAAGAAGGGTCTTGACCCAAAATATAATCTATACCTTTTCTCCACAGATGCTGCCTGACCTACTGAGTTACTCCAGCACTCTGTGAAACGTCACCTATCCATGTTCTCCACAGATGCTGCCTGACCCGCTGAGTTACTCCAGCACTCTGTGAAACGTCACCTATCCATGTTCTCCACAGATGCTGCCTGACCTGCTGAGTTACTCCAGCACTCTGTGACATGTCACCTATCCATGTTCTCCACAGATGCTGCCTGACCTGCTGAGTTACTCCAGCACTCTGTGAAACGTCACCTATCCATGTTCTCCGCAGATGCTGCCTGACCCGCTGAGTTACTCCAGCACTTTGTCTATTTTCCCTTCACCCATCTGCCCAAGCCCACTCTCCCCCCTCCTTTCCTATGTTCCTTTCCACCCATAAACCTCTCTCTGCCTTTACATTTCACTCCCCTTTCAAGTCTGCTCTACTTATGTACGTGCATGTTTCTTCTTAACCTTTTGGTCATAGAATGATGCAGTGTGGAAACAAGCCCTTTAGCCCAACTTGCCCACACCGGTCAACATGTCCCATCTACACTGGTCCTACTCACACACGTTTGGCCCATATCCATCTAAATTGGTCCTATCCATGTACGTGTCCAAATGTCTCTTAAACATTAGGATAGTCCCAGCCTTAACTACCTCCTCTGGCAGCTCGTTCCATACACCCAGCGCCCTTTGTGTGAAAAAGCTACCTCAGATTCCTGTTAATTTCTGAAATATTGGTCATAAATTTGTTGCAAAAATGCTCCAAAATAAGGCTGAGAATGCATCAGAGAGCATCTAAAACCCCAGAGCTTCCAGGGCCCTTAAGTGGGCCCAGGACCCTGGACCCCGGCATCGAGGGACTTCACGCACATTATTTCACATTACATTTTTTGTAATCTTGTCATGCCACCCCCCTTTTTGTAAGACTTCGTACAGGCCTGAAATTTATATGTTTCAATGAGATACCCTCTCATCCTTCTAAACTCCAGAGTGTACAAGCCCAGCTGCTCCATTCTCTCAGCATATGACAGTCCCGCCATCCCGGGAATTAACCTTGTAAATCTACGCTGCACTCCCTCAATAGCAAGAATGTCCTTCCACAAATTAGGGGACCAGAACTGCACACAATACTCCAGGTGTGGTCTCACTAGGGCCCTGTACAACTGCAGAAGGACCTATTTGGTCCTATACTCGACTCCTCTTGAGAAGCTGTTGGGAAATTGATTTCTGAAGACGAAGGCAAATGGGAATGGTCAGGTAGGTAAGTTGGTCAGGAGATAGACACAAAATGCTGGAGTAACTCAGCGGGACAGGCAGCATCTCGGGAGAGAAGGAATGGATGACGTTTCAGTTTGAGACCCTTCTTCAGACTGATACAGCCTGTTTCCTGTGCTGTACTGTTTGTAGGCGGGAACTTTGCGAGACCCGTGGCCTGTATCTGGCTCCGCTCAGGCACACACACAAAATAAAACAGCTTGTAGATCAGTGGTGAGTCTATCGAACAAGTCGGGTTATTGAAGGCCTCAATAGTACACACTGGCAAACACTGAGAAAGCCCAAAGTGTTTCAAAGATTTGCAGTACCTACAGCATTTTTATATTCTCATCACACTTGTGGATTTGAAATAAATCATCATTGAGTCTTCGTACAAGAAGGAACTGCAGATGCTGGAAAATCGAAGGTCGACAAAAGTGCTGGAGAAACTCAGAGGGTGAGGCAGCATCTATGGAGCACAAAAATACTGGAGAAACTCAGCGGGTGATGCAGCATGGCCTCACCCGCTGAGTTTCTCCAGCATTTTTGTCTACCTTTGATTTTCCAGCATCTGCAGCTCCATAGATGCTGCCTCACCCGCTGAGTTTCTCCAGCATTTTTGTCTATCATTGAATCTTTCATCTTTGTCTTTCCCTGGAGTTAACTTTAACCTTACATTTATACCATTGGTTTTAAAATATGCCATAAATAGACACCACAGCTGCCAACGTCCCTGTGGGGGGAATTGATGGGGTTTACTCATTAAAAGTAGTTAACATTAAAAGTTTGTCAACTTTTGGGAGAATTCCCTGCTGAACAGTGGCACAGGGCAGCTGTAATCTCAATGTTGTAATGCATAAGAATCTAGACAGAACTGTGAACAATTATCTCCCCCCCCCCCCCCCCCCACCCCAATAGGCAAGGAAGCCTGTTTTTCAGCTGTGTACTAGTTTTAGCTCTTTTAATTTAGTTGTGTTGTGAAGGATAAATACATTGACAAATCTATTTATTACCCTCCTAACAACCTATGTTGGTCATTTTTCCCACACTGTTTGTCCAGTATGCCAGCTCTAGGGTTGAACAGACTATAACCTACTCACAGACACCAAATGCTGGAGTAACTCAGCGGGACAGGCAGCATCTCTGGAGAGGAGGAATGGGTCAAGTCTTCAGCCTGAAGAAGGGTCTCGACCAGAAACGTCACCTATCCCTTCTCTCCAGAGATGCTGCCTGTCCCGCTGAGTTACTCCAGCTGTTTGTGTCTATCTGCAGTTCCATCCTACACGTAACCTGCTCATCTGCCTTATCATTTCCACATTTCCAACAACATGGTCCTATGATATTAAACTTTCACACACTCACACACTTTTGTCACTGCCACCCCCACCTGACCCAGAGCTGGTCACAAGCCCCTGTCTGAGGGTCATGAAGATTCACTCTGACATCCTTCATCTTGCTGCCTGTGAGCGGTTTCTGAAGCTGATGATCCATGTTGGGTAATCGCTTCCCCGACCCGGCCTCCAGCCACAACTCGATGAGCACGTGTAGGCTGACACCAGTGCCTGTGCCCCTGTGTGAGATACCCTTTATGCTCACAATAAATACTCAAAGACTAAATCCTGGAAGCAAGAGATTTCTTTATTTTACGAGTCTGCAGACCGGGTGCCTCTCCAACTGGAGACACACTGAAGCCAGGGAGATCATCCCCCTTTATACACAAAATCTTACATTCAATTTCTCCTCCGGACCTCTCTCCAATCAGGGTCGGAGGTGCACAATCTGTGGGTACCTCCCACCGTACATCCCCTCGTACCTCCCACATCATACATTGCATGTTCAAACATGTTCATGGTAATGAGCAATTTCTTGACCAGGGGTGTGGGTTGTAATAATTCATTTATTCTATTAAGCATGCTCAGCTGCTCATGACCTGGCCCAGTTTCCCTCACCTCCTAGTGAACCCTCTCAGTTTTCCTATATCAGTACTAAAGCTAAGCTATAGTGACTAGGGTCCCATCCATCACTCCTTTCCACTGATAGGGATTTCTCTACATCACCCCCTTCTCTAGCGAGACAAAGCTATCTCTTCTTACTCAAGGACCTCAAGGATGGTCTGGCAATTTTCAGACACTGCTGTCAGAATCTCCTCTCCAGCCCCCTCTCTGTTTGGAATTCTCTTTAAAAACTCCTTTCTTTTAATAGGGTTTAATCACTTTATCCCTCACAATCCTCCCTTTTTCTTTTGCTAACGCATACACTGATTAAACCCTCATTTTAAGTTCCTTCAATTCGAACTGACGTAACATCGTCCTAACCTTCTCCTCCTGTAAATCATAAACTTCCCCTGGTTCGCATTATCATTATTTTCTGTATTTCCCCCTTTTCTCCCATAGCAGACTACAGCCTGCATCTGACTTATAACTTCTGGTAATAAGTTCCCTAAAACAAGGGATACAACAGGGGATAAAGATCAGTCCAGCCACTGCACATAGAAACACAAGTCCCACCGTTCTCCACCATGTTCCTCCGAGGATAGAATCCCACCATTGGGTTCCCATAATCGAATTCCATTTTTTGTATTGGAACATGCGCCAACTTCCGATCCCTTCTGATATGTCCATCACTGCCTGTCCATTATCATCGATGTTCAAACAGCAATTAGAGAGGTTGAATTTCCCCGCATACCCCTCCTTCTTCTGCCAGGAGGTAATCTAGGGCTAACCTGTTCTGGTATATCGCTGCTCTCATCTGCGTCTGCTGCTTTGCCAGCATCTCCAGCGCCCCCCGCAGTTTTGGTTGGTAATTACCTCCAGTACTGCCTGTAGCCTTATGAATCCGGTTTAACATATATACTGGTGTTCGGTAGCCCCAGGATCCATCCTGTGCCCAAGTGGTTGGTCCGTAGTATGAGATGATTCTTGCTGGTGGCCACTCATCATCTTCCCATTCTCCAATGTCTATTTTCCTCTTTTTCCGATATAGGTCATCAAATACAGGTGTTCCTAACGACTGGCCTTCTTTGGGGTTTAACAGGAAGAATCCAGGTTGTACCAGTCCAATTAAAACAAGTCCCACTCCAATTCAATCGGTAACACCGAGTATGCCTTGTATCCCGCATATCCATAAACAGTCCTTCAGGGCCGGTCCACTAGAGGCAACCTTGTTCCATATATTTCGCAATACTGGGATCCCCTGATAAGGGTTATTCCCGGTGCAGTTCCATAGTCCGGCTGATTCCACTCCATCAATCTCCATCCGGATAGCGCAGTTTTTCCCATATTTCTTAGTTAGATACCATTTAGGCTCCTCTGGCCACCACACTCGGGACTGATTTGGCCACTGGGTGACGATGCGCTGGCAGGGGCTGCTGCCTACTAGGACGGCATCCTTTGCCCAGGGCCTAAAAGCGATACACTCAGTACCCGACCGGAGCATCTGTCAGGACCCATACCTGGGGATCTCGGTCTTGTCCAGCTGTCAGGTTCCACCCCATCAGGTCCCATACTTCAACAATGGATCCTCTCCACGGCCAACGTGAATTCATCAGTGGTCCTCCGCAGACCCAACAGTTAGTCACATTCAGGGTCCCAGCTATCCGGGTGGCCAAGTCCACAAACAGGTTTTTTCTCCTTCAGGGATTTCGATCTGCTTCTTGATTTCTTCGTACAGTGTCTGGTGCACTTGAGGCTGAGTATGTGGGGGAGGGGGAGGCTTAGTGACTACTACCTTAGTAACCTCTTTTATTACTTCCTCCTTCGTCTTATCTATTGCCCCTTTTATGATCTGAGAAGGGAAAACTAACTGTACACAAACCCATCTCTCTCCTCCCCTTGGGCAGGTAACGGCCCCAAACTTCCCTATATACCCCCTATTTCCTGCCATCAAATACTCCTTTCCCCCCTCTTTACAAATGATTCTATTCTTTCGGTCATGGCATACTTTATTCACATGGGAAATGATAGGTAAATGATCTGGTTATTACCCTCTGTATTGAATAGGATGATACATTTATCACAATTATTAATACCTTTTACAACAATTACACACAAAGCAAACAATACCACGACTGCTCCATTCATACTGTCAGTTATACATTCAATGCTTTTCTTTTTAAAATATACTGTTAGGGGTTTACTTCCCGGCTTCACCGTCCACTGTTCCTCCTCCTCAGGAACGGGTGGATCGACGGGTTCCTTTAACCCGGATCGCGTGGTCCACCCTTTCTCTTTTGTTCGTATTGCTGTCTCGGTTGTCAGTAATACTAGGTATGGGCCGGTCCACCTGGGCTGGAGTCTTTCTCCTCCTTCCAATTTTTGACAGTACCCAGTCGCCGGCCCTTTACAGCATGTATTGGAAAGTCAAGTGGCGGGCTTTGAGCCAATAATCCTTTCGCTTTTAATTCTGTAAGGGAACGAGATACAGCCAGTAAAAGTTCCTTGAGATACATCACTGCCCTCTATGAGTGGGTATCCTTCTATCTTTCCCAAATAAGGTAACCCAAACAACATTCCATAGGGAGACACTGCTAACTTTGCATGGGGTCTCCGTTGCTTTTCTCAAAGCCTTTCTGTTTCCCTACTGCTCCAAACATATATGCCAGACTCCATGTACATATGCTGCTCTTAAAGCCTTAATTTCTGCCAATTGAGCTAAGCAAGATCGCAGCAAGCTTCCAATTGATCCTGCGCTATAGCTTTTACTTCTTTAGATATTACTCGTCCAAAATATTCTACCTGCTGCTGACAAAAAAACAAAAACCTCTTCCTTGATACATCATGACCTTCTGTGCCACCTTTTCCAAGATAATTACAATGTCTCTCTCTCACATTGCTCCTCACTTGTGAACAAACCAATAAATCATTCACATACTATATCAACACCTTCCAAATCTGCCTACAACATCTGATTAAAAACACGGCGCTAGTATTTAAAACGCTGCCGCATCCTAGCCTAGGTGTATTTAATACCTCTTCTTAATGTTCTTACCATAGCTATGTTCACCATTATCTTAATATTATTATTATTATTATTATTTTATTATTATTATTATTATTATTATTATTATTATTTCCTGATTATCGTACCTGTTCACATCCCCAACACACCTTATCCATTACCTATCTCCTTACAAGCCTTGTCTGGGCTTAGATCCAGTTTATTTCACTCCTGATAGGGCATTTGAGAAAAGACTCTCCCAAATACATTTTATTATTGGCATGGAATCTCTGGCCCCTGTTTGGCTCTGTCATAGGACTCACTGTGTGTCGGTTGCATCACTTATTTCAGACTTTTCAACCAGGTCTGTTACTAACAACATTGTCTTTCCTTTTTTCACGCTCTTTCTTTCTAAAGCAGTCTCATCAATTTATCCCTCTGCTTCCCGCTTTAATCTAATAATATAATATAATCTAAATAAATAAATTTTTCTGATCTGCCTTCTTTCTCATTCTAAACTCAATGTCTTACTTCTCAAGATAGTTTATCCTCCTTTGCAAATTTATTCACCTTCCTTTTAAATCTATCTTCCACTGACTTCTCGATCCTCATATTGAACCACCACCCCTTCTACCTCGGGTAATGTCATCACTTTTCCTACCCCCCGAGATTCTGACTTGTTTTTCACCTAATCCAATTTCTTCTGGTACCTTAGTTCCACTTGATCTCTCCACTCCCAAATTACCATAAATACCATATCCTCTCCCTGGGGTCCTGATTTCAAGTTTACCAGAGGTTTCCGTGTGTATCCCATTAATACCCCAGGGAGCAGGACCCCCGACTTCCCTATTCTTCCTCCATGAGTGTGCATGACTGCACCTCCTGTCGTAGCCTGGGACATTCCCTCTTGAAATGGACCCTCCTCGTTACAATAGTAACACCAGGATGGCCCCGTGTACCACACTCCTGATCCTTGTTTCTTGTTTTCCCGGGACCCCAACTTCGGTCCCTCCATTCACCTCTTCCTCGTCCTCTAAAACTACCCGCTTCCCCTTCCCGGTTCTCCATGAGCACCCGGCCTTCTATCACCTTCGATTCCCCCCTTCTGTATTCCTTGCTGTACTGCCTTGCAACATCATTTTTACCTTTCCCTTCTGTTTTTCCTCATCCCGTCTTACATATACCTTTTGAGCCTCTTTAACAATTGATTCAATGGTTTGTCATTCCAATCTTCCAATTTTTCCAGTTTCTTTCTAATGTCTGGCCATGATTTTGGTTACAAAATTAACCTTAGCAACTGCTGACCTGCGTCTGAATCAGGGTCTATCCCCGAAGACTGCTGGACATTCCTCCTCAACCTTTGTAAGAACACTGTCGGAGGTTCGTCCCTTGTTCTGCTGATTTTCAAAAGCCCGTTCGAAATTCTGTCCCTTGGGAACGGCTTCTCTGATTCCCTTGATTTATATCTCCCTGAGATCTCTCATACTTCTTCTGTTTGGTTACTCCAATCCGGCGCAGTAATGGGATATTTTACTGCTACCCGCATCTGCTGCTCCCGCTTGAGCCTGCAACCCTTATCCCAGACTTTATTCCTGCCTGTCTGACCATCTGTCTTTCTTCTGGAGTAAACAAAAACTTCCCATTATTGACATCATTGTCTGCCAACTCCCCTTTTTTTTTCCCTGGACCCCCATTAATTTATTACCCTTCTCCAACCAGAATGTTTATCTAAACAAACCATAAAAGCTGCTTGTTGTTCAGCAATTAACTTATTTCTAATTTTGTTCAAACCATTCTCCCTACAATTCCCAAATTCCAATTCCTAGTTTAAATACATACGACTAACAATTTTCCAAATTAACTTTACTGAAAAGAAATCTATAGAAGCCAAGCAACCTACATTTTCCAACTTCCCCTTTTTAAGTTGCGGTGATACAAAGCGTTGATGATACAAAGCGTTGTCCGTTACCTTACAATAACCTCCCCCATTGCTTACAATTTCTTAAAGGAACACACACACATACCCTTACAGCATGTGGCCCACAGCAAACAAACCTATCACATATACAAGCTTCCTCATTCATACAAAACCGGTTTTTACACACACATCACATTAGTTCCATTCTTACTTCAATGAGATTGTTTGAAACAACTCAATATTTTTCATAGAAACATAGAAACATAGAAATTAGGTGCAGAGCAGGCCATTCAGCCCTTCGAACCTGCAACCTCCCATTCATATGATCATGGCTGATCATCCAATTCAGTATCCTGTACCTGCCTCTCCATACCCCCGATCCTTCAGCCACAAGGGCCACATCCAACTCCCTCTTAAATATGACCAACGAACTGGCCTCAACTACTTTCTGTGGCAGAGAATTCCACATCATTTCTTCCCATGGTACATATATTTGGACCTAGGAACTGATCTATTTGTTCAGCCAGTCCCAAGGGTCTTCCAATAAACTACTTTTCATCTCCTTTTTTAAAGTTCCTCACCTCCATACTGGTGAGAGGCACATTTACAAATCCCCATCCCCCCCTTCATTTCCCCCTAACGGGACCTCCCTGAGGGGCTTCATTTGAACAGATCGGTTTAATCTTTGTTCGGCTGCCCTCGTTTGAGATCGCGTCATCCGCCTTCTGCCTGGGACACCCGTCCCATCCTCGTCCTCAACTTTTTATTTGCCTCTTCCTTATCTGACTGGCTCTCTCCTTCACGTTCTATGTTTGAATCACAGTTTCTTTCACCCTGTTTCTTCTCTACTCTCCGTGATTCTCTACATCTGTCTCTTCTGAGACAGGAGCGGACAGGTTTACTGCCGATCCGCTCTGTCTTAGTGGGACCCTCCTGGGCAGATACAGCCGGCGCTGATGGGGGTATATATTTGGGGCTGGGATTCATATGGCGGGGGCAGTCTCCGTAGGTGATCATCACCAATTGGGGGCCAGTCAGGTTCATCCTGCTCTCTCTCTCCGTCTTTAACGGAAACATCCCATTATTGGGTTTCCAGCAACTGGGCATATTTCCTTTTCTATTTGATTCGGCGTTTCGCTTTCCATTCATAAAAACATTCAACGCCTGTTCGCCACCCATCCTCATTTGAACCCAACCGTGGCCACCACCACCACACAGCGCTCCCTCGAATAGCTCCTTCTGTCCATTCAAAGTAACAAAACTTTAATCATAGTTTCCTTACTCTTACCCCGGGTGTTCCCTTCCACCCCATCCGTGCTGCAACATTCGCCCCAACGGACTATCGGGCGGAATGAGCGGCTCCATATATAGTATGAGCCTTATCCTGTTTCCCCGGACCCTTTTCCCGTTCCGGTTTCCATGTCTCGTCGTACTATTCCCGTCCAACAGACCCCGGTCCCAGGGCAATACTTAATAGTCAGTTTTCTTACCTGGTCCTGTGCAACAAGAATCACTCGACCGTTTCCTTATTTATTCACCTTACATACACCCCCTCTTGCTTCCCGAGTCTTTATACCCGATATCACTCACTCGCTCCCCCAAAAACTGCTGATTGGCAAGCAAGGAGATCAGAGACTGCTGAAATCAGCAGGGGTGCACCTTCCCTCCTTCTTTGCCTCCACCAAGCAGCCGGAGTGGCGATCCCGGACGAGCCCCCAGTTTGTGAGATACGCGTTGTGCTCACAATCACTGCTCAAAGACTAAATCTTGGAAGCAGTGATTCTTGAAATCTTGGAGTTTCTTTATTTTTCACGAATCTGCAGACCCGGGTGCCTCTCCAAGTCGAGACACACCGAAGCCAAAGAAGTCATCCCCCTTTATACACAGAATTTTACATTCAACCTCCCCTCCGGACCCTTCTCCAATCAGGGTCTGAGGTGCACAATCTGTAGGTACATCCCCCCGGTACCTCCCACATCATACATCGCATGTTCATGGTAATGAGCAGTTTCTTGACCAGGGGTGTGTTGTAATATTCATTTATTCTATTATGCATGCTCATTTGCTCATGACCTACCCTAGTTTTAAAACTCACCTCCTAGTGAACCCTCTCAGTTCCCCTATATCAGTACTAAAGCTAAGCTATAGTGACAAGGGTCCCATCTATCACTCCATTCCACTGATAGGGATCTCTCTACATCACTCCCTTCTACCGCTATACAATGCTAATACTTCTTACTCAAGGACTCAAGGATGGGTCTGGCAACCTTTAGACACAGCTGTGTCAGAACCCTATCTCCGGCCCCTATCAGTTCGAATTCTCTTTAAAACTCCATACTTTAATGGGGTTTAATCACTTTATCCCTCACAGAGTCGGGGAGGGGGACGTGTGGCAGGGCTGCCAACTCTCACGCTTTGAGGGTGAGAATCACGCATTTGGCCAAATTCTCACGCTCATGCTGATTACAAATTTCTCACGCTCTGTCGTGAGAAATTCTGTGATCAACGAAAATGTTAAAACTCATATCAGCTGCATGGGCCGCGGGTGTTGGAAGCAGAAGCAGCGGCAGGGACAGATGCTGGGAGCGGGGCTGGCGAGTGTTTGCTGGGCTGGCGAGTCTCTGTGCCAAATTCGCCCAGGTGTCCGGCATGGATCAGGCTGCGCTCGGTGCATCCTGGAGGACAAACCAGTGGCTGCTGGAAGTAAGTACCAAGCACCGGGTAGAAACGGTGGAAGATAGTGGACTTTTTTGTTTTTTTTCAAATGGGGGTGGTTGGAGAAAGCATCCTGCTTGCCTGCTAGATTTTCACTTACTGTAACTGCAGGAAAAATGTTCCCAATGTTGGGGGAGTTCAGAACCAGGGGTCACAGTTTAAGAATAAAGGGTGGGCCAGTTCGGACTGAGACAAAGACAAACTTTCTTCAGGCAGAGAGTTGTGAATCTGTGGAATTCTCTGCCACAGAAGGCAGTGCAGGCCAATTCACTGGATGTTTTTAAGAGAGAGTTACATTCTGCTCTTGGGGCTAATGAAATCAAGGGATATGGGGAAAATACAGGAAAGATGTACTGATTTTCGATGAACAGCCATGATCATATTGAATGAGTGCTGGCTCGAAGGGCCGATGGCCTATTCCTGTACCTATTTTCTATGTTTCTATGCTTGAGTATGTGGCAATACAACTCGATCACTTGATTTTGAAGCATTCATGCATGGTGGAGGTATAATGTAGTCATAGAGTGATACAGTGTGAAAACAGGCCCTTCAGCCCAACTTGCCCACACCCGCCAACATGTCCCAGCTACTCCACCTGCTTTTGGTCCATATTACCAAACCTGTCCTATCCATATATCAGTCTAACTGTTTCTTAAATGTTGGGATGGTCTCAGCCTCAACTACCTCCTCTGGCGGCTTGTTCCACACACCCACCACCCTTTGTCTGGATAAAGTTATCCTGGTAACTTGCACGCAGGTATCGAGCTCGGCGATCGGAAGCCGCGGTCACGTGACTCGGGAGGGGCTGCTGTTTTTGTGCGCTTTTCACTTTCGCACAGCAGTTGTTTTGCTGACCACCGTTGTGATCAGACGTGTGTGCGGAGACCTGTTGACTAAGGAGCCAGTGGTTAATAAAGATCCTTCAGGAAACGTAGCTGTCGTCTCTGCATCCGCTACATTGGTGACCCCGCCTTGTCTAGCTGCCGTTAGACAGGGACCAGGCAGGAGGATTACGTCCCTGCAGTATCGGCAGGGCTCACCGGGCCTCAAGCTGCCCTTGTCTTGGCCCGATCAACCACAGGTGTGGTTCACGCATGTAGAGGCACAGTTTCATCTGCACAGGATCGTAGCGGATGACACGATGTATTTTCACGTGGTGGGGGCTCTCCCACAGGGCAGTGCCTCGAGGCTGCTGCCGTATATCAGAGAGCCGCCGGTGATGGCTAAATACGCATGTTTGAAGGCCCTGCTGCTACATACGTTCAGTCTCAGCCGTAGATGTTCGGTCTCAGCCGGTCTCGCGGTGAAGATCCTCCACATCGGTCGGCGTCCGTCCACCATCATGGCAAAGATGCTGGCCCTGATGGACGGGCATCGTCCGTGTCTGTTGTTTGAGCAGGCGTTCTTGGAGCAGATGCCGGACGAAGTCCGCTTAATGCTCGCCCGGGCCGACTTCAGCGGTCCCCAGCTCCTCACAGAGGGCCGACGGGCTGTGGACCCACAGACGGGGGGACGTTTGTTCTTTCACCCGCCCCACCGCCACGGGGCGGGTGCAGCCGAGACGGCATCGGGACGAAGGTCAGGATCCGCCCAGCGCCACAGAAGCATCGCCGCTGCCGGAGGTGGGCAGCCGACGCCGTTGGTGCTGCCATCTTCATTTCGGTGTGGAAGCCCGAAGATGTCGAAGCCCCTGCCCCGAGAGGCAAACGCGATCGGCCCAAACGAACGCCTCTATGTCCGTGATCGGCACTCCGGCCACCGTTCCCTGGTGGACTCCGGTGCCGCGCAGCCAGCATCCTGTCCCCCCGAGCGCCCGAGATACCCGCGTCTTGTAAGGTAGGACCGGTCCTCTCGGCCGATAATGGTAGCGACAATTCCGCATTACAAGTTTGCGGACCCTGGGCCTACCTTTCGATTCCCCGCCCGTACAGGTGGATGATCCACCGTTGCTGACCTCGCCCAGCCGATATTGGGGGCCGATGCTTGCGGGGTCTCCCTGCTGGTCGGTGTGCGAGCAGACGCTAAGGTTCCAGGTGCCGGGCCCTGTGCCCTGCCGAGCCACGTAAAACCGTTGACAATCCTTCAGCAACCCAACAGGTAGCTGAGATCCCAGCAACCTTTCGCACCCCTCTCACCCGAATTCCCAGGGTTGCTCACGCCCCGTTTTCGACGGGCCGCTCCCCGTCATTGCGTGGTCCACCACATTCACACCGAGGGCCCACCGTTCACGCCCAAGCGTGCGCCACTCCCGCCCGATAAACTGCGCACGCAACAAAATGAGATCCAGCCTTAATGGAGGCCTTGGTGATTGTCCGGCGTTGGATAGCCCCCTGTGCCTCCCCCACTACACACCGTGCCCAAAGCGTCCGGGTGGATGAAGACCTTGCCGGAGATTACAGGCGTTATGAACGCGGTAACTATCAGCAATCGGTACCCATTCCGCACTATCCAAGATTTCTCCTCCGGCTCATCGAGGGCGAGTTCCATCTCTTCTCGAAGGTTGACCTCATTCGCGAGTATAATCAAATTCCGGTCCATCCGGACCGACATCCTAAACGGCCACCACACCCCCTTCGCCTGTCGAATGGCTAAGAATGACCTTTGGCCTGAGAACGTCACCACTTTCAGGCATTCCAAAAGGCTAATGGATCCAGTTGGGCGGGGTTTTGCCGTTCATAACTCCAATCCCATCTCCCTCGATGATATTCCTGGTGGCCGGCGGCATCTCGGAGGCAAGACACGTTAAACGCCTCCCGCCAGTTCATCGAACGGCGAGCGCAAAACGCGGGTTGGTATCAACCCGCGACGTGCCACGGCGCACAGCCGCTGCCTGAGAAGGTCGTGCGGCCGTCCGCCGCTTGCGAGGCCCTATCTGTCCAAGGCCTGCGGGAATTTCATCGGAATGGTCAACTTCATCCCCAAGCAGCTGCCATCAGGCCCCGTTGTCCAGTGTCTGGCTGGGCAAGCCCAAGGACTCTGTTTTGGTACAAGAGGCAGATATGGCATTCGAGGGGCTAAGACCGGCGTTGGTCCAGTGCCACCAAGCTGGTACACCCTAGGTGGTCAGCTCTAACGGGCCCTTCACCGTGGACGCATTACCGACCGTCGCGGTGGGCCGCTGTCCTCGAGCATCGGGTAGGTAGCCGCTGCCGTTTTTCAGCAGGGCAGCTTGCGGGCCCCCGAGATCCTTTCCAGCGCTTTCCATCGGGAGCCTCCCCCTCGGCGCTCTAAGCCAAGCGATCCGCCATTTCCGTTATAACCTGGAGGGGCGTGCGATCAACACATTCACGTACTCACAAGCCACTCAACTTTCACTTTGACCAAGGTGTCCGATCCCTGAGGCCAGGCAACAGAGGCACCACGCCTACATATCCGAGTTCACATCTGATATGTTATCGCATGTGGGGAAGCTGAGTGTCGTGCTGACGTGCATTCCTGTCCGGCAGCCCCAGACATTCTGCTATCAGCCTAGGTGAGGATGAATGAGGAGCTTGCCCCTGCCCAGCAGGCTGACGCTGGGCATGAGGTTTTACCGCAATGCAGAGTCAGGCCTTAAGTTGGGCTGAGGGTGCCCCTGCGGAGCCGCCGTGTGCGGGATCTTTGCGATTCTCCACGGCAAAGCCTCGCCCTGTTGACATGATTGCCTAGATGCGTCGATATTCAACACCAACCACAGCCTACTGCGCACTCTGTCCATTCGCCCATCAATGCCCTGGTTGCGACCAAGTTCGTCTGGCAGGGTTACAGAAGCAGTCGCATCATGGGCCCGTACTTGTATCCCGCAGAACGTGCAAGGTGCAGAGGCATGTGCGTCCGCACGTGCAGGGTTTAGCTGTTTCAGACGGCAGGTTTCCTGCACATCCATGTCGCCTTGCAGTCCCTAGCGTGTTCGTGCGGGCTACTCACCTACCTGACTATCGTGGATCAGGTACAACGCAGTGGGCGAGGCATACCGATAACGGATAACCCCGCTAGGCTTGGTGCGCGGGCTATCATTCCTATTGGATCGCTCGTTTCGGGTTCCCTCAGATCTCATCCGGATACGTGGGGCCCAGTCCACGTCGTCCCTGTGGGGGTTTTTTTTGTGGTATGGAGCAGCCTGTGTGGTGCGAAGCTGCAACCAGACCACCGCGTATCACCCAGAGTCCAACGGGTTGGTTTGGCATTTCCAGGCACCTTCATCGGAGTTGAAGGCCCGCTCACCGGTCCGGATGGGTCGAACAGTTGCCTTGGGCTCTCCTAGGCATCTAGAACCACACGAAAAGAGGACCGCAACGCCTCCTCGGCAGAGCTGGTATACGGTTCGGTTTTGTCGGTACCTGGGGATTTCCTACTCGTCCCCCGGGATCAAGAGGTCCCGGCTTCAGCGGTGTTAGCTGGCCTTCGCGAGCTGGCGCTTTGGTCCCGGTTCCCACTTCCCGCCACGGGTCGTCCCGCGGTGCACGTACCTAACTATGTTACGGGATTGTGCTTATGTGTTTCATTGGTAGGGATGCTCACCGCTCGCCGCTACGCGGGTGTATGAGGGTCCGTACAGGGTGTTGAGGACTGGCGCCTCGACATTTACATTGGACATGGGTGGCAAGGAGGAGCTTGCCTCCGTGAGCCGCCTTGAGCCAGCACCACGTTGACGAGGATAGCCCGGTGGTGGTGCCCACATTACCGCAGCGTAGAGGACGTCCACCGGCCGTTTTGTGTGGGGGTTTTTGCCGCCCTCTGCACCTGTTACCCCCGGTTATGTTTCACCGGTCCCCTCTGTTACGCTCGTCCCTCGTTCACGTTTGTCGTGTCCCTCCGGTTCTGGTTTGCCAGCCCCGACTGTTACGCTCGCCCCGCGCCCTCGGACTACGCGTTCTGGTCGAACCATCTGTTTACCCGTGCGTTTCCGTACCGCGGGTTCTGGGGGGGGGCATGTAGCTGCACCTGCTGGCGCACGCAGGTATCGAACCCGGCGATCGGAAGCTGCGGTCACGGGACTCGGGAGGGGCTGCTATTTTTACGCGGTTTCGCTTTACATCTTTCCCACCCGGCAGTTGTTTGCTGACCATCGTTGTGATCAGGCGTGTGTGCGGAGACCTGTTGACTAAGGAGCCAGTGGTTAATAAAAATCGCTCCGAAAACTTAGTCGTCGTCTCTGCAACCGCTAAAACCCCCTAAAGTTACCTCTTAAAGATACTTCAAACAAAAAACATTGAAATCATACTTTTACAATGCACTAAAACATGATTTTAATACATCAAATTTCAAAACGTCCCTACCCTAGGAGGGGGGACACCCCCTTCCACACCCTCTCCCCACTCGGTACCCCCAAGGCCAGTGATCAGTGATCGCTCAGCCCTCCAACGCTCTGCGCCCCTGGTTCAGACGGAGAACACTGCCAGATGTGAGCGGGGAACTGAGGCCAGTTGTCCGTGATGTCTGGATCCCAATGCTCAGCACTTCGTGTTTCGGAGTTGGCTAAAGTTATTGATTTGTAATTAGCCTGATTTGTAATTAGTTGACAAAACCTTAATTTATTAATCTGGATTATCCAGGGGGATGGGATAAGTGTAATATTAAAATGACATGCAAGGTGTCAAGTTGTCTGTCACAACATACAGCCCCGATAACCCATTATTTCCTTCAGTCAAATATTGGGACGGTTGCAGGTGTAAGGCTGGACTCAGGGTCAGGAATGAGAGAAGGTATGCAACTGGAGTCAGGGTCAGGAGTAGTACCAGGTGTGCAGTGAGACTCAGGTTGGTCAACATGGGCCAAGTGTTTGATTATAATCTGATTTCCATACATGAATATAATAAGATCAGTCATGTGCTGCACGTGTTGATCAGAGCCTGGGCTCTACTGCGGAATGTAATTAGGAATGGAATTTAGTTTAACCTTATTCATAGCTGATCCAATTTAAAGCATAAATGTTGCATTTAAGTGCAAGTTAAAAGACTCGCTACAGTGTGCACCAGATTGCAAAATTTCAAGCTGAAAAATGCAAAAAGCTCCATACCAATGGGAGGGGACACACCCTCCTGTCCCCCCCCCCCCCCGGTCGCTACGCTCCCTCGGGCTTGGTCTCTCACAATTTCTCACTCCCAACTCTCACCCAATGTTGATGGTGTGGTCACCCCGGACCAGAGCATTAGAATCATACCATGATGGGGGGTGTGGGGAGGGGAGCGTGTTTGTGTGGCGGGGGTAGGTCATGTCCTGTCTCTAGCCCCCCGCGAGTGATCATGGCTGATCATCCCCAATCACTACCCCGTTCCTGCCTTCTCCCCATATCCCCTGACTCTGCCATCTTTAAAAGCCCTATCTAGCTCTCTCTTGAAAGTATCCAGAGAACCTGCCTCCACCGCCCTCTGAGGCAGAGAATTCCACAGACTCACAACTGTGTGAAAAAATTATTCCTCGTCTCCGTTCTAAATGGCTTACTCCTTATTCTTAAACTATGGCCCCTGGTTCTGGATTCCCCCAACATCGGGAACATATTTCCTGTCTTTAGTGTGTCCTTAATAATCTTATATGTTTCAATTAGATCCCCTCTCATCCTAAACTCCAGAGTGTACAAGCCCAGCTGCTCCATTCTCTCAGCATATGACAAACCCGCCACCCCTGGAATTAACCTTGTAAACCTACGCTGCACTCCCTCAACAGCAAGAATGTCCTTCCTCAAATTAGGGGACCAAAACTGCACACAATACTCAAGGTGTGGTCTCACTAGGGCCCTGTACAACTGCAGAAGGACCTCTTTGCTCTTATACACCTCTTGTTATACTCAACTTCTCTTGAGAAACTGTTGGGAAATTGATTTCTAAAGACAAAGCTAAATGGGAATGGTCAGGTAGGTAAGTTAGTCTGGAGGTAGACACAAAATGCTGGAGTAACTCAGCGGGACAGGCAGCATCTCTGGAGAGGGGGAATGGGTCAAGTCTTCAGCCTGAAGAAGGGTCTCGACCAGAAACGTCACCCATTCCTTCTCTCCAGAGATGCTGCCTGTCCCGCTGAGTTACTCCAGCTGTTTGTGTCTATCTGCAGTTCCATCCTACACGTAACCTGCTCATCTTCCTTATCATTTCCACATTTCCAACAACATGGTTCTATGATATTAAACTTTCACACACTCACACACTTTTGTCACTGCCACCCCCACCTGACCCAGAGCTGGTCACAAACCCCTGTCTGAGGGTCATGAAGATTCACTCTGACATCCTTCATCTTGCTGCCTCTGAGCGGTTTCTGAAGCTGATGATCCATGTTGGGTAATCGCTTCCCCGACCCGGCCTCCAGCCACAACTCGATGAGCACGTGTAGGCTGACACCAGTGCCTGTGCCCCTGCAATTGAAAGCAGTTCTCAATTCTTCCTCAAAGTGTGGCCTCTCACATTGTCCGTGCCACGCCCTGTGTCACAATCCCGACCACAGATCACGGGCCTGTTGTGTCATTGGCAGCTTGTGTTACGTCCTGCCTTCCCCACAGAGAGACAGGAACCGGGCCACGGGCACAGGAGAGTCCAGGCCCAGTGCCCGACCCCAGCCCACCATGCCCAGGACCCCAGCCCACCATGGCCCAGGCCCCAGCCCACCATGGCCGACCCCAGACCCCACCCCCCCCCCCCCCCACCATGGCCCAGGCCCCAGCCCACCATGGCCCAGGCCCCAGCCCACCATGGCCCAGACCCCAGCCCACCATGGCCCAGACCCCAGCCCACCATGGCCCAGGCCCCAGCCCACCATGGCCCAGACCCCAGCCCACCATGGCCCAGGCCCCAGCCCACCATGGCCCAGACCACAGTCCCCAGCCCACCATGGCCCAGACCCCAGCCCACCATGGCCCAGACCCCAGCCCACCATGGCCCAGGCCCCAGCCCACCATGGCCCAGGCCCCAGCCCACCATGGCCCAGGCCCCAGCCCACCATGGCCCAGACACAGTCACCAGCCCCCATGGCCCAGACCACATCCCCAGCCCACAGGCCCCAGACCCCCAAGCCCACCATGGCCCAGGACCCCAGCCCAGGCCCAGCCCACCACCCCAGACCACCCACCATTGGGCCCAGACCACAGACCCCAGCCCACCATGGCCAGCCAGTCCACATGGACAGACCCAGGCCCACCCATGGCCCAGACCCCAGCCCACCTTGGCCCCAGCCCACCATGGACCAGACCACAGTCCACCATGGCCCAGACACAGACCCCAGCCCACCATGGCCAGACCCACAGTCCCACCATTGGGCCCAGACCCCAGCACCAAAGGGCACAGACACCAGCCCACCTTGGGCCCAATCCCAAGCCCACCATGGCCCAGACCACAGTCCACCATCCCAGCCACCATGGCCCAGGCCACAGTCCCCAGCCCGACACGGCCCAACCACAGTCCAGCCCACATGCCCAGGCCCACCATGTCCCAGGCCCAGCCCACAAGGACAGGCCCCAGCCCACCATGGCCCAGGCCCCAGACCAGACCCCAGACCCACAGCCCACCATGGCCCAGGGACCACAGTCCCCAGAACCATGGCCCAGACCACAGTCCCCAGCCCACATGGCCCAGGCCCCAGCCCACCATGGCCCAGGCCCCAGCCCACCATGGCCCAGACCCCAGCCCACCATGGCCCAGACCCCAGCCCACCATGGCCCAGACCCCAGCCCACCATGGCAGACCACCATGGCCCAGACCCAGTCCACTATGGCCCTAGGACCCCAGCCACCATGGCCCAGACCCCAGCCCACCATGGCCCAGGCCCCCAGCCTGGCCTCTCCAGCCCAAGTAAACCACAGCCCCATTGTGAGCAATCCCCCCTCACCCTGGGACGGGAACCCATGTCTAATGGCCTGAGCCCCACCACAGCCCAGTGCTGGACCCCAGCCCAGCCCACTAGGCCCCAGTCCAGCCCACTAGGCCCCGGTCCAGCCCACTAGGGCCCAGTCCAGCCCACTAGGCCCCAGTCCAGCCCACTAGGCCCCAGTCCAGCCCACTAGGGCCCAGTCCAGCCCACTAGGGCCCAGTCCGGTCCGGGTAAAGCACCGGCCCGTCAGCCGCCCGCCCCACACTGTGGGATGAGACCTGTCGCGGAGCTTCCAAAATAATCTGACTTACAAATCAGCAGAAAATTAAAAAAATCTTTATTGAGGCACAATCCACTGATGATGGATGTGTTAGTGTGTTAATTGTCCAGGGGCAGTGGTCTGGGGCAGGGGGTGTGAGGTCCCCACCTCATGACCGGGAGAGTTGGAATTAAGCCGTGATTAGTCGGGGAGGGGGACGTGTGGCCACTCCAGGACCAGAGTGTTAGAATCAAACCATGATGGGGACGTGGGGAGGGGAGCGTGTTGTGTGTGGGGGGGTCGGCCCCGTCTCTAGCCGCCGCCGCTGGGCTGGCATTCCCGTCACCACATCACTCTCGATACCACATTCGTTGCTGCCCCGCAGAATCTTCACAAAACTGCAGCGGCAACAAGAGGATGAGTGGCTGACACCCCCTCACCCCAGCCCAGACACCCCTCACCCCATCCCCGTCACCCCGCCCCCACCGCCAGTCATTCCCCCCCCAACCCCAACCCCGTCACCCCCCACCCAGACACCCCTCAGCCCAAGCCCCGTCACCCCCCCCCCCCCCCGGTCACCCTTCACCCCCCAACCCCCCTCACCCCCCACCCCAACCCCCGTCAACCCCCCCACCCGCCCGTCCACCCCTCACCCCATCATCCCCAACCCCTCAAGCCCAGCCCCCGTCACCCCAACCCCGTCACCCCAACCCCCGTCACCCCAACCCTGTCACCCCCACCCCCCCACCCTCACCACGCCCAACCCCCGTCACCCACCCACCAATCACACCCCTCACCCCCAACCCCCGTCACCCCCATCCATCAACCCCTCACACCCAACCCCCGTCACACCAACCACCTATCACCCTCACCCCCCACCCAACAACCCCGCCACCGAGTCACCCCAACCCCCGTCACCCCCCCACCCAGACAACCCCTCACCCCAACCCCGTCACCCCCCCCCACCCAGACCCCCTCACCCCAACCCCATCACCCCCCCACCCCCTCACCCAACCCCCGTCACCCCACCCAACCCAGACACCCCTCACCCCAACCCCCTCACCCCCCCCTCCCAGTCCCCCCTCACCCCAACCCCCAACACCCCCCCCCCACCCTATGACCCAGACCCCCTCACCCCAACCCCTTCACCCCCCCATCCACCTCACCCCAAGCCCCCATTCACCCCCCCACTCCAGTCACCCAGTGAAGAAAATGAATGCATGAAAAAAAAAAGGAAAAAGAAGAAAAAAGAAAAGAAAGAAAGTGAAAAAAAAAAAAATGAAGAAAGAAAATTACTGAACACTCCTCAGAGCATCCCCACACCGCGACAACCCCCTCACCTCCCAGCCATGTGACCCAAACCCCAAGACCCCACCCTTAACTGCCCCCGCCCTACCACCCCTGGCCATCCCCCTCCACCCCCTGACCCCCCATGACCCACCACAAGCCCCCTGCCCATTGCCCCTCTCCCCATCTCGCCCAACAGCAGGTCTGGATCGATTGGCCCGGTGGGCGGGAAATGTAGATTGAATTTAATACAGAGAGTGTGAGGGGTTGCATTTAGGGATGTCGACCAAGGGCAGGACCCCCACGAGCGAATTTGACCAGGAATGGTCTGCCTCTGGGTAGGTTGTAGAGCAGAGGATCTGGGAATTACAGGTGCATGGTTCCTTGAAGGTCGAGTCCAGGTAATCAGGTGGTCAACAAGGTTTTTGGCCTAAGGCTAAACATTCAGAGTGCTCGAGTAACAGACGTTGGGAGGTCATGTTGCAGTCGTTATAAGGCGTTTGGAGGGAGCAGCAATATAGAATATTGTTTTCAGTTTCTGGGCACCATGTTATAGGAAAATATTGACAAGCTTAAAGTGTCCAGAAAAGATTTTACCGAGATTTGCCAGGACTAAGGGGGTGGAGCAATAGGAGAGGTTGAGTAGGCTGGGTCCTCTAATCATGGAGCGCAGGAGGATGAGGGGTGATCTTATAGAGAGTACAAAAATATGAGAGGAATAGATCGGGTAGATGCATAAGTCCCTTATTAACCAGAGGTAAGGGGAATCCGAGGGACCAGAGGAACATAGGTTACAAGGTGAAGGGGGAAAGATTTATAAAGGGAATATGAGGAGTCAACTTTTTCACAACACAAAGGAAGGTGGGTGTATGTAACAAGCTGCCAGAGGAGGTAGTTGGGAACTGGGACTATCCCAACATTTAAGAACAGTAGACAGGTACAAGGATAGGGGACAGGTTTTGAAGGGATATGGACCAAAACGCAGCAGGTGGGAACCTAGTGTAGCTGGACTTGTTGCCGGTTGGCCCAACCCAGACCACCTCTCCACCCAGCAGGTGACAGAGCACCCAGTATCGTGCTCCCAGCCAGCCACCCTGCCACCCCACCCACCCCCCCCACCCCACCCCCCCACTCACCATTGTCACCCCCCATACGGTGTTCCAGGATTAGCCCACGAGCCAGTAGGGGGTGCCTTCCTCCCTCACCCCCGCCCAGGATCTTGATGGCGTGTCCACCGATCTCCTTGCCCATCACGTGGCGGTACACCCCTGCACACAGGTCACAGCTCAGAGGGCAGCCCGCAGACCGGGGCCCAGACCGGGGCCCAGACCGGGGCCCAGACGGGGCTCAGACCGGGGCTCAGACCGGGGCCTCCAGGTACCGGGGCCCAGACCGGGGTCAGACCGGGGCTCAGACCGGTGGGCTCAGACGGGGCTCAAGACCGGGGACCAGACCGGGGCCCAGACCGGGGCCCAGACCGGGGCTCAGACCGGGGCCCAGACCGGGGCCCGCAGACCGGGGCTCAGACCGGGGCCCAGACCGGGGCCCGCAGACCGGGGCCCAGACCGGGGCCCAGACCGGGGCTCAGACCGGGGCTCAGAGGCCCGTCAGACCGGGGGGCCCGCTGACCGGGGCCCACAGGACGGGGCGAGGACCGGTGGCCCACAGACCGGGGCCCCAGGGACCGGGGCCCGCAGATCGGGGCCGCAGACCGAGGGGCCCAGACCGGAGCCCAGATCCGGGGCCAAGACCGGGGCCCGCAGACGGGGCCAGGACCAGTGGCCCGACCCGGGGCCCACAGCCCGGGGCCCACAGACCGGGGCCCACGACCGGGGCCCAGACGTGGGCCCGCAGACCGGGGCCCACAGGACCGGGGCCACAGGACCGGGGCCTAGACCTGAGGGCCCGCAGACCGGCGGCCCAGACCGGGGCCCTGCAGACCGGGGCCAGACGGAGCCCAAGACCGGGGGACCAGACCGGGGCCCGCAGACCGGGGCCCAGACCGGAGCCCCAGACCGGGGCCCAGACAGGGGCCCGCAGGACCGGGGACCAGGACCGGGGCCCGCAGACCGGGGCCAGACCGGAGCTAGGGGACCGGGGACCAGAACCGGGGCCCGCAGACCGGGGCCCAGACCGGAGAGCCCAGACTCGGGTGCCAGACCGGGGCCGACAGGGACCCAGGGACCGGGGCCCCACAGACAGGGGGCCAGACCGGAGGCCCGCAGACCGGGGCCCCAGATCGGGGCCCAGACCAGGGCCCGCAGAACGTGGGACCAGACCGGAGCCCAGACCGGGGCCCAGACCTGGGCCCGAAGACCGGGGCGCAGATCGGGGGCCCGCAGACCAGGGCCAGACCGGAGCCCAGACGGGGGCCCAGACCGGGGCCCAGGACCGGGGCCCAGACCGGGGCCCGAGACCGGGGCCCAGCCCGGGCCCAGACGGGGCCCAGCCGGGGCCGCAGGATCGGGGTACCCGCAAGACCAGGCCCAGACCGGAGCCCAGGACCGGGGGAACCGGGGCCCCAGGACCGGGGCCCAGACCGGGGGCCAATAACCGAGGGCCCGCAGGACGGGGCCCAGACCGGGGCCCAGACTGGGCCCGCCAGACCGGGGCCCGCAGGAACCGGCGGCCCAGACGGGGCCCCCAGACCGGGGGCCAGACCGGCGGCCGCCAGACCGGGCCCAGACCGGGGCTCAGACCAGTCAGTTGGGGACCAGTCAGTGGGGACAGTCAGTGGTTCATAAAGGGTGGGATGGGTCAGTGGGGAAGGGGTGTCATGGGGACGGGTCAGTGGGGACGGGTCGTGCGGGACCGCGTCAGTGGGGACCGTCAATGTTCGGGGGTGGGATGCGTGTCTAGTGGGGAATTGAGTCAGTGGGGGCAGGTACAGTGGGGCGCGGTCAGTGGGAACTGGTCTAGTGGGGAATGGTCAGTGGGGGTTGGGACCAGTCAGTGGGGACCCGGGCAGTGGGGGACCGGTCAGTGGGTGGGTGGGAACTGTCAGTGGGGGGTGGGACGGTCAGTGTTGTCGGGCGGGTGGATGGTCAGTGGGACTGGTCAGTGGGGGGTGGGACCGGTCAGTGGGGAGTGGGACGGTCAGTGGGGTGGTGGGGAATGGTCCGTCGGGGGGTGTGGGAGCGGTCAGTGTGGGTGCGGGTAGGGGATGGTCAGTGGGGACGGTCAGTGGGGGGGTGGGATTCCGGTTAGTGGGGGGTGGGACCGGTCAGTGTGTTTCGGGGCGGTGGGACCGGTCAGTGGGCAACGGTCAGTGGGGGGTGGGACCGGTCAGGGGGTTGGGGCCCTGTACGTGGGGGGGTGGCTCCGGTCAGACGGTTTGGGCCGGTCAGTGGGGGTTGGGCCGGTCAGTGGGGGGTGGGAGCACCGGGTCAGTGGGGGGTGGGGGGACCGGTCAGTGTGTCGAGCCGGTGGGGCCCGGTCAGTGTTGTCGGGCGGTGGGACCCGGGTCAGTGTGTCGGGCGGGTGGGACGGTTCGTGGGGACAAGTCAGTGTTTCGGGGGTGTGGGCGTTACCGGTCAGTGGGGGGTGGGGAACGGTTCAGTGTGTTGGCCGGTGGGCCCGGTCAGTGTGTTCGGCCGGTGGGCCGGTCAGTGTGTCGGCGGTGGGCCGGTCAGTGGGGGGTGGACCGGTTCAGTGTTGTCGGGGCGGTGGG